>OX328127.1:1203913-1580498 GCA_946811695.1 Gonocerus acuteangulatus
CAACCAATAACCAGTAGAGGTCATCATAATCTTGTATTTGTTTACAACAAAAACTAACTTAGTACTCTAAACTAACTTAGTACTCTAAACTAACATAGTACTCTAAACTAACTTAGTACTCTAAACTAACTTAGTACTCTAAACTAACATAGTACTCTAAACTAACATAGTACTCTAAACTAACTTAGTACTCTAAACTAACTTAGTACTCTAAACTAACATAGTACTCTAAACTAACTTAGTACTCTAAACTAACTTAGTACTCTAAACTAACATAGTACTCTAAACTAACATAGTACTCTAAACTAACTTAGTACTCTAAACTAACTTAGTACTCTAAACGAAACCAAAATGTTCATAACTTAGTTCGAATTAATGCCAAATCCCAGAAACATTTTCAACTCGATCCGTTTTATTTTATCAAAATGATAATTCTTATTTTATCCACTTCCCCGGAACACGATTATAAGAATAGCCTTCGTAATGGATTTATTCGATATTCAACGTAAGATTACTTATAAAACATCTGAGATCCTTTGATTGCAAAGCCTTTGGAACTGGGATTTTTTACTACGAAATTTGAAGGAGAAAACTATTCTTCAATTTCCCTGAACACTACCACTGACACCACATGCTGAACACCACACTAACACGCCACTACTGAACACTACCACTGACACCACATGCTGAACACCACACTAACACGCCACTACTGAACACTACCACTGACACCACATGCTGAACACCACACTAACACGCCACTACTGAACACTACCACTGACACCACATGCTGAACACCACACTAACACGCCACTACTGAACACTACCACTGACACCACATGCTGAACACCGCACTAACACGCCACTACTGAACACTACCACTGACACCACATGCTGAACACCGCACTAACACGCCACTACTGAACACTACCACTGACAACACATGCTGAACACCGCACTAACACGCCACTACTGAACACTACCACTGACACCACATGCTGAACACCACACTAACACGCCACTACTGAACACTACCACTGACACCACATGCTGAACACCACACTAACACGCCACTACTGAACACTACCACTGACACCACATGCTGAACACCACACTAACACGCCACTACTGAACACTACCACTGACACCACATGCTGAACACCACACTAACACGCCACTACTGAACACTACCACTGACACCACATGCTGAACACCACACTAACACGCCACTACTGAACACTACCACTGACACCACATGCTGAACACCACACTAACACGCCACTACTGAACACTACCACTGACAACACATGCTGAACACCGCACTAACACGCCACTACTTAACACTACCACTGACACCACATGCTGAACACCACACTAACACGCCACTACTGAACACTACCACTGACACCACATGCTGAACACCACACTAACACGCCACTACTGAACACTACCACAGACACCACATGCTGAACACCGCACTAACACGCCACTACTGAACACTACCACTGACACCACATGCTGAACACCGCACTAACACGCCACTACTGAACACTACCACTGACACCACATGCTGAACACCACACTAACACGCCACTACTGAACACTACCACTGACACCACATGCTGAACACCGCACTAACACGCCACTACTGAACACTACCACTGACACCACATGCTGAACACCACACTAACACGCCACTACTGAACACTACCACTGACACCACATGCTGAACACCACACTAACACGCCACTACTGAACACCACCTATTGCTAGTTGCTATGTAAATGTCATGATGACATCATCAAAGGTTAGCTGAAGCCAAATGTCAAGAGGCCGGATCAGCTGTTAATGTCTTTATTCATTCAGAAGCTAGAAACCTAATTAATGAATGGATTCCATTTTAATTATAATTAATCCAAGATTTAGCGTGATTTCTCACAACACGTTGTGATGTAAACCAGTTGACTAGGTGGTGCAATCTGCAATTGCTGGCAAGACACATTGGGTGGGTTTACACTTGCTAGTTTCTATCGGATAGAAATTGCAACTAATGCAAAACCGTGTAAAATGCATGTTTGCAATAAATGCTACCATGAGCAATTTATTGCAGACATGCATTTTACATTGTTTTCACTAGTCGCAATTTCTATCCGATATAAATATCCTGCCCCCCCCCCTTATACGTGTAAGCCCACCCTTATACGTTTCATGACACAAAACGCAAGAAAAAACTTGTATGTATATATATCGTCGATACAAATGCAAAGTATCGAATGTGAAAAAACGCATTTTTCATTTTAAATCTTTGGACTGATGGATGTCAAACTATCGAATCTAAGTTGACACAGTGAAAGGAGGATGTT
Organism: Gonocerus acuteangulatus; assembly: GCA_946811695.1. Classification (NCBI taxonomy): domain Eukaryota; kingdom Metazoa; phylum Arthropoda; class Insecta; order Hemiptera; family Coreidae; genus Gonocerus; species Gonocerus acuteangulatus. Next base: position 1,206,277 of record OX328127.1, read on the forward strand.
ACCACTGTCAAAAGGTAGAATCTGCCGACTATTTGACTGCCCAAAAGCAGAGTAATAAATACAAGTATTTTCACTCTTGAAAGTGGTGATTTTCACATTCGTTAGTTTGCATTTGTATCGACGATATTTTCAGAGAATACAAAACCTGTTTCATTAAACGGTTAAACAATAAATGTGCTCATAGTTAGTGCAAGAAAACAAAAGGAATAATAAAAACGATCCGTCTTGGTGAATAACTCATTTTGACGATTTCTGACAATTCACTTCTCTGTAACTTTTCGGGTTCACAGTTCCGAACCCGTCACCTCCGAACTGTGAGTCCTAGACTGGTTTTACCTAGCCTATATACCCCGACTTTGATTGGTTTACGTGTATTCTCGCACAGCTGATTGCGTCTAGGATGATCTTGCAGGCTGTCTGCGCATATCCAAGAGATACCCGGGCGTTGAAGCTGAAGGAATAGACACCAATGTCATCGGCACCTTTCGAGAAGTTCATCACGATGAGGGCAGTGTAGATGGTGAAGAGGACATCATCCAACCACTGGGACTCATCACTCGTTGGAATCACTGGTGGAATCACCAGGATCTTGACGGACAAGGTTCTTCCCTGTTTACCGGGGTTTTGTCTGAACAGACTCCTTTTTGGGGTCATACCTGAACCTACTCAAAGAGGGGGGGGGGGTGACTTTAACAAACTCCTTAGCGGGGGTTTAGCTAAACCACTCCTAGGTGGGGGTTTACTAGAATCGGCTACTTAGTGGGGGTTTAACAGAACCAACTCCTTAACGAGAGTTTATCTTAAAAAACTCCTTAGTGGGGGGGGGGTTACTTTAACAAACTCCTTAGCGGAGGCATACCATAACCGACTCCTTAGCGGGGGTTTACCAGAAACAACTTCTTACTGGGGGTTTAACAGAACAAACTCCTTAGCGGAGGTTTCCCTGAACCGACTCCTTGGCGGGGGTTTACCTGAAACATCTTCTTACTGGGGGTTTAACAGAACAAGCTCCTTAGCGGGGGTTTACCTGAAACGACTCCTTAGCGGAGGTTTACCTGAACCGACTACTTAGTGGGGCTTTACCTGAAACAACTTCTTCCTGGGGGCTTAACAGAAAAAACTCCTTAGTGAGGGTTTACCTGAAACGACTCCTTAGCGGGGGTTCACCAGAACCGACTATTTAGGGGGGGGGGGGTTACTTAAGCCGCTTCCCCACATACAATAAATACAAATCTAAAACGAATCCAGAAATGTTTCTGAGTTTCTTCGAACCTATCTGTATTACTTATATCTGAAACTAATGGATAAGATACGCTGTGAAAAGCATCGACATCGGAACCCAAGAGGAAGATGTATCTACTATTCCATGCGGAATCACGCTACACCCCCCCCCCCATATACAGAGGTTGATGAACTAGGACATGGATTCACCCCACCCCCTCACTCCCCCCCCCCTGGATAGATAAGGATACAAGAGTTCGGTGTAATTACCCGTGGAGTTGCGAACATCGCGGAGTTATATTCCTGAGACTTTTATAGCTCCAACATTCTCTAGGCTCTTTATTACTCCGAATTATAACACCTAGTAACGGTGTTTGAACCTACAGCTGTAAATCTCCAGTCCTTGTATTACAGCTATCCTACAGGTGTTGCTAGCTTTCTATAAACACTATACATGGAATAGTGACAAGTACGACGGGTATTTACTTATAGAACCACGCGGCTTCACACATAGTGGGATCCCTGAGTAAATATAGCAGATGGTTATTTCGTTATGGTTCTCCGGGCATTGGCGCCGAGCAATATACAGTTTGCCATCCTTTTTAAACATCATTCGTAAAGAGGGTCAGCAAGGCCGAAACTGATGCCAACGGTATTTGAAGCTGTTCCTCCTTCGTCGCAGTACGTAACTCTTACTGTCAGGTCATAGAAAGATGCTTCTTTCGCGTCAAAAGATGCATCGGAACGTAACTCTTACAGACAGGTCATAGAAAGATGCTTCTTTCGTGCCAAAAGATGCATCAGTACGTAACTCTTACTGTCAGGTCATAGAAAGATGCTTCTTTCGCGTCAAAAGATGCATCGGAACGTAACTCTTACAGTCAGGTCATAGAAAGATGCTTCTTTCGCGTCAAAAGATGCATCAGAACGTAACTCTTACTGTCAGGTCATAGAAAGATGCTTCTTTCGCGTCAAAAGATGCATCAGAACGTAACTCTTACAGACAGCTCATAGAAAGATGCTTCTTTCGTGTCAAAAGATGTATCAGTACGTAACTCTTACAGTCAGGTCATAGAAAGATGCTTCTTTCGTGTCAAAAGATGCATCAGAACGTAACTCTTACGGACAGGTCATAGAAAGATGCTTCTTTCGTGTCAAAAGATGCATCAGAACGTAACTCTTACAGACAGGTCATAGAAAGATGCTTCTTTCGTGTCAAAAGATGCATCAGAACGTAACTCTTACAGACAGGTCATAGAAAGATGCTTCTTTCGTGTCAAAAGATGCATCAGTACGTAACTCTTACAGTCAGGTCATAGAAAGATGCTTCTTTCGTGTCAAAAGATGCATCAGAACGTAACTCTTACAGACAGGTCATAGAAAGATGCTTCTTTCGTGTCAAAAGATGCATCAGAACGTAACTCTTACAGACAGGTCATAGAAAGATGCTTCTTTCGTGTCAAAAGATGCATCAGAACGTAACTCTTACAGACAGGGCATAGAAAGATGCTTCTTTCGTGTCAAAAGATGCATCAGAACGTAACTCTTACAGACAGGTCATAGAAAGATGCTTCTTTCGTGTCAAAAGATGCATCAGAACGTAACTCTTACAGACAGGTCATAGAAAGATGCTTCTTTCGTGTCAAAAGATGCATCAGAACGTAACTCTTACAGACAGGTCATAGAAAGATGCTTCTTTCGTGTCAAAAGATGCATCAGAACGTAACTCTTACAGACAGGTCATAGAAAGATGCTTCTTTCGTGTCAAAAGATGCATCAGAACGTAACTCTTACTGTCAGGTCATAGAAAGATGCTTCTTTCGCGTCAAAAGATGCATCAGAACGTAACTCTTACTGTCAGGTCATAGAAAGATGCTTCTTTCGCGTCAAAAGATGCATCAGTACGTAACTCTTCCTATCAGGTCATAGAAAGATGCTTCTTTCGCGTCAAAAGATGCATCAGTACGTAACTCTTCCTATCAGGTCATAGAAAGATGCTTCTTTCGCGTCAAAAGATGCATCAGAAGCAAAATACGTCGGCGGAATGTTTCTTGCGATATTTTTGAAAGTTTAAAAATAATTCTAAAAATATCGTCGATCATTTTCAGAATTTTTACAAGGACGTATGAATCGTTTGAATAAGCGAAGAAAACAATACTTGGTTTATGAACGAAATCAGTGCACAAGTAACAGTAGATTACCTTGATACTTGGTTTATGAACGAAATCAGTGCACAAGTAACAGTAGATTACCTTGATACTTGGTTTATGAACGAAATCAGTGCACAAGTAACAGTAGATTACCTTGATACTTGGTTAATGAACGAAATCAGTGCACAAGTAACAGTAGATTACCTTGATACTTGGTTTATGAACGAAATCAGTGCACAAGTAACAGTAGATTACCTTGATACTTGGTTTATGAACGAAATCAGTGCACAAGTAACAGTAGATTACCTTGATACTTGGTTTATGAACGAAATCAGTGCACAAGTAACAGTAGATTACCTTGATACTTGGTTAATGAACGAAATCAGTGCACAAGTAACAGTAGATTACCTTGATACTTGGTTTATGAACGAAATCAGTGCACAAGTAACAGTAGATTACCTTGATACTTGGTTTATGAACGAAATCAGTGCACAAGTAACAGTAGATTACCTTGATACTTGGTTTATGAACGAAATCAGTGCACAAGTAACAGTAGATTACCTTGATACTTGGTTAATGAACGAAATCAGTGCACAAGTAACAGTAGATTACCTTGATACTTGGTTTATGAACGAAATCAGTGCACAAGTAACAGTAGATTACCTTGATACTTGGTTTATGAACGAAATCAGTGCACAAGTAACAGTAGATTACCTTGATACTTGGTTAATGAACGAAATCAGTGCACAAGTAACAGTAGATTACCTTGATACTTGGTTTATGAACGAAATCAGTGCACAAGTAACAGTAGATTACCTTGATACTTGGTTAATGAACGAAATCAGTGCACAAGTAACAGTAGATTACCTTGATACTTGGTTTATGAACGAAATCAGTGCACAAGTAACAGTAGATTACCTTGATACTTGGTTAATGAACGAAATCAGTGCACAAGTAACAGTAGATTACCTTGATACTTGGTTAATGAACGAAATCAGTGCACAAGTAACAGTAGATTACCTTGATACCTGGTTTATGAACGAAATCAGTGCACAAGTAACAGTAGATTACCTTGATACTTGGTTAATGAACGAAATCAGTGCACAAGTAACAGTAGATTACCTTGATACTTGGTTTATGAACGAAATCAGTGCACAAGTAACAGTAGATTACCTTGATACTTGGTTTATGAACGAAATCAGTGCACAAGTAACAGTAGATTACCTTGATACTTGGTTTATGAACGAAATCAGTGCACAAGTAACAGTAGATTACCTTGATACTTGGTTTATGAACGAAATCAGTGCACAAGTAACAGTAGATTACCTTGATACTTGGTTAATGAACGAAATCAGTGCACAAGTAACAGTAGATTACCTTGATACTTGGTTTATGAACGAAATCAGTGCACAAGTAACAGTAGATTACCTTGATACTTGGTTTATGAACGAAATCAGTGCACAAGTAACAGTAGATTACCTTGATACTTGGTTTATGAACGAAATCAGTGCACAAGTAACAGTAGATTACCTTGATACTTGGTTAATGAACGAAATCAGTGCACAAGTAACAGTAGATTACCTTGATACTTGGTTTATGAACGAAATCAGTGCACAAGTAACAGTAGATTACCTTGATACTTGGTTTATGAACGAAATCAGTGCACAAGTAACAGTAGATTACCTTGATACTTGGTTAATGAACGAAATCAGTGCACAAGTAACAGTAGATTACCTTGATACTTGGTTTATGAACGAAATCAGTGCACAAGTAACAGTAGATTACCTTGATACTTGGTTAATGAACGAAATCAGTGCACAAGTAACAGTAGATTACCTTGATACTTGGTTTATGAACGAAATCAGTGCACAAGTAACAGTAGATTACCTTGATACTTGGTTAATGAACGAAATCAGTGCACAAGTAACAGTAGATTACCTTGATACTTGGTTAATGAACGAAATCAGTGCACAAGTAACAGTAGATTACCTTGATACCTGGTTTATGAACGAAATCAGTGCACAAGTAACAGTAGATTACCTTGATACTTGGTTAATGAACGAAATCAGTGCACAAGTAACAGTAGATTACCTTGATACTTGGTTTATGAACGAAATCAGTGCACAAGTAACAGTAGATTACCTTGATACTTGGTTTATGAACGAAATCAGTGCACAAGTAACAGTAGATTACCTTGATACTTGGTTTATGAACGAAATCAGTGCACAAGTAACAATAGATTACCTTGATACGAAAAATTATCGCTTATTTTCGTGGTAGGCGGAAGCTCAATTAATGAAAACTTCACCATACAGTATCACCAACTATACTGTATGGTAAAGTTTTTAACCTTCCGCCAACCACGAAAATAAGAAGATGTATTTCATTGGTATGTAGTGTTAAGGTGCTGGGGGCAGAGAAAGATCAAAGTTAAGTTGCCATGTATTTCATTGGTATGTAGTATTAAGGTGCTGGGGGCAGAGAAAGATCAAAGTTAAGTTGCCATGTATTTCATTGGTATGTAGTATTAAGGTGCTGGGGGCAGAGAAAGATCAAAGTTAAGTTGCCATGTATTTCATTGGTATGTAGTATTAAGGTGATGGGGGCAGAGAAAGATCAAAGTTAAGTTGCTATGTATTTCATTGGTATGTAGTATTAAGGTGCTGGGGCAGAGAAAGATCAAAGTTAAGTTGCCATGTATGTATAGATTTGTATGTATAGATTTGTATGTATAGATTTGTATGTATAGAGTTGTATGTATAGATTTGTATGTATAGATTTGTATGTATAGATTTGTATGTATAGAGTTGTATGTATAGATTTGTATGTATAGATTTGTATGTATAGATTTATCATTAGTCTTTATTGGTTAACTTTTTTCTGTATATTTATTAATTGTATATTATCTTGGCTTTTGTATTTTAGCTGATGAAGACTAGCAAAGAGTAGCCGAAACGTCCTTAATACAGTATTTTAGCAGATGAAGACTAGCAAAGAGTAGCCGAAACGTCCTTAATACAGTATTTTATCTGATGAAGACTAGCAAAGAGTAGCCGAAACGTCCTTAATACAGTATTTTAGCTGATGAAGACTAGCAAAGAGTAGCCGAAACGTCCTTAATACAGTATTTTAGCTGATGAAGACTAGCAAAGAGTAGCCGAAACGTCCTTAATACAGTATTTTAGCTGATGAAGACTAGCAAAGAGTAGCCGAAACGTCCTTAATACAGTATTTTAGCTGATGGAGACTATAAAGAGTAACCGAAACGTCCTTAATACAGTATTTCAGCTGATGGAGACTAGCAAAGAGTAGCCGAAACGTCCTTAATACAGTATTTTAGCTGATGAAGACTAGCAAAGAGTAGCCGAAACGTCCTTAATACAGTATTTTAGCTGATGGAGACTAGCAAAGAGTAGCCGAAACGTCCTTAATACAGTATTTCAGCTGATGGAGGCTAGCAAAGAGTAGCCGAAACGTCCTTAATACAGTATTTCAGCTGATGGAGGCTAGCAAAGAGTAGCCGAAACGTCCTTAATACAGTATTTCAGCTGATGGAGACTAGCAAAGAGTAGCCGAAACGTCCTTAATACAGTATTTTAGCTGATGGAGACTAGCAAAGAGTAGCCGAAACGTCCTTAATACAGTATTTTAGCTGATGGAGACTAGCAAAGGGTAGCCGAAACGTCCTTAATACAGTATTTTAGCTGATGGAGACTAGCAAAGAGTAGCCGAAACGTCCTTAATACAGTATTTTATCTGATGGAGGCTAGCAAAGAGTAGCCGAAACGTCCTTAATACAGTATTTCAGCTGATGGAGGCTAGCAAAGAGTAGCCGAAACGTCCTTAATACAGTATTTCAGCTGATGGAGACTAGCAAAGAGTAGCCGAAACGTCCTTAATACAGTATTTTAGCTGATGGAGACTAGCAAAGAGTAGCCGAAACGTCCTTAATACAGTATTTTAGCTGATGGAGACTAGCAAAGGGTAGCCGAAACGTCCTTAATACAGTATTTTAGCTGATGGAGACTAGCAAAGAGTAGCCGAAACGTCCTTAATACAGTATTTTAACTGATGGAGACTAGCAAAGAGTAGCCGAAACGTCCTTAATACAGTATTTTAGCTGATGGAGACTAGCAAAGAGTAGCCGAAACGTCCTTAATACAGTATTTCAGCTGATGGAGGCTAGCAAAGAGTAGCCGAAACGTCCTTAACACAGTATTTTATCTGATGGAGACTAGCAAAGAGTAGCCGAAACGTCCTTAATACAGTATTTTATCTGATGAAGACTAGCAAAGAGTAGCCGAAACGTCCTTAATACAGTATTTTAGCTGATGAAGACTAGCAAAGAGTAGCCGAAACGTCCTTAATACAGTATTTTAGCTGATGAAGACTAGCAAAGAGTAGCCGAAACGTCCTTAATACAGTATTTAAGCTGATGAAGACTAGCAAAGAGTAGCCGAAACGTCCTTAATACAGTATTTTATCTGATGGAGACTAGCAAAGAGTAGCCGAAACGTCCTTAATACAGTATTTTATCTGATGGAGACTAGCAAAGAGTAGCCGAAACGTCCTTAATACAGTATTTTAGCTGATGAAGACTAGCAAAGAGTAGCCGAAACGTCCTTAATACAGTATTTTAGCTGATGAAGACTAGCAAAGAGTAGCTGAAACGTCCTTAATACAGTATTTTAGCTGACGAAGACTAGCAAAGAGTAGCTGAAACGTCCTTAATACAGTATTTTAGCTGACGAAGACTAGCAAAGAGTAGCTGAAACGTCCTTAATACAGTATTTTAGCTGATGGAGACTAGCAAAGGGTAGCCGAAACGTCCTTAATACAGTATTTTAACTGATGGAGACTAGCAAAGAGTAGCCGAAACGTCCTTAATACAGTATTTTAGCTGATGAAGACTAGCAAAGAGTAGCCGAAACGTCCTTAATACAGTATTTTAGCTGACGAAGACTAGCAAAGAGTAGCTGAAACGTCCTTAATACAGTATTTTAGCTGACGAAGACTAGCAAAGAGTAGCTGAAACGTCCTTAATACAGTATTTTAGCTGACGAAGACTAGCAAAGAGTAGCTGAAACGTCCTTAATACAGTATTTTAGCTGACGAAGACTAGCAAAGAGTAGCTGAAACGTCCTTAATACAGTATTTTAGCTGATGAAGACTAGCAAAGAGTAGCCGAAACGTCCTTAATACAGTATTTTAGCTGATGAAGACTAGCAAAGAGTAGCCGAAACGTCCTTAATACAGTATTTTAACTGATGGAGACTAGCAAAGAGTAGCCGAAACGTCCTTAATACAGTATTTTAGCTGATGGAGACTAGCAAAGAGTAGCCGAAACGTCCTTAATACAGTATTTCAGCTGATGGAGGCTAGCAAAGAGTAGCCGAAACGTCCTTAACACAGTATTTTATCTGATGGAGACTAGCAAAGAGTAGCCGAAACGTCCTTAATACAGTATTTTATCTGATGAAGACTAGCAAAGAGTAGCCGTAACGTCCTTAATACAGTATTTTAGCTGATGAAGACTAGCAAAGAGTAGCCGAAACGTCCTTAATACAGTATTTTAGCTGATGAAGACTAGCAAAGAGTAGCCGAAACGTCCTTAATACAGTATTTAAGCTGATGAAGACTAGCAAAGAGTAGCCGAAACGTCCTTAATACAGTATTTTATCTGATGGAGACTAGCAAAGAGTAGCCGAAACGTCCTTAATACAGTATTTTATCTGATGGAGACTAGCAAAGAGTAGCCGAAACGTCCTTAATACAGTATTTTAGCTGATGAAGACTAGCAAAGAGTAGCCGAAACGTCCTTAATACAGTATTTTAGCTGATGAAGACTAGCAAAGAGTAGCTGAAACGTCCTTAATACAGTATTTTAGCTGACGAAGACTAGCAAAGAGTAGCTGAAACGTCCTTAATACAGTATTTTAGCTGACGAAGACTAGCAAAGAGTAGCTGAAACGTCCTTAATACAGTATTTTAGCTGATGGAGACTAGCAAAGGGTAGCCGAAACGTCCTTAATACAGTATTTTAACTGATGGAGACTAGCAAAGAGTAGCCGAAACGTCCTTAATACAGTATTTTAGCTGATGAAGACTAGCAAAGAGTAGCCGAAACGTCCTTAATACAGTATTTTAGCTGACGAAGACTAGCAAAGAGTAGCTGAAACGTCCTTAATACAGTATTTTAGCTGACGAAGACTAGCAAAGAGTAGCTGAAACGTCCTTAATACAGTATTTTAGCTGACGAAGACTAGCAAAGAGTAGCTGAAACGTCCTTAATACAGTATTTTAGCTGACGAAGACTAGCAAAGAGTAGCTGAAACGTCCTTAATACAGTATTTTAGCTGATGAAGACTAGCAAAGAGTAGCCGAAACGTCCTTAATACAGTATTTTAGCTGATGAAGACTAGCAAAGAGTAGCCGAAACGTCCTTAATACAGTATTTTATCTGATGGAGACTAGCAAAGAGTAGCTGAAACGTCCTTAATACAGTATTTTAGCTGACGAAGACTAGCAAAGAGTAGCTGAAACGTCCTTAATACAGTATTTTAGCTGACGAAGACTAGCAAAGAGTAGCTGAAACGTCCTTAATACAGTATTTTAGCTGATGGAGACTAGCAAAGGGTAGCCGAAACGTCCTTAATACAGTATTTTAACTGATGGAGACTAGCAAAGAGTAGCCGAAACGTCCTTAATACAGTATTTTAGCTGATGAAGACTAGCAAAGAGTAGCCGAAACGTCCTTAATACAGTATTTTAGCTGACGAAGACTAGCAAAGAGTAGCTGAAACGTCCTTAATACAGTATTTTAGCTGACGAAGACTAGCAAAGAGTAGCTGAAACGTCCTTAATACAGTATTTTAGCTGACGAAGACTAGCAAAGAGTAGCTGAAACGTCCTTAATACAGTATTTTAGCTGACGAAGACTAGCAAAGAGTAGCTGAAACGTCCTTAATACAGATTTTTTTTTTACAAAAATGGTATTGATGTCTTCCTAGCATAATCGCAACTATTCCCTGATTGCTTATACCTCGACGGCTAACTATTTTGCACGAGCATGCGACTTACCGTAACCGGGGAAAGATAGTGCACTAAAGAGAGAACTCTTATTAGGAGTCATGCGGGCTGTGGATCATGGGCGTATATAAAAAATAATTTCGGGGGGGGGGCTGGGTACACTTCTGGAGGGGAGACCATTTCCGGGCTTTGAAATACTAACAATCTACAATTTGGAATAGTTTTAGCCAAGTAAAACGCTTTTATATCCAAAATAAAATATTTTTGATGAACTAAGTAATCTTCTTTAATTTATTTTTAAGGGTTTTATGTAACATTTTTCCAATCAAATAAAAAGTTGGGGGCTTCAGCCCACTCAGCCCCCCTTATATATATAGCCCACGCTGAGGATCATGTTTGGCTCTATTTATACTTCATAGTACATACAGATTGCAAGATGTTGGTGGTGATCACAACGCTAAAATAAAAATCAAGCTGAGTCCACTGATGGAAGGAATTGCTCAGCCGTCGGCAAACCAGGGTTCGTTTTCCGTTTCTTTATTCTATACATTGTTTATGACTGTATATGACGGAGTTTCTAGAACTTTCCCAAAACTGGGGGGATTGTCAGGGGCCTGAGGAGTTGTAACAGATGAAAAATCAAGCTGGGCCTATAATTAATCCCATTGTCTCCTTACGCTTTAGTTGGCGTAAGAATAGACTGTCTTTAATGAAATTCGGTATTTTTGTTCTGAGGTTAGGTTAGGTTTATAAGCAATCTAAAACAAGAACTCTTTATCAGAAATAATAGATTAACATTCTGATTTTGACTCGTGGTCTCAAAATATTTTTACAAGAACGTCATTCAACGATGCATGCGTGATTATATTTACATATGTAGACATATTTCTTTCGTCACATTTAGGATGGAGACATGTGGTGGTTGTAGCAGACCTCCTATATAGAGGTAGGTTTAGGATACAGACACGGACAGTGGGGAGTTGTTTGAACCCTGAAAGCGCTAGGAGTGATGTCAACAGGTTGGATGGGGAAGGGAGCCCCCCTTAGGTAAATCAATAAAGCCTGGATAAAAGGTAAGAGATTGGTCACAGGGTTTTTCTACGTCATCACGTTGCAGCGAGGTAGGAGCACGCGACTCTCTTTCATCCACGACAACAGGCAGAATATCCAAGATGGACTTTTTCATCTCAGGAAATTGCTTCTAGTCTATTGTAATTCCACCATCATAACCATGTAAAGGGACTCCATACTTTCTTCATACACCTTTTTTAGTTTATTTTTTTTCTCCTTATAGGAAAAATTACAATGAATGACGTCAACCCCAATATAAGGAGGTTCAGAATATGGACTTTTAATTTACCGTACCTATATAAATAAATCATAGCTCCTTTTCATTTACATTTTAACGCGGGTCATTTTCGGTGTCAACTAGCTACGATCGATAAAGATTTGAAGATAGTTTTCGGTGTCAACTAGCTACTATCGATAAAGATTTGAAGATAGTTTTCGGTGTCAACTAGCTACGATCGATAAAGATTTGAAGATAGTTTTCGGTGTCAACTAGCTACGATCGATAAAGATTTCAAGATAGTTTTCGGTGTCAACTAGCTACGATCGATAAAGATTTCAAGATAGTTTTCGGTGTCAACTAGCTACGATCGATAAAGATTTCAAGATAGTTTTCGGTGTCAACTAGCTACGATCGATAAAGATTTCAAGATAGTTTTCGGTGTCAACTAGCTACGATCGATAAAGATTTCAAGATAGTTTTCGGTGTCAACTAGCTACGATCGATAAAGATTTCAAGATAGTTTTCGGTGTCAACTAGCTACGATCGATAAAGATTTCAAGATAGTTTTCGGTGTCAACTAGGTACGATCGATAAAGATTTCAAGATAGTTTTCGGTGTCAACTAGGTACGATCGATAAAGATTTCAAGATAGTTTTCGGTGTCAACTAGCTACGATCGATAAAGATTTCAAGATAGTTTTCGGTGTCAACTAGCTACGATCGATAAAGATTTCAAGATAGTTTTCGGTGTCAACTAGCTACGATCGATAAAGATTTCAAGATAGTTTTCGGTGTCAACTAGCTACGATCGATAAAGATTTCAAGATAGTTTTCGGTGTCAACTAGCTACGATCGATAAAGATTTCAAGATAGTTTTCGGTGTCAACTAGCTACGATCGATAAAGATTTGAAGATAGTTTTCGGTGTCAACTAGCTACGATCGATAAAGATTTGAAGATAGTTTTCGGTGTCAACTAGCTACGATCGATAAAGATTTGAAGATAGTTTTCGGTGTCAACTAGCTACGATCGATAAAGATTTCAAGATAGTTTTCGGTGTCAACTAGCTACGATCGATAAAGATTTCAAGATAGTTTTCGGTGTCAACTAGCTACGATCGATAAAGATTTCAAGATAGTTTTCGGTGTCAACTAGGTACGATCGATAAAGATTTCAAGATAGTTTTCGGTGTCAACTAGGTACGATCGATAAAGATTTCAAGATAGTTTTCGGTGTCAACTAGGTACGATCGATAAAGATTTCAAGATAGTTTTCGGTGTCAACTAGCTACGATCGATAAAGATTTCAAGATAGTTTTCGGTGTCAACTAGCTACGATCGATAAAGATTTCAAGATAGTTTTCGGTGTCAACTAGCTACGATCGATAAAGATTTCAAGATAGTTTTCGGTGTCAACTAGCTACGATCGATAAAGATTTCAAGATAGTTTTCGGTGTCAACTAGCTACGATCGATAAAGATTTCAAGATAGTTTTCGGTGTCAACTAGCTACGATCGATAAAGATTTCAAGATAGTTTTCGGTGTCAACTAGCTACGATCGATAAAGATTTCAAGATAGTTTTCGGTGTCAACTAGCTACGATCGATAAAGATTTCAAGATAGTTTTCGGTGTCAACTAGCTACGATCGATAAAGATTTCAAGATAGTTTTCGGTGTCAACTAGCTACGATCGATAAAGATTTCAAGATAGTTTTCGGTGTCAACTAGCTACGATCGATAAAGATTTCAAGATAGTTTTCGGTGTCAACTAGCTACGATCGATAAAGATTTCAAGATAGTTTTCGGTGTCAACTAGCTACGATCGATAAAGATTTCAAGATAGTTTTCGGTGTCAACTAGCTACGATCGATAAAGATTTCAAGATAGTTTTCGGTGTCAACTAGGTACGATCGATAAAGATTTCAAGATAGTTTTCGGTGTCAACTAGCTACGATCGATAAAGATTTCAAGATAGTTTTCGGTGTCAACTAGCTACGATCGATAAAGATTTCAAGATAGTTTTCGGTGTCAACTAGCTACGATCGATAAAGATTTCAAGATAGTTTTCGGTGTCAACTAGCTACGATCGATAAAGATTTCAAGATAGTTTTCGGTGTCAACTAGCTACGATCGATAAAGATTTCAAGATAGTTTTCGGTGTCAACTAGCTACGATCGATAAAGATTTCAAGATAGTTTTCGGTGTCAACTAGCTACGATCGATAAAGATTTCAAATAAGTTTTCGGTGTCAACTAGCTACGATCGATAAAGATTTCAAGATAGTTTTCGGTGTCAACTAGCTACGATCGATAAAGATTTCAAGATAGTTTTCGGTGTCAACTAGCTACGATCGATAAAGATTTCAAGATAGTTTTCGGTGTCAACTAGCTACGATCGATAAAGATTTCAAGATAGTTTTCGGTGTCAACTAGCTACGATCGATAAAGATTTCAAGATAGTTTTCGGTGTCAACTAGCTACGATCGATAAAGATTTCAAGATAGTTTTCGGTGTCAACTAGCTACGATCGATAAAGATTTCAAGATAGTTTTCGGTGTCAACTAGCTACGATCGATAAAGATTTCAAGATAGTTTTCGGTGTCAACTAGCTACGATCGATAAAGATTTCAAGATAGTTTTCGGTGTCAACTAGCTACGATCGATAAAGATTTCAAGATAGTTTTCGGTGTCAACTAGCTACGATCGATAAAGATTTCAAGATAGTTTTCGGTGTCAACTAGCTACGATCGATAAAGATTTCAAGATAGTTTTCGGTGTCAACTAGCTACGATCGATAAAGATTTCAAGATAGTTTTCGGTGTCAACTAGCTACGATCGATAAAGATTTCAAGATAGTTTTCGGTGTCAACTAGCTACGATCGATAAAGATTTCAAGATAGTTTTCGGTGTCAACTAGCTACGATCGATAAAGATTTCAAGATAGTTTTCGGTGTCAACTAGCTACGATCGATAAAGATTTCAAGATAGTTTTCGGTGTCAACTAGCTACGATCGATAAAGATTTCAAGATAGTTTTCGGTGTCAACTAGCTACGATCGATAAAGATTTCAAGATAGTTTTCGGTGTCAACTAGCTACGATCGATAAAGATTTCAAGATAGTTTTCGGTGTCAACTAGCTACGATCGATAAAGATTTCAAGATAGTTTTCGGTGTCAACTAGCTACGATCGATAAAGATTTCAAGATAGTTTTCGGTGTCAACTAGCTACGATCGATAAAGATTTCAAGATAGTTTTCGGTGTCAACTAGCTACGATCGATAAAGATTTCAAGATAGTTTTCGGTGTCAACTAGCTACGATCGATAAAGATTTCAAGATAGTTTTCGGTGTCAACTAGGTAGGATCGATAAAGATTTCAAGATAGTTTTCGGTGTCAACTAGCTACGATCGATAAAGATTTCAAGATAGTTTTCGGTGTCAACTAGCTACGATCGATAAAGATTTCAAGATAGTTTTCGGTGTCAACTAGCTACGATCGATAAAGATTTCAAGATAGTTTTCGGTGTCAACTAGGTACGATCGATAAAGATTTCAAGATAGTTTTCGGTGTCAACTAGCTACGATCGATAAAGATTTCAAGATAGTTTTCGGTGTCAACTAGCTACGATCGATAAAGATTTCAAGATAGTTTTCGGTGTCAACTAGCTACGATCGATAAAGATTTGAAGATAGTTTTCGGTGTCAACTAGCTACGATCGATAAAGATTTGAAGATAGTTTTCGGTGTCAACTAGCTACGATCGATAAAGATTTCAAGATAGTTTTCGGTGTCAACTAGCTACGATCGATAAAGATTTCAAGATAGTTTTCGGTGTCAACTAGCTACGATCGATAAAGATTTCAAGATAGTTTTCGGTGTCAACTAGCTACGATCGATAAAGATTTCAAGATAGTTTTCGGTGTCAACTAGCTACGATCGATAAAGATTTCAAGATAGTTTTCGGTGTCAACTAGCTACGATCGATAAAGATTTCAAGATAGTTTTCGGTGTCAACTAGCTACGATCGATAAAGATTTCAAGATAGTTTTCGGTGTCAACTAGCTACGATCGATAAAGATTTCAAGATAGTTTTCGGTGTCAACTAGCTACGATCGATAAAGATTTCAAGATAGTTTTCGGTGTCAACTAGCTACGATCGATAAAGATTTCAAGATAGTTTTCGGTGTCAACTAGCTACGATCGATAAAGATTTCAAGATAGTTTTCGGTGTCAACTAGCTACGATCGATAAAGATTTCAAGATAGTTTTCGGTGTCAACTAGCTACGATCGATAAAGATTTCAAGATAGTTTTCGGTGTCAACTAGCTACGATCGATAAAGATTTCAAGATAGTTTTCGGTGTCAACTAGCTACGATCGATAAAGATTTCAAGATAGTTTTCGGTGTCAACTAGCTACGATCGATAAAGATTTCAAGATAGTTTTCGGTGTCAACTAGCTACGATCGATAAAGATTTCAAGATAGTTTTCGGTGTCAACTAGCTACGATCGATAAAGATTTCAAGATAGTTTTCGGTGTCAACTAGCTACGATCGATAAAGATTTCAAGATAGTTTTCGGTGTCAACTAGCTACGATCGATAAAGATTTCAAGATAGTTTTCGGTGTCAACTAGGTACGATCGATAAAGATTTCAAGATAGTTTTCGGTGTCAACTAGGTACGATCGATAAAGATTTCAAGATAGTTTTCGGTGTCAACTAGCTACGATCGATAAAGATTTCAAGATAGTTTTCGGTGTCAACTAGCTACGATCGATAAAGATTTCAAGATAGTTTTCGGTGTCAACTAGCTACGATCGATAAAGATTTCAAGATAGTTTTCGGTGTCAACTAGCTACGATCGATAAAGATTTCAAGATAGTTTTCGGTGTCAACTAGCTACGATCGATAAAGATTTCAAGATAGTTTTCGGTGTCAACTAGCTACGATCGATAAAGATTTCAAGATAGTTTTCGGTGTCAACTAGCTACGATCGATAAAGATTTCAAGATAGTTTTCGGTGTCAACTAGCTACGATCGATAAAGATTTCAAGATAGTTTTCGGTGTCAACTAGCTACTATCGATAAAGATTTCAAGATAGTTTTCGGTGTCAACTAGGTACGATCGATAAAGATTTCAAGATAGTTTTCGGTGTCAACTAGCTACGATCGATAAAGATTTCAAGATAGTTTTCGGTGTCAACTAGCTACGATCGATAAAGATTTCAAGATAGTTTTCGGTGTCAACTAGCTACGATCGATAAAGATTTCAAGATAGTTTTCGGTGTCAACTAGCTACGATCGATAAAGATTTCAAGATAGTTTTCGGTGTCAACTAGCTACGATCGATAAAGATTTCAAGATAGTTTTCGGTGTCAACTAGCTACGATCGATAAAGATTTCAAGATAGTTTTCGGTGTCAACTAGCTACGATCGATAAAGATTTCAAGATAGTTTTCGGTGTCAACTAGCTACGATCGATAAAGATTTCAAGATAGTTTTCGGTGTCAACTAGCTACGATCGATAAAGATTTCAAGATAGTTTTCGGTGTCAACTAGCTACGATCGATAAAGATTTCAAGATAGTTTTCGGTGTCAACTAGCTACGATCGATAAAGATTTCAAGATAGTTTTCGGTGTCAACTAGCTACGATCGATAAAGATTTCAAGATAGTTTTCGGTGTCAACTAGCTACGAGCGATAAAGATTTCAAGATAGTTTTCGGTGTCAACTAGCTACGAGCGATAAAGATTTCAAGATAGTTTTCGGTGTCAACTAGCTACGAGCGATAAAGATTTCAAGATAGTTTTCGGTGTCAACTAGGTAGGAGCGATAAAGATTTCAAGATAGTTTTCGGTGTCAACTAGGTAGGAGCGATAAAGATTTCAAGATAGTTTTCGGTGTCAACTAGGTAGGAGCGATAAAGTTTTCAAGATAGTTTTCGGTGTCAACTAGGTAGGAGCGATAAAGTTTTCAAGATAGTTTTCGGTGTCAACTAGGTAGGAGCGATAAAGATTTCAAAATAGTTTTCGGTGTCAACTAGCTACGATCGATAAAGATTTCAAGATAGTTTTCGGTGTCAACTAGCTACGATCGATAAAGATTTCAAGATAGTTTTCGGTGTCAACTAGCTACGATCGATAAAGATTTCAAGATAGTTTTCGGTGTCAACTAGCTACGATCGATAAAGATTTCAAGATAGTTTTCGGTGTCAACTAGCTACGATCGATAAAGATTTCAAGATAGTTTTCGGTGTCAACTAGCTACTATCGATAAAGATTTCAAGATAGTTTTCGGTGTCAACTAGCTACGATCGATAAAGATTTCAAGATAGTTTTCGGTGTCAACTAGCTACTATCGATAAAGATTTCAAGATAGTTTTCGGTGTCAACTAGGTACGATCGATAAAGATTTCAAGATAGTTTTCGGTGTCAACTAGGTACGATCGATAAAGATTTCAAGATAGTTTTCGGTGTCAACTAGCTACGATCGATAAAGATTTCAAGATAGTTTTCGGTGTCAACTAGCTACGATCGATAAAGATTTCAAGATAGTTTTCGGTGTCAACTAGCTACGATCGATAAAGATTTCAAGATAGTTTTCGGTGTCAACTAGCTACGATCGATAAAGATTTCAAGATAGTTTTCGGTGTCAACTAGCTACGATCGATAAAGATTTCAAGATAGTTTTCGGTGTCAACTAGCTACGATCGATAAAGATTTCAAGATAGTTTTCGGTGTCAACTAGCTACGATCGATAAAGATTTCAAGATAGTTTTCGGTGTCAACTAGCTACGATCGATAAAGATTTCAAGATAGTTTTCGGTGTCAACTAGCTACGAGCGATAAAGATTTCAAGATAGTTTTCGGTGTCAACTAGCTACGAGCGATAAAGATTTCAAGATAGTTTTCGGTGTCAACTAGCTACGAGCGATAAAGATTTCAAGATAGTTTTCGGTGTCAACTAGGTAGGAGCGATAAAGATTTCAAGATAGTTTTCGGTGTCAACTAGGTAGGAGCGATAAAGATTTCAAGATAGTTTTCGGTGTCAACTAGGTAGGAGCGATAAAGATTTCAAGATAGTTTTCGGTGTCAACTAGGTAGGAGCGATAAAGTTTTCAAGATAGTTTTCGGTGTCAACTAGGTAGGAGCGATAAAGATTTCAAGATAGTTTTCGGTGTCAACTAGGTAGGAGCGATAAAGATTTCAAGATAGTTTTCGGTGTCAACTAGCTACGATCGATAAAGATTTCAAGATAGTTTTCGGTGTCAACTAGCTACGATCGATAAAGATTTCAAGATAGTTTTCGGTGTCAACTAGGTAGGAGCGATAAAGATTTCAAGATAGTTTTCGGTGTCAACTAGCTACGATCGATAAAGATTTCAAGATAGTTTTCGGTGTCAACTAGCTACGATCGATAAAGATTTCAAGATAGTTTTCGGTGTCAACTAGCTACGATCGATAAAGATTTCAAGATAGTTTTCGGTGTCAACTAGCTACGATCGATAAAGATTTCAAGATAGTTTTCGGTGTCAACTAGGTAGGAGCGATAAAGATTTCAAGATAGTTTTCGGTGTCAACTAGCTACGATCGATAAAGATTTCAAGATAGTTTTCGGTGTCAACTAGCTACGAGCGATAAAGATTTCAAGATAGTTTTCGGTGTCAACTAGCTACGATCGATAAAGATTTCAAGATAGTTTTCGGTGTCAACTAGCTACGATCGATAAAGATTTCAAGATAGTTTTCGGTGTCAACTAGGTAGGAGCGATAAAGATTTCAAGATAGTTTTCGGTGTCAACTAGCTACGATCGATAAAGATTTCAAGATAGTTTTCGGTGTCAACTAGCTACGATCGATAAAGATTTCAAGATAGTTTTCGGTGTCAACTAGCTACGATCGATAAAGATTTCAAGATAGTTTTCGGTGTCAACTAGCTACGATCGATAAAGATTTCAAGATAGTTTTCGGTGTCAACTAGCTACGATCGATAAAGATTTCAAGATAGTTTTCGGTGTCAACTAGCTACGATCGATAAAGATTTCAAGATAGTTTTCGGTGTCAACTAGGTAGGAGCGATAAAGATTTCAAGATAGTTTTCGGTGTCAACTAGCTACGATCGATAAAGATTTCAAGATAGTTTTCGGTGTCAACTAGCTACGAGCGATAAAGATTTCAAGATAGTTTTCGGTGTCAACTAGCTACGAGCGATAAAGATTTCAAGATAGTTTTCGGTGTCAACTAGCTACGATCGATAAAGATTTCAAGATAGTTTTCGGTGTCAACTAGGTAGGAGCGATAAAGATTTCAAGATAGTTTTCGGTGTCAACTAGGTAGGAGCGATAAAGATTTCAAGATAGTTTTCGGTGTCAACTAGCTACGAGCGATAAAGATTTCAAGATAGTTTTCGGTGTCAACTAGGTAGGAGCGATAAAGATTTCAAGATAGTTTTCGGTGTCAACTAGGTAGGAGCGATAAAGATTTCAAGATAGTTTTCGGTGTCAACTAGCTACGAGCGATAAAGATTTGAAGATAGTTTTCGGTGTCAACTAGGTAGGAGCGATAAAGATTTCAAGATAGTTTTCGGTGTCAACTAGGTAGGAGCGATAAAGATTTCAAGATAGTTTTCGGTGTCAACTAGCTACGATCGATAAAGATTTCAAGATAGTTTTCGGTGTCAACTAGGTAGGAGCGATAAAGATTTCAAGATAGTTTTCGGTGTCAACTAGCTACGATCGATAAAGATTTCAAGATAGTTTTCGGTGTCAACTAGCTACGATCGATAAAGATTTCAAGATAGTTTTCGGTGTCAACTAGCTACGATCGATAAAGATTTCAAGATAGTTTTCGGTGTCAACTAGCTACGATCGATAAAGATTTCAAGATAGTTTTCGGTGTCAACTAGCTACGATCGATAAAGATTTCAAGATAGTTTTCGGTGTCAACTAGCTACGAGCGATAAAGATTTCAAGATAGTTTTCGGTGTCAACTAGGTAGGAGCGATAAAGATTTCAAGATAGTTTTCGGTGTCAACTAGGTAGGAGCGATAAAGATTTCAAGATAGTTTTCGGTGTCAACTAGCTACGAGCGATAAAGATTTGAAGATAGTTTTCGGTGTCAACTAGGTAGGAGCGATAAAGATTTCAAGATAGTTTTCGGTGTCAACTAGGTAGGAGCGATAAAGATTTCAAGATAGTTTTCGGTGTCAACTAGCTACGATCGATAAAGATTTCAAGATAGTTTTCGGTGTCAACTAGGTAGGAGCGATAAAGATTTCAAGATAGTTTTCGGTGTCAACTAGCTACGATCGATAAAGATTTCAAGATAGTTTTCGGTGTCAACTAGCTACGATCGATAAAGATTTCAAGATAGTTTTCGGTGTCAACTAGCTACGATCGATAAAGATTTCAAGATAGTTTTCGGTGTCAACTAGCTACGATCGATAAAGATTTCAAGATAGTTTTCGGTGTCAACTAGCTACGATCGATAAAGATTTCAAGATAGTTTTCGGTGTCAACTAGCTACGATCGATAAAGATTTCAAGATAGTTTTCGGTGTCAACTAGCTACGATCGATAAAGATTTCAAGATAGTTTTCGGTGTCAACTAGCTACGATCGATAAAGATTTCAAGATAGTTTTCGGTGTCAACTAGCTACGATCGATAAAGATTTCAAGATAGTTTTCGGTGTCAACTAGCTACGATCGATAAAGATTTCAAGATAGTTTTCGGTGTCAACTAGCTACGAGCGATAAAGATTTCAAGATAGTTTTCGGTGTCAACTAGGTAGGAGCGATAAAGATTTCAAGATAGTTTTCGGTGTCAACTAGCTACGAGCGATAAAGATTTCAAGATAGTTTTCGGTGTCAACTAGGTAGGAGCGATAAAGATTTCAAGATAGTTTTCGGTGTCAACTAGCTACGATCGATAAAGATTTCAAGATAGTTTTCGGTGTCAACTAGCTACGATCGATAAAGATTTTAAGATAGTTTTCGGTGTCAACTAGCTACGATCGATAAAGTTTTCAAGATAGTTTTCGGTGTCAACTAGCTACGATCGATAAAGATTTCAAGATAGTTTTCGGTGTCAACTAGCTACGAGCGATAAAGATTTCAAGATAGTTTTCGGTGTCAACTAGGTAGGAGCGATAAAGATTTCAAGATAGTTTTCGGTGTCAACTAGCTACGAGCGATAAAGATTTCAAGATAGTTTTCGGTGTCAACTAGGTAGGAGCGATAAAGATTTCGAGATAGTTTTCGGTGTCAACTAGCTACGATCGATAAAGATTTCAAGATAGTTTTCGGTGTCAACTAGGTAGGAGCGATAAAGATTTCAAGATAGTTTTCGGTGTCAACTAGCTACGATCGATAAAGATTTCAAGATAGTTTTCGGTGTCAACTAGGTAGGAGCGATAAAGATTTCAAGATAGTTTTCGGTGTCAACTAGCTACGATCGATAAAGATTTCAAGATAGTTTTCGGTGTCAACTAGCTACGATCGATAAAGATTTCAAGATAGTTTTCGGTGTCAACTAGCTACGATCGATAAAGATTTCAAGATAGTTTTCGGTGTCAACTAGGTAGGAGCGATAAAGATTTCAAGATAGTTTTCGGTGTCAACTAGCTACGATCGATAAAGATTTCAAGATAGTTTTCGGTGTCAACTAGGTAGGAGCGATAAAGATTTCAAGATAGTTTTCGGTGTCAACTAGCTACGATCGATAAAGATTTCAAGATAGTTTTCGGTGTCAACTAGCTACGATCGATAAAGATTTCAAGATAGTTTTCGGTGTCAACTAGCTACGATCGATAAAGATTTCAAGATAGTTTTCGGTGTCAACTAGCTACGATCGATAAAGATTTCAAGATAGTTTTCGGTGTCAACTAGCTACGAGCGATAAAGATTTCAAGATAGTTTTCGGTGTCAACTAGGTAGGAGCGATAAAGATTTCAAGATAGTTTTCGGTGTCAACTAGCTACGAGCGATAAAGATTTCAAGATAGTTTTCGGTGTCAACTAGGTAGGAGCGATAAAGATTTCAAGATAGTTTTCGGTGTCAACTAGGTAGGAGCGATAAAGATTTCAAGATAGTTTTCGGTGTCAACTAGGTAGGAGCGATAAAGATTTCAAGATAGTTTTCGGTGTCAACTAGCTACGATCGATAAAGATTTCAAGATAGTTTTCGGTGTCAACTAGCTACGATCGATAAAGATTTCAAGATAGTTTTCGGTGTCAACTAGCTACGATCGATAAAGATTTCAAGATAGTTTTCGGTGTCAACTAGCTACGATCGATAAAGATTTCAAGATAGTTTTCGGTGTCAACTAGGTAGGAGCGATAAAGATTTCAAGATAGTTTTCGGTGTCAACTAGGTAGGAGCGATAAAGATTTCAAGATAGTTTTCGGTGTCAACTAGCTACGATCGATAAAGATTTCAAGATAGTTTTCGGTGTCAACTAGCTACGATCGATAAAGATTTCAAGATAGTTTTCGGTGTCAACTAGCTACGATCGATAAAGATTTCAAGATAGTTTTCGGTGTCAACTAGCTACGATCGATAAAGATTTCAAGATAGTTTTCGGTGTCAACTAGGTAGGAGCGATAAAGATTTCAAGATAGTTTTCGGTGTCAACTAGCTACGATCGATAAAGATTTCAAGATAGTTTTCGGTGTCAACTAACTACGATCGATAAAGATTTGAAGATAGTTTTCGGTGTCAACTAGCTACGATCGATAAAGATTTCAAGATAGTTTTCGGTGTCAACTAGCTACGATCGATAAAGATTTCAAGATAGTTTTCGGTGTCAACTAGCTACGATCGATAAAGATTTCAAGATAGTTTTCGGTGTCAACTAGCTACGATCGATAAAGATTTCAAGATAGTTTTCGGTGTCAACTAGGTAGGAGCGATAAAGATTTCAAGATAGTTTTCGGTGTCAACTAGCTACGATCGATAAAGATTTCAAGATAGATTTCGGTGTCAACTAGCTACGATCGATAAAGATTTGAAGATAGTTTTCGGTGTCAACTAGCTACGATCGATAAAGATTTCAAGATAGTTTTCGGTGTCAACTAGCTACGATCGATAAAGATTTCAAGATAGTTTTCGGTGTCAACTAGCTACGATCGATAAAGATTTCAAGATAGTTTTCGGTGTCAACTAGCTACGATCGATAAAGATTTCAAGATAGTTTTCGGTGTCAACTAGCTACGATCGATAAAGATTTCAAGATAGTTTTCGGTGTCAACTAGCTACGATCGATAAAGATTTCAAGATAGTTTTCGGTGTCAACTAGCTACGATCGATAAAGATTTCAAGATAGTTTTCGGTGTCAACTAGCTACGAGCGATAAAGATTTCAAGATAGTTTTCGGTGTCAACTAGCTACGATCGATAAAGATTTGAAGATAGTTTTCGGTGTCAACTAGCTACGATCGATAAAGATTTGAAGATAGTTTTCGGTGTCAACTAGCTACGATCGATAAAGATTTCAAGATAGTTTTCGGTGTCAACTAGCTACGATCGATAAAGATTTCAAGATAGTTTTCGGTGTCAACTAGCTACGATCGATAAAGATTTCAAGATAGTTTTCGGTGTCAACTAGCTACGATCGATAAAGATTTCAAGATAGTTTTCGGTGTCAACTAGCTACGATCGATAAAGATTTCAAGATAGTTTTCGGTGTCAACTAGCTACGATCGATAAAGATTTCAAGATAGTTTTCGGTGTCAACTAGCTACGATCGATAAAGATTTCAAGATAGTTTTCGGTGTCAACTAGGTAGGAGCGATAAAGATTTCAAGATAGTTTTCGGTGTCAACTAGCTACGATCGATAAAGATTTCAAGATAGTTTTCGGTGTCAACTAGCTACGAGCGATAAAGATTTCAAGATAGTTTTCGGTGTCAACTAGCTACGATCGATAAAGATTTCAAGATAGTTTTCGGTGTCAACTAGCTACGATCGATAAAGATTTCAAGATAGTTTTCGGTGTCAACTAGGTAGGAGCGATAAAGATTTCAAGATAGTTTTCGGTGTCAACTAGCTACGATCGATAAAGATTTCAAGATAGTTTTCGGTGTCAACTAGCTACGATCGATAAAGATTTCAAGATAGTTTTCGGTGTCAACTAGCTACGATCGATAAAGATTTCAAGATAGTTTTCGGTGTCAACTAGCTACGATCGATAAAGATTTCAAGATAGTTTTCGGTGTCAACTAGCTACGATCGATAAAGATTTCAAGATAGTTTTCGGTGTCAACTAGCTACGATCGATAAAGATTTCAAGATAGTTTTCGGTGTCAACTAGGTAGGAGCGATAAAGATTTCAAGATAGTTTTCGGTGTCAACTAGCTACGATCGATAAAGATTTCAAGATAGTTTTCGGTGTCAACTAGCTACGAGCGATAAAGATTTCAAGATAGTTTTCGGTGTCAACTAGCTACGAGCGATAAAGATTTCAAGATAGTTTTCGGTGTCAACTAGCTACGATCGATAAAGATTTCAAGATAGTTTTCGGTGTCAACTAGGTAGGAGCGATAAAGATTTCAAGATAGTTTTCGGTGTCAACTAGGTAGGAGCGATAAAGATTTCAAGATAGTTTTCGGTGTCAACTAGCTACGAGCGATAAAGATTTCAAGATAGTTTTCGGTGTCAACTAGGTAGGAGCGATAAAGATTTCAAGATAGTTTTCGGTGTCAACTAGGTAGGAGCGATAAAGATTTCAAGATAGTTTTCGGTGTCAACTAGCTACGAGCGATAAAGATTTGAAGATAGTTTTCGGTGTCAACTAGGTAGGAGCGATAAAGATTTCAAGATAGTTTTCGGTGTCAACTAGGTAGGAGCGATAAAGATTTCAAGATAGTTTTCGGTGTCAACTAGCTACGATCGATAAAGATTTCAAGATAGTTTTCGGTGTCAACTAGGTAGGAGCGATAAAGATTTCAAGATAGTTTTCGGTGTCAACTAGCTACGATCGATAAAGATTTCAAGATAGTTTTCGGTGTCAACTAGCTACGATCGATAAAGATTTCAAGATAGTTTTCGGTGTCAACTAGCTACGATCGATAAAGATTTCAAGATAGTTTTCGGTGTCAACTAGCTACGATCGATAAAGATTTCAAGATAGTTTTCGGTGTCAACTAGCTACGATCGATAAAGATTTCAAGATAGTTTTCGGTGTCAACTAGCTACGAGCGATAAAGATTTCAAGATAGTTTTCGGTGTCAACTAGGTAGGAGCGATAAAGATTTCAAGATAGTTTTCGGTGTCAACTAGGTAGGAGCGATAAAGATTTCAAGATAGTTTTCGGTGTCAACTAGCTACGAGCGATAAAGATTTGAAGATAGTTTTCGGTGTCAACTAGGTAGGAGCGATAAAGATTTCAAGATAGTTTTCGGTGTCAACTAGGTAGGAGCGATAAAGATTTCAAGATAGTTTTCGGTGTCAACTAGCTACGATCGATAAAGATTTCAAGATAGTTTTCGGTGTCAACTAGGTAGGAGCGATAAAGATTTCAAGATAGTTTTCGGTGTCAACTAGCTACGATCGATAAAGATTTCAAGATAGTTTTCGGTGTCAACTAGCTACGATCGATAAAGATTTCAAGATAGTTTTCGGTGTCAACTAGCTACGATCGATAAAGATTTCAAGATAGTTTTCGGTGTCAACTAGCTACGATCGATAAAGATTTCAAGATAGTTTTCGGTGTCAACTAGCTACGATCGATAAAGATTTCAAGATAGTTTTCGGTGTCAACTAGCTACGATCGATAAAGATTTCAAGATAGTTTTCGGTGTCAACTAGCTACGATCGATAAAGATTTCAAGATAGTTTTCGGTGTCAACTAGCTACGATCGATAAAGATTTCAAGATAGTTTTCGGTGTCAACTAGGTAGGAGCGATAAAGATTTCAAGATAGTTTTCGGTGTCAACTAGGTAGGAGCGATAAAGATTTCAAGATAGTTTTCGGTGTCAACTAGCTACGAGCGATAAAGATTTCAAGATAGTTTTCGGTGTCAACTAGGTAGGAGCGATAAAGATTTCAAGATAGTTTTCGGTGTCAACTAGCTACGAGCGATAAAGATTTCAAGATAGTTTTCGGTGTCAACTAGGTAGGAGCGATAAAGATTTCAAGATAGTTTTCGGTGTCAACTAGCTACGATCGATAAAGATTTCAAGATAGTTTTCGGTGTCAACTAGCTACGATCGATAAAGATTTTAAGATAGTTTTCGGTGTCAACTAGCTACGATCGATAAAGTTTTCAAGATAGTTTTCGGTGTCAACTAGCTACGATCGATAAAGATTTCAAGATAGTTTTCGGTGTCAACTAGCTACGAGCGATAAAGATTTCAAGATAGTTTTCGGTGTCAACTAGGTAGGAGCGATAAAGATTTCAAGATAGTTTTCGGTGTCAACTAGCTACGAGCGATAAAGATTTCAAGATAGTTTTCGGTGTCAACTAGGTAGGAGCGATAAAGATTTCAAGATAGTTTTCGGTGTCAACTAGCTACGATCGATAAAGATTTCAAGATAGTTTTCGGTGTCAACTAGGTAGGAGCGATAAAGATTTCAAGATAGTTTTCGGTGTCAACTAGCTACGATCGATAAAGATTTCAAGATAGTTTTCGGTGTCAACTAGGTAGGAGCGATAAAGATTTCAAGATAGTTTTCGGTGTCAACTAGCTACGATCGATAAAGATTTCAAGATAGTTTTCGGTGTCAACTAGCTACGATCGATAAAGATTTCAAGATAGTTTTCGGTGTCAACTAGCTACGATCGATAAAGATTTCAAGATAGTTTTCGGTGTCAACTAGGTAGGAGCGATAAAGATTTCAAGATAGTTTTCGGTGTCAACTAGCTACGATCGATAAAGATTTCAAGATAGTTTTCGGTGTCAACTAGGTAGGAGCGATAAAGATTTCAAGATAGTTTTCGGTGTCAACTAGCTACGATCGATAAAGATTTCAAGATAGTTTTCGGTGTCAACTAGCTACGATCGATAAAGATTTCAAGATAGTTTTCGGTGTCAACTAGCTACGATCGATAAAGATTTCAAGATAGTTTTCGGTGTCAACTAGCTACGATCGATAAAGATTTCAAGATAGTTTTCGGTGTCAACTAGCTACGAGCGATAAAGATTTCAAGATAGTTTTCGGTGTCAACTAGGTAGGAGCGATAAAGATTTCAAGATAGTTTTCGGTGTCAACTAGCTACGAGCGATAAAGATTTCAAGATAGTTTTCGGTGTCAACTAGGTAGGAGCGATAAAGATTTCAAGATAGTTTTCGGTGTCAACTAGGTAGGAGCGATAAAGATTTCAAGATAGTTTTCGGTGTCAACTAGGTAGGAGCGATAAAGATTTCAAGATAGTTTTCGGTGTCAACTAGCTACGATCGATAAAGATTTCAAGATAGTTTTCGGTGTCAACTAGCTACGATCGATAAAGATTTCAAGATAGTTTTCGGTGTCAACTAGCTACGATCGATAAAGATTTCAAGATAGTTTTCGGTGTCAACTAGCTACGATCGATAAAGATTTCAAGATAGTTTTCGGTGTCAACTAGGTAGGAGCGATAAAGATTTCAAGATAGTTTTCGGTGTCAACTAGGTAGGAGCGATAAAGATTTCAAGATAGTTTTCGGTGTCAACTAGCTACGATCGATAAAGATTTCAAGATAGTTTTCGGTGTCAACTAGCTACGATCGATAAAGATTTCAAGATAGTTTTCGGTGTCAACTAGCTACGATCGATAAAGATTTCAAGATAGTTTTCGGTGTCAACTAGCTACGATCGATAAAGATTTCAAGATAGTTTTCGGTGTCAACTAGGTAGGAGCGATAAAGATTTCAAGATAGTTTTCGGTGTCAACTAGCTACGATCGATAAAGATTTCAAGATAGTTTTCGGTGTCAACTAACTACGATCGATAAAGATTTGAAGATAGTTTTCGGTGTCAACTAGCTACGATCGATAAAGATTTCAAGATAGTTTTCGGTGTCAACTAGCTACGATCGATAAAGATTTCAAGATAGTTTTCGGTGTCAACTAGCTACGATCGATAAAGATTTCAAGATAGTTTTCGGTGTCAACTAGCTACGATCGATAAAGATTTCAAGATAGTTTTCGGTGTCAACTAGGTAGGAGCGATAAAGATTTCAAGATAGTTTTCGGTGTCAACTAGCTACGATCGATAAAGATTTCAAGATAGATTTCGGTGTCAACTAGCTACGATCGATAAAGATTTGAAGATAGTTTTCGGTGTCAACTAGCTACGATCGATAAAGATTTCAAGATAGTTTTCGGTGTCAACTAGCTACGATCGATAAAGATTTCAAGATAGTTTTCGGTGTCAACTAGCTACGATCGATAAAGATTTCAAGATAGTTTTCGGTGTCAACTAGCTACGATCGATAAAGATTTCAAGATAGTTTTCGGTGTCAACTAGCTACGATCGATAAAGATTTCAAGATAGTTTTCGGTGTCAACTAGCTACGATCGATAAAGATTTCAAGATAGTTTTCGGTGTCAACTAGCTACGATCGATAAAGATTTCAAGATAGTTTTCGGTGTCAACTAGCTACGAGCGATAAAGATTTCAAGATAGTTTTCGGTGTCAACTAGCTACGATCGATAAAGATTTGAAGATAGTTTTCGGTGTCAACTAGCTACGATCGATAAAGATTTGAAGATAGTTTTCGGTGTCAACTAGCTACGATCGATAAAGATTTCAAGATAGTTTTCGGTGTCAACTAGCTACGATCGATAAAGATTTCAAGATAGTTTTCGGTGTCAACTAGCTACGATCGATAAAGATTTCAAGATAGTTTTCGGTGTCAACTAGCTACGATCGATAAAGATTTCAAGATAGTTTTCGGTGTCAACTAGCTACGATCGATAAAGATTTCAAGATAGTTTTCGGTGTCAACTAGCTACGATCGATAAAGATTTCAAGATAGTTTTCGGTGTCAACTAGCTACGATCGATAAAGATTTCAAGATAGTTTTCGGTGTCAACTAGGTAGGAGCGATAAAGATTTCAAGATAGTTTTCGGTGTCAACTAGCTACGATCGATAAAGATTTCAAGATAGTTTTCGGTGTCAACTAGGTACGATCGATAAAGATTTCAAGATAGTTTTCGGTGTCAACTAGCTACGATCGATAAAGATTTCAAGATAGTTTTCGGTGTCAACTAGCTACGATCGATAAAGATTTCAAGATAGTTTTCGGTGTCAACTAGCTACGATCGATAAAGATTTCAAGATAGTTTTCGGTGTCAACTAGCTACGATCGATAAAGATTTCAAGATAGTTTTCGGTGTCAACTAGCTACGATCGATAAAGATTTCAAGATAGTTTTCGGTGTCAACTAGCTACGATCGATAAAGATTTCAAGATAGTTTTCGGTGTCAACTAGGTAGGAGCGATAAAGATTTCAAGATAGTTTTCGGTGTCAACTAGCTACGATCGATAAAGATTTCAAGATAGTTTTCGGTGTCAACTAGGTACGATCGATAAAGATTTCAAGATAGTTTTCGGTGTCAACTAGCTACGATCGATAAAGATTTCAAGATAGTTTTCGGTGTCAACTAGGTACGATCGATAAAGATTTCAAGATAGTTTTCGGTGTCAACTAGCTACGATCGATAAAGATTTCAAGATAGTTTTCGGTGTCAACTAGGTAGGAGCGATAAAGATTTCAAGATAGTTTTCGGTGTCAACTAGCTACGATCGATAAAGATTTCAAGATAGTTTTCGGTGTCAACTAGCTACGATCGATAAAGATTTCAAGATAGTTTTCGGTGTCAACTAGCTACGATCGATAAAGATTTCAAGATAGTTTTCGGTGTCAACTAGCTACGATCGATAAAGATTTCAAGATAGTTTTCGGTGTCAACTAGCTACGATCGATAAAGATTTCAAGATAGTTTTCGGTGTCAACTAGCTACGATCGATAAAGATTTCAAGATAGTTTTCGGTGTCAACTAGCTACGATCGATAAAGATTTCAAGATAGTTTTCGGTGTCAACTAGCTACGATCGATAAAGATTTCAAGATAGTTTTCGGTGTCAACTAGGTAGGAGCGATAAAGATTTCAAGATAGTTTTCGGTGTCAACTAGCTACGATCGATAAAGATTTCAAGATAGTTTTCGGTGTCAACTAGGTACGATCGATAAAGATTTCAAGATAGTTTTCGGTGTCAACTAGCTACGATCGATAAAGATTTCAAGATAGTTTTCGGTGTCAACTAGGTACGATCGATAAAGATTTCAAGATAGTTTTCGGTGTCAACTAGCTACGATCGATAAAGATTTCAAGATAGTTTTCGGTGTCAACTAGGTAGGAGCGATAAAGATTTCAAGATAGTTTTCGGTGTCAACTAGCTACGATCGATAAAGATTTCAAGATAGTTTTCGGTGTCAACTAGCTACGATCGATAAAGATTTCAAGATAGTTTTCGGTGTCAACTAGCTACGATCGATAAAGATTTCAAGATAGTTTTCGGTGTCAACTAGGTACGATCGATAAAGATTTCAAGATAGTTTTCGGTGTCAACTAGCTACGATCGATAAAGATTTCAAGATAGTTTTCGGTGTCAACTAGGTAGGAGCGATAAAGATTTCAAGATAGTTTTCGGTGTCAACTAGCTACGATCGATAAAGATTTCAAGATAGTTTTCGGTGTCAACTAGCTACGATCGATAAAGATTTCAAGATAGTTTTCGGTGTCAACTAGCTACGATCGATAAAGATTTCAAGATAGTTTTCGGTGTCAACTAGCTACGATCGATAAAGATTTCAAGATAGTTTTCGGTGTCAACTAGCTACGATCGATAAAGATTTCAAGATAGTTTTCGGTGTCAACTAGCTACGATCGATAAAGATTTCAAGATAGTTTTCGGTGTCAACTAGCTACGATCGATAAAGATTTCAAGATAGTTTTCGGTGTCAACTAGCTACGATCGATAAAGATTTCAAGATAGTTTTCGGTGTCAACTAGGTAGGAGCGATAAAGATTTCAAGATAGTTTTCGGTGTCAACTAGCTACGATCGATAAAGATTTCAAGATAGTTTTCGGTGTCAACTAGGTACGATCGATAAAGATTTCAAGATAGTTTTCGGTGTCAACTAGCTACGATCGATAAAGATTTCAAGATAGTTTTCGGTGTCAACTAGGTACGATCGATAAAGATTTCAAGATAGTTTTCGGTGTCAACTAGCTACGATCGATAAAGATTTCAAGATAGTTTTCGGTGTCAACTAGGTAGGAGCGATAAAGATTTCAAGATAGTTTTCGGTGTCAACTAGCTACGATCGATAAAGATTTCAAGATAGTTTTCGGTGTCAACTAGCTACGATCGATAAAGATTTCAAGATAGTTTTCGGTGTCAACTAGCTACGATCGATAAAGATTTCAAGATAGTTTTCGGTGTCAACTAGCTACGATCGATAAAGATTTCAAGATAGTTTTCGGTGTCAACTAGCTACGATCGATAAAGATTTCAAGATAGTTTTCGGTGTCAACTAGCTACGATCGATAAAGATTTCAAGATAGTTTTCGGTGTCAACTAGCTACGATCGATAAAGATTTCAAGATAGTTTTCGGTGTCAACTAGCTACGATCGATAAAGATTTCAAGATAGTTTTCGGTGTCAACTAGCTACGAGCGATAAAGATTTCAAGATAGTTTTCGGTGTCAACTAGCTACGATCGATAAAGATTTGAAGATAGTTTTCGGTGTCAACTAGCTACGATCGATAAAGATTTGAAGATAGTTTTCGGTGTCAACTAGCTACGATCGATAAAGATTTCAAGATAGTTTTCGGTGTCAACTAGCTACGATCGATAAAGATTTCAAGATAGTTTTCGGTGTCAACTAGCTACGATCGATAAAGATTTCAAGATAGTTTTCGGTGTCAACTAGCTACGATCGATAAAGATTTCAAGATAGTTTTCGGTGTCAACTAGCTACGATCGATAAAGATTTCAAGATAGTTTTCGGTGTCAACTAGCTACGATCGATAAAGATTTCAAGATAGTTTTCGGTGTCAACTAGGTAGGAGCGATAAAGATTTCAAGATAGTTTTCGGTGTCAACTAGCTACGATCGATAAAGATTTCAAGATAGTTTTCGGTGTCAACTAGGTACGATCGATAAAGATTTCAAGATAGTTTTCGGTGTCAACTAGCTACGATCGATAAAGATTTCAAGATAGTTTTCGGTGTCAACTAGCTACGATCGATAAAGATTTCAAGATAGTTTTCGGTGTCAACTAGCTACGATCGATAAAGATTTCAAGATAGTTTTCGGTGTCAACTAGCTACGATCGATAAAGATTTCAAGATAGTTTTCGGTGTCAACTAGCTACGATCGATAAAGATTTCAAGATAGTTTTCGGTGTCAACTAGCTACGATCGATAAAGATTTCAAGATAGTTTTCGGTGTCAACTAGCTACGATCGATAAAGATTTCAAGATAGTTTTCGGTGTCAACTAGGTACGATCGATAAAGATTTCAAGATAGTTTTCGGTGTCAACTAGCTACGATCGATAAAGATTTCAAGATAGTTTTCGGTGTCAACTAGGTAGGAGCGATAAAGATTTCAAGATAGTTTTCGGTGTCAACTAGCTACGATCGATAAAGATTTCAAGATAGTTTTCGGTGTCAACTAGCTACGATCGATAAAGATTTCAAGATAGTTTTCGGTGTCAACTAGCTACGATCGATAAAGATTTCAAGATAGTTTTCGGTGTCAACTAGCTACGATCGATAAAGATTTCAAGATAGTTTTCGGTGTCAACTAGCTACGATCGATAAAGATTTCAAGATAGTTTTCGGTGTCAACTAGCTACGATCGATAAAGATTTCAAGATAGTTTTCGGTGTCAACTAGCTACGATCGATAAAGATTTCAAGATAGTTTTCGGTGTCAACTAGCTACGATCGATAAAGATTTCAAGATAGTTTTCGGTGTCAACTAGCTACGATCGATAAAGATTTCAAGATAGTTTTCGGTGTCAACTAGCTACGATCGATAAAGATTTCAAGATAGTTTTCGGTGTCAACTAGCTACGAGCGATAAAGATTTCAAGATAGTTTTCGGTGTCAACTAGGTAGGAGCGATAAAGATTTCAAGATAGTTTTCGGTGTCAACTAGCTACGAGCGATAAAGATTTCAAGATAGTTTTCGGTGTCAACTAGGTAGGAGCGATAAAGATTTCAAGATAGTTTTCGGTGTCAACTAGGTAGGAGCGATAAAGATTTCAAGATAGTTTTCGGTGTCAACTAGGTAGGAGCGATAAAGATTTCAAGATAGTTTTCGGTGTCAACTAGCTACGATCGATAAAGATTTCAAGATAGTTTTCGGTGTCAACTAGCTACGATCGATAAAGATTTCAAGATAGTTTTCGGTGTCAACTAGCTACGATCGATAAAGATTTCAAGATAGTTTTCGGTGTCAACTAGCTACGATCGATAAAGATTTCAAGATAGTTTTCGGTGTCAACTAGGTAGGAGCGATAAAGATTTCAAGATAGTTTTCGGTGTCAACTAGCTACGATCGATAAAGATTTCAAGATAGTTTTCGGTGTCAACTAGCTACGATCGATAAAGATTTCAAGATAGTTTTCGGTGTCAACTAGCTACGATCGATAAAGATTTCAAGATAGTTTTCGGTGTCAACTAGCTACGATCGATAAAGATTTCAAGATAGTTTTCGGTGTCAACTAGGTAGGAGCGATAAAGATTTCAAGATAGTTTTCGGTGTCAACTAGCTACGATCGATAAAGATTTCAAGATAGTTTTCGGTGTCTACTAACTACGATCGATAAAGATTTGAAGATAGTTTTCGGTGTCAACTAGCTACGATCGATAAAGATTTCAAGATAGTTTTCGGTGTCAACTAGCTACGATCGATAAAGATTTCAAGATAGTTTTCGGTGTCAACTAGCTACGATCGATAAAGATTTCAAGATAGTTTTCGGTGTCAACTAGCTACGATCGATAAAGATTTCAAGATAGTTTTCGGTGTCAACTAGGTAGGAGCGATAAAGATTTCAAGATAGTTTTCGGTGTCAACTAGCTACGATCGATAAAGATTTCAAGATAGATTTCGGTGTCAACTAGCTACGATCGATAAAGATTTGAAGATAGTTTTCGGTGTCAACTAGCTACGATCGATAAAGATTTCAAGATAGTTTTCGGTGTCAACTAGCTACGATCGATAAAGATTTCAAGATAGTTTTCGGTGTCAACTAGCTACGATCGATAAAGATTTCAAGATAGTTTTCGGTGTCAACTAGCTACGATCGATAAAGATTTCAAGATAGTTTTCGGTGTCAACTAGCTACGATCGATAAAGATTTCAAGATAGTTTTCGGTGTCAACTAGCTACGATCGATAAAGATTTCAAGATAGTTTTCGGTGTCAACTAGCTACGATCGATAAAGATTTCAAGATAGTTTTCGGTGTCAACTAGCTACGAGCGATAAAGATTTCAAGATAGTTTTCGGTGTCAACTAGCTACGATCGATAAAGATTTGAAGATAGTTTTCGGTGTCAACTAGCTACGATCGATAAAGATTTGAAGATAGTTTTCGGTGTCAACTAGCTACGATCGATAAAGATTTCAAGATAGTTTTCGGTGTCAACTAGCTACGATCGATAAAGATTTCAAGATAGTTTTCGGTGTCAACTAGCTACGATCGATAAAGATTTCAAGATAGTTTTCGGTGTCAACTAGCTACGATCGATAAAGATTTCAAGATAGTTTTCGGTGTCAACTAGCTACGATCGATAAAGATTTCAAGATAGTTTTCGGTGTCAACTAGCTACGATCGATAAAGATTTCAAGATAGTTTTCGGTGTCAACTAGCTACGATCGATAAAGATTTCAAGATAGTTTTCGGTGTCAACTAGGTAGGAGCGATAAAGATTTCAAGATAGTTTTCGGTGTCAACTAGCTACGATCGATAAAGATTTCAAGATAGTTTTCGGTGTCAACTAGGTACGATCGATAAAGATTTCAAGATAGTTTTCGGTGTCAACTAGCTACGATCGATAAAGATTTCAAGATAGTTTTCGGTGTCAACTAGCTACGATCGATAAAGATTTCAAGATAGTTTTCGGTGTCAACTAGCTACGATCGATAAAGATTTCAAGATAGTTTTCGGTGTCAACTAGCTACGATCGATAAAGATTTCAAGATAGTTTTCGGTGTCAACTAGCTACGATCGATAAAGATTTCAAGATAGTTTTCGGTGTCAACTAGCTACGATCGATAAAGATTTCAAGATAGTTTTCGGTGTCAACTAGGTAGGAGCGATAAAGATTTCAAGATAGTTTTCGGTGTCAACTAGCTACGATCGATAAAGATTTCAAGATAGTTTTCGGTGTCAACTAGGTACGATCGATAAAGATTTCAAGATAGTTTTCGGTGTCAACTAGCTACGATCGATAAAGATTTCAAGATAGTTTTCGGTGTCAACTAGGTACGATCGATAAAGATTTCAAGATAGTTTTCGGTGTCAACTAGCTACGATCGATAAAGATTTCAAGATAGTTTTCGGTGTCAACTAGGTAGGAGCGATAAAGATTTCAAGATAGTTTTCGGTGTCAACTAGCTACGATCGATAAAGATTTCAAGATAGTTTTCGGTGTCAACTAGCTACGATCGATAAAGATTTCAAGATAGTTTTCGGTGTCAACTAGCTACGATCGATAAAGATTTCAAGATAGTTTTCGGTGTCAACTAGCTACGATCGATAAAGATTTCAAGATAGTTTTCGGTGTCAACTAGCTACGATCGATAAAGATTTCAAGATAGTTTTCGGTGTCAACTAGCTACGATCGATAAAGATTTCAAGATAGTTTTCGGTGTCAACTAGCTACGATCGATAAAGATTTCAAGATAGTTTTCGGTGTCAACTAGCTACAATCGATAAAGATTTCAAGATAGTTTTCGGTGTCAACTAGGTAGGAGCGATAAAGATTTCAAGATAGTTTTCGGTGTCAACTAGCTACGATCGATAAAGATTTCAAGATAGTTTTCGGTGTCAACTAGGTACGATCGATAAAGATTTCAAGATAGTTTTCGGTGTCAACTAGCTACGATCGATAAAGATTTCAAGATAGTTTTCGGTGTCAACTAGGTACGATCGATAAAGATTTCAAGATAGTTTTCGGTGTCAACTAGCTACGATCGATAAAGATTTCAAGATAGTTTTCGGTGTCAACTAGGTAGGAGCGATAAAGATTTCAAGATAGTTTTCGGTGTCAACTAGCTACGATCGATAAAGATTTCAAGATAGTTTTCGGTGTCAACTAGCTACGATCGATAAAGATTTCAAGATAGTTTTCGGTGTCAACTAGCTACGATCGATAAAGATTTCAAGATAGTTTTCGGTGTCAACTAGGTACGATCGATAAAGATTTCAAGATAGTTTTCGGTGTCAACTAGCTACGATCGATAAAGATTTCAAGATAGTTTTCGGTGTCAACTAGGTAGGAGCGATAAAGATTTCAAGATAGTTTTCGGTGTCAACTAGCTACGATCGATAAAGATTTCAAGATAGTTTTCGGTGTCAACTAGCTACGATCGATAAAGATTTCAAGATAGTTTTCGGTGTCAACTAGCTACGATCGATAAAGATTTCAAGATAGTTTTCGGTGTCAACTAGCTACGATCGATAAAGATTTCAAGATAGTTTTCGGTGTCAACTAGCTACGATCGATAAAGATTTCAAGATAGTTTTCGGTGTCAACTAGCTACGATCGATAAAGATTTCAAGATAGTTTTCGGTGTCAACTAGCTACGATCGATAAAGATTTCAAGATAGTTTTCGGTGTCAACTAGCTACGATCGATAAAGATTTCAAGATAGTTTTCGGTGTCAACTAGGTAGGAGCGATAAAGATTTCAAGATAGTTTTCGGTGTCAACTAGCTACGATCGATAAAGATTTCAAGATAGTTTTCGGTGTCAACTAGGTACGATCGATAAAGATTTCAAGATAGTTTTCGGTGTCAACTAGCTACGATCGATAAAGATTTCAAGATAGTTTTCGGTGTCAACTAGGTACGATCGATAAAGATTTCAAGATAGTTTTCGGTGTCAACTAGCTACGATCGATAAAGATTTCAAGATAGTTTTCGGTGTCAACTAGGTAGGAGCGATAAAGATTTCAAGATAGTTTTCGGTGTCAACTAGCTACGATCGATAAAGATTTCAAGATAGTTTTCGGTGTCAACTAGCTACGATCGATAAAGATTTCAAGATAGTTTTCGGTGTCAACTAGCTACGATCGATAAAGATTTCAAGATAGTTTTCGGTGTCAACTAGCTACGATCGATAAAGATTTCAAGATAGTTTTCGGTGTCAACTAGCTACGATCGATAAAGATTTCAAGATAGTTTTCGGTGTCAACTAGCTACGATCGATAAAGATTTCAAGATAGTTTTCGGTGTCAACTAGCTACGATCGATAAAGATTTCAAGATAGTTTTCGGTGTCAACTAGCTACGATCGATAAAGATTTCAAGATAGTTTTCGGTGTCAACTAGCTACGAGCGATAAAGATTTCAAGATAGTTTTCGGTGTCAACTAGCTACGATCGATAAAGATTTGAAGATAGTTTTCGGTGTCAACTAGCTACGATCGATAAAGATTTGAAGATAGTTTTCGGTGTCAACTAGCTACGATCGATAAAGATTTCAAGATAGTTTTCGGTGTCAACTAGCTACGATCGATAAAGATTTCAAGATAGTTTTCGGTGTCAACTAGCTACGATCGATAAAGATTTCAAGATAGTTTTCGGTGTCAACTAGCTACGATCGATAAAGATTTCAAGATAGTTTTCGGTGTCAACTAGCTACGATCGATAAAGATTTCAAGATAGTTTTCGGTGTCAACTAGCTACGATCGATAAAGATTTCAAGATAGTTTTCGGTGTCAACTAGGTAGGAGCGATAAAGATTTCAAGATAGTTTTCGGTGTCAACTAGCTACGATCGATAAAGATTTCAAGATAGTTTTCGGTGTCAACTAGGTACGATCGATAAAGATTTCAAGATAGTTTTCGGTGTCAACTAGCTACGATCGATAAAGATTTCAAGATAGTTTTCGGTGTCAACTAGCTACGATCGATAAAGATTTCAAGATAGTTTTCGGTGTCAACTAGCTACGATCGATAAAGATTTCAAGATAGTTTTCGGTGTCAACTAGCTACGATCGATAAAGATTTCAAGATAGTTTTCGGTGTCAACTAGCTACGATCGATAAAGATTTCAAGATAGTTTTCGGTGTCAACTAGCTACGATCGATAAAGATTTCAAGATAGTTTTCGGTGTCAACTAGCTACGATCGATAAAGATTTCAAGATAGTTTTCGGTGTCAACTAGGTACGATCGATAAAGATTTCAAGATAGTTTTCGGTGTCAACTAGCTACGATCGATAAAGATTTCAAGATAGTTTTCGGTGTCAACTAGGTAGGAGCGATAAAGATTTCAAGATAGTTTTCGGTGTCAACTAGCTACGATCGATAAAGATTTCAAGATAGTTTTCGGTGTCAACTAGCTACGATCGATAAAGATTTCAAGATAGTTTTCGGTGTCAACTAGCTACGATCGATAAAGATTTCAAGATAGTTTTCGGTGTCAACTAGCTACGATCGATAAAGATTTCAAGATAGTTTTCGGTGTCAACTAGCTACGATCGATAAAGATTTCAAGATAGTTTTCGGTGTCAACTAGCTACGATCGATAAAGATTTCAAGATAGTTTTCGGTGTCAACTAGCTACGATCGATAAAGATTTCAAGATAGTTTTCGGTGTCAACTAGCTACGATCGATAAAGATTTCAAGATAGTTTTCGGTGTCAACTAGCTACGATCGATAAAGATTTCAAGATAGTTTTCGGTGTCAACTAGCTACGAGCGATAAAGATTTCAAGATAGTTTTCGGTGTCAACTAGCTACGATCGATAAAGATTTGAAGATAGTTTTCGGTGTCAACTAGCTACGATCGATAAAGATTTGAAGATAGTTTTCGGTGTCAACTAGCTACGATCGATAAAGATTTCAAGATAGTTTTCGGTGTCAACTAGCTACGATCGATAAAGATTTCAAGATAGTTTTCGGTGTCAACTAGCTACGATCGATAAAGATTTCAAGATAGTTTTCGGTGTCAACTAGCTACGATCGATAAAGATTTCAAGATAGTTTTCGGTGTCAACTAGCTACGATCGATAAAGATTTCAAGATAGTTTTCGGTGTCAACTAGCTACGATCGATAAAGATTTCAAGATAGTTTTCGGTGTCAACTAGCTACGATCGATAAAGATTTCAAGATAGTTTTCGGTGTCAACTAGGTAGGAGCGATAAAGATTTCAAGATAGTTTTCGGTGTCAACTAGCTACGATCGATAAAGATTTCAAGATAGTTTTCGGTGTCAACTAGCTACGAGCGATAAAGATTTCAAGATAGTTTTCGGTGTCAACTAGCTACGATCGATAAAGATTTCAAGATAGTTTTCGGTGTCAACTAGGTAGGAGCGATAAAGATTTCAAGATAGTTTTCGGTGTCAACTAGCTACGATCGATAAAGATTTCAAGATAGTTTTCGGTGTCAACTAGCTACGAGCGATAAAGATTTCAAGATAGTTTTCGGTGTCAACTAGCTACGATCGATAAAGATTTCAAGATAGTTTTCGGTGTCAACTAGCTACGATCGATAAAGATTTCAAGATAGTTTTCGGTGTCAACTAGGTAGGAGCGATAAAGATTTCAAGATAGTTTTCGGTGTCAACTAGCTACGATCGATAAAGATTTCAAGATAGTTTTCGGTGTCAACTAGCTACGATCGATAAAGATTTCAAGATAGTTTTCGGTGTCAACTAGCTACGATCGATAAAGATTTCAAGATAGTTTTCGGTGTCAACTAGCTACGATCGATAAAGATTTCAAGATAGTTTTCGGTGTCAACTAGCTACGATCGATAAAGATTTCAAGATAGTTTTCGGTGTCAACTAGCTACGATCGATAAAGATTTCAAGATAGTTTTCGGTGTCAACTAGGTAGGAGCGATAAAGATTTCAAGATAGTTTTCGGTGTCAACTAGCTACGATCGATAAAGATTTCAAGATAGTTTTCGGTGTCAACTAGCTACGAGCGATAAAGATTTCAAGATAGTTTTCGGTGTCAACTAGCTACGAGCGATAAAGATTTCAAGATAGTTTTCGGTGTCAACTAGCTACGATCGATAAAGATTTCAAGATAGTTTTCGGTGTCAACTAGGTAGGAGCGATAAAGATTTCAAGATAGTTTTCGGTGTCAACTAGGTAGGAGCGATAAAGATTTCAAGATAGTTTTCGGTGTCAACTAGCTACGAGCGATAAAGATTTCAAGATAGTTTTCGGTGTCAACTAGGTAGGAGCGATAAAGATTTCAAGATAGTTTTCGGTGTCAACTAGGTAGGAGCGATAAAGATTTCAAGATAGTTTTCGGTGTCAACTAGCTACGAGCGATAAAGATTTGAAGATAGTTTTCGGTGTCAACTAGGTAGGAGCGATAAAGATTTCAAGATAGTTTTCGGTGTCAACTAGGTAGGAGCGATAAAGATTTCAAGATAGTTTTCGGTGTCAACTAGCTACGATCGATAAAGATTTCAAGATAGTTTTCGGTGTCAACTAGGTAGGAGCGATAAAGATTTCAAGATAGTTTTCGGTGTCAACTAGCTACGATCGATAAAGATTTCAAGATAGTTTTCGGTGTCAACTAGCTACGATCGATAAAGATTTCAAGATAGTTTTCGGTGTCAACTAGCTACGATCGATAAAGATTTCAAGATAGTTTTCGGTGTCAACTAGCTACGATCGATAAAGATTTCAAGATAGTTTTCGGTGTCAACTAGCTACGATCGATAAAGATTTCAAGATAGTTTTCGGTGTCAACTAGCTACGAGCGATAAAGATTTCAAGATAGTTTTCGGTGTCAACTAGGTAGGAGCGATAAAGATTTCAAGATAGTTTTCGGTGTCAACTAGGTAGGAGCGATAAAGATTTCAAGATAGTTTTCGGTGTCAACTAGGTAGGAGCGATAAAAGTAGATGTAAAATAGGGTTTCTGGCGCAGTCTTCAAAATTCCCTATTTCCCCGAAAAAACCTGATCATCGATTTTTGTAGGATTTTTCATTTTTATCTCAAACATCTAATTTTTTTAAAAAATATACATTTTCTAACATATTTCTTTAAAACCTAACAAATAAAAAAAAAATACATATTTTTAACATATTTCTTTAAAACGATACAAAATTGGGATCACCCCCAAAAAGTAAAAATATTATATAATTAATTTAATTATTATTTCCATTTGTTATACACGTTTAATCATCAATATCACTTTCAGATTTCTTAGATTTAGATCTATTTTCATTTTTATTTTCTCGGAAGTCAATAATATGAATTTTCTTCCCATCATTTAATTCTTTTAAACCGTCATAAACGAATAATAGTTTCTGTGAATTTAATTGTTGAATATCTTTTTTATTTAATTTGTCATTAAATCTATCTGGTAGATAAACTTGAAATTTATCTTCCTTATCTTTTAACGTAACAACTATACGTTTTCCAAATTTTGTAATAGTTTCTTTAAATTCTTTAATTGAATAAGATTGACCACATTCCAATTCTGTTAGTTTCTTTATTGGAGTATTTTGACATTGACCAACTCGTTGGATCTTTTTTAATACTTCCATTTATTACGAATAAAATTTATTTAAATATTTTTATAATGTCCTAATGCTCTAGTATGGATTCCATCTTCTAAAATATAACGTTTATCATCATCTGGTGATAAAGCTTTTTTATTAACTTGAATTGAATATATCTCATGTTTATAACTCCTGATTTGATTCATTGTTCTATAATGAACTCTTTTATTGAATAAACAATCTTTATAATCTTCAAATGATATTTTCTTATTTACAACACATTTCTTTACACCTTTTGATTTCTTACAAATAGATATCTCATTTTTATGAGAATACATTTTAGATCTTAATCCAATAAATTCTGTCATAATAACTCCATTATTTTCATCTTTCATTTTACCTAATACTTTCTTATTTACTCTAGGTATATTGAATCTGTTATCAACAGGAAAATCTGAAGTATCGAACAGATCAATCATTTTTTTCATGTCTTCATAAAAATCGTCTGTTTTAATATTATATATAAGACTGTCTGTATCCATGTACATTAATTTAAGATCATTTCCATATTTCCGTTTCATAGTATTGTAATGAAAATCATACATTAAATGTTTCGATAAATCTAGAATACTCATTCCTACATAAATCGGTTTATTAAATTTAACTTTTGTTTTGTTCATATGAATTGCTGATAGATTTTCATCAAATATTGTTCTTCCTTTAAAATTTGGTTTTGATATTAATTTCTCAACTTTCCCATAATTATTACACAATTTCACATCAATTCGTTTTCTTATATTTTCCATAGTTTTTCCAAACACTGAATTATTCATTAGTTTATAGAAATCTTTTTCAAAATCATTTACAGCTCTAGTTCTCATTTTCGTATTGAGATCAATATATTTTTGTAACCAATTCGATTGTTTAAATTCTAATACCCTATGAACTTTTTTTAGCTTTAATCCCATATCCAAACATTGTTTTAAATTTCTGTAATGAATCACATATTTTTCTTTATCAAATAATGTCGTTAATAATTTTACATGTTTTGAATTACCTGGTATTCCATTTTCTGGAGCTAGAGGTAAATCAGAATGATCATCATGTAACTCTTTTGGATATTCAAGATCAACTTCTAGTATATAACCTTTCTCTGAATCATCATCTAAATTTTCCATTTCTTCTGGTTTTATCCATTTAAATCCTCCATAAGGTAAATATTGACTCATCGCCCAACCATATAAATTATTTGCATCTAAATACATTAAATAACTAGATGGTAGATTTTTATCATATTTTTTCATATATTTATTATTTGCTTTAGAATATCTATTACAACATTGAGATATTCCACCACGAGTTCCTTTTTCCAACATCAAAATCATATCATAATCATTTAATAATTCCAACTCGATTTCTGTCGTTTTTAACATCGCATCCCAAGATAATCCTGGAGCTGTAAAATACCAAGCTGGATCAAGTTTATAAGTTTTTAAACAGACATCTCTAAAATTTTCAAATATATCAGACAATATTAAAACATCTGATTTAACATATAAATCTGAATACTCTCCTAAATTTCTAATTTCAAATGTTTTCCATACCTTTTTTGCATGTTTATAATCGTTTTCAGAAATATCACAATCATTCAATTTACTATAAAATTCTTCGATTGAAGGTAATTTTGACTCTTCAAATTTTTCTTCTGAATCCATGTAATCATAAGGATACACACCTTTTCTCGTAATCAAATCTAATTTTTCATCTTTATAATATTTACTGGTTTCTCTAAACATAGATTTCAAGAATTTATATTCTTCTAACTTTTTACCTTTCATTTCTTCAGGAATTTTTCTTAAGTTCGTAGATAATGAATCTAAACTCGAAGCCATAAATCTGAATGAATCAACAAATCTAATTTCTAATTTATCAACTTTCTGTGTGAATGAAATATATTTTTCTTCAGTATTTGGAATTACCTCAATATTTTCTTTAAATTTCCCCATCGCTTTAACAAATAGATGTGCATCATATCCAGATAAATTATGAATGAATACTGGAACAAATGAAGGATTTTTATAATTCAAATTACAAATTTCATGAGCCGGACCTCGATATTTTCCAGTTAAATGATCATGATCTCTTACCTTTTTTCCTAATAACCCAATAGGTTTTTCCCCATATTTCTTATAATTATTCCATGTTATTATATCCTTTTCACATATATGACAAATATCAGTTTTCTGAAAATGTTTTTCTTCTTCAAAAGTCATTTCCAACGGTTTAATTTCTTCATAAATCTTTTGAATATTTTTAACTTCCTCATGAATCATTTCTACAAATTTATCAGTACAATCAGATCCTCTATATACTACAGGTTGTTTGTAATCATAATTTTGATATTTTATATAATAACAAAAACTATTCGGTTCATGTTTTTGATATTTCATAGTATAAGAACCTGATGAATCAGGTTGACAATTATCAATTTTTTTAGTTAAACATTCAAAATCTGCATATATTACGAAAGGAACTCTTAACGATCTGTTATAATTTTTGAAACTTAAATATTCACCTTTTTTCGGCATTTCAATTTTTACCGCTGTTTTAG
This sequence comes from Gonocerus acuteangulatus, assembly GCA_946811695.1. Lineage (NCBI taxonomy): Eukaryota > Metazoa > Arthropoda > Insecta > Hemiptera > Coreidae > Gonocerus > Gonocerus acuteangulatus. The sequence goes on from OX328127.1 coordinate 1,251,262, forward strand.
TTTTACAATCAAGTTCATGTTTTTCTAATTTTTCAGCTGAATAATAATATCTTAAACATCTTTCACATGGATAAATTTTTACTTTCATATTTGTTAGTTGTGTTTTGACTAATCTAGAGAGATCCTTAATCCAACAGTAATGATCATTTTCATTATCTTTAATATAAAACAGATTTACATGTTTGTCTAATTTGTTTTTAGTTATCCTTAGAGGATGAACAGATTCTTCATATCCGTAAACATTTATAGATATATTGTTTTGTTTTTCGAATTTACTAATATCTTTAAAGGAAACTGGGAAGTTGATTCCATCAAAATTTAATTCATCTTTATACATTTCATATTTTGTAACTCTTTGAGGATCCTTGTCTACTGGATGTAATGCTGATAGAACTGACCACATAAAACATTTATTATCATTATTTTTTACATTAATAATTGCTTTTTTAGATTTTATTTTTTCTGGTAAATCGATATATGAAGAACCTCTCAATGGATTATATTTATTGATTCGAAGTTCTAAATAATCAATACTTACTAACTCCCATCCTGAACCATTTTTTTCAAAATCATCCATTTCTTTTATCAATTTCTCAATAGCACTATCATAAAATGTATTTAGATCTGAAGATTGTAATATGATTTCATTTTTAGTTTTAAATGAAAATTCTTCCAGAAAATAGTGTGCTCCACCAAACCATTTTTCTCCCCCCCTTTTTTTAAAGGTAAGGAAAAATTTAAGATTAACTTTCAAATCCATATTTTTTACATTTTCAGTTATCTTATCGATTATTATATTTCTTTTATCTTCCAAGAATTCTCTCGGATGAAAAAATCCTTCCATATTCCTAACTATATAGGTTTTTAATCTTGATTCATAAGCTGTTTCAATTTCCTGAATTTCTTGTTCATCATTAATGTTTACTTTCTTGTGTGCTAAAGATTCAATATGTTTCTCTTTATACGATTTTTTATAATATTTATTACAATCATCACATTTGATTTGTTTTTCCCTAGGAGGTTTAGGTTTTGAAAATAAACTTGGATGGAAATTGAATTCATTTATTGATGTTTTTTTGGATTGATTTATCGATTTTTTAATGGATTCATTTATTAATCTCTTTCGGTTTTTCTTTCTTTTTTCATCATTAGTGATCAACTTAATAAGATCAGATTTATTCTTTAATTTTGAAAATCCTTTAATATTACGTGATCTACAATAATCTTGTAATTGTTTCATCGTCCATAATTCAAAGTTTTTATCAGGTTTTGGTCTAGAAAACAAACTAGAATCAAAATTGAATTCATTTATAAATTTCTTTTTCTCTATTTCATCAATAATATGATTTATAAGATCATCTTTCTTATTATATTTAAAATATCCTTTAATATTGTGAGATTTACAGTAATCTCGAAGGTTTTTGAGAGTTTGACTTCTCAGTTGGTTCTCCATTTATTAGAAATGAACTTTTTAAATCCTGCAAATTTTTCCATCCTAGAAATTAATACATTTTTTTAAACTGATTCAAAATATATCCTCTAAATTGGTTTTTCTTTTCAATTATCTCAAATGGTTTCATCTCTAAAAATTCATTCCACAATTCTTCATTTCTCTTAAATTTTCTTATTCGAACATTATGTTTAAAATTATTTAATATTTCTAAATTGATTCAAAATATATTCTCTAAATTCATTTTTCTTTTCAATTATCTCAAATGGTCTCATCTCTAAAAATTCATTCCACAATTCTTCATTTCTTTTAGATTTTCTTATTCGAACATTATGTTTAATTTCTAATAGATCTGCAATTTTTGCAATAAAAAATTTATATGGTAGGGCTTTTCGTTTATAATTTTCATTAAAAACTTCAAACACTTCTTCAATTTTAATTCTATCTTCAGGTTCATCTATTAACTGTAATAAATGTTCATGAAAATATCTCTGTCTATATTTAAAATTATTATGAGGATTTCTTGTTGGTGGATAACAACTATAACAACGATTATCTAATACCGATTGTTTACAACAGATCTGACAAAATTCGAAAGGTTCTAATTCCTCCATTTATTAGGAACGAACTTTTTTAGATCTTACAAAATTTTACATCATCATTTGTTTTAAAATATACTCTCTAATAGATTAATTTATATTCAAAGTTATTCCATATTTTCACCATTCTCTTAGTTTCCTTAATTTCAATATTATTTCCTACTTTTAAATAATCTGCAATCTTTTTGACTAAATATTTATAAGGTATATATTTACCTCTATAATTATTAATAAAAGTTTCAAATATTTTTTCAATTTCAACCTTATCATTAACATTTTCTATTAAATTATTCAATTTTTTACGAAATCTATTTATTCTATACGATTTACGATTATATTTACCTATTTTAATGTCTGTTACACAATTATAACAATTATTATTTAATACACTATACCTTCCACATATACTACACATTTCCATTTCTCCATGATCCAAATTTTCATCTATAAAGTTTCCTTCTGTATCTGAATTTTTTAAATCGTCTCCATAAACTGAAGTTAATTCAAATTCGTCTTCGTAATGTGGAGGTAATTTAAATTCTTCCATAGATTCTTTTTCTTCTAATAACTTAATTAAAACAGATTTCTTCATGTTATAATAATTTTTTATTTTATACTGACTTCCCAAACGTCTTAATTCAACTATTTTTTTATCACTTAATTTTTCTTTAGTTTTAGATTTTTCTAATATTAAATCAATTAATGATTGTTTTCTCAGTTTAGAATAACCCTGATATTTATTTTCTTTACATATTTTTTGTAAATCTTTAACTGTCTTATTTTTCAGGTCTTCCATTTATTTAGAAATAATTTTTATCAATATAAAATTTATCATCGAAATATTTTGTTAAATATCTTTTCAAACTCAAATATTCTCATTTTAAACCTCTGATTATTGATTAAATTAAAATTAATTCTACATTCATAAGGTATTTCATAAATAGTTACAAGATCATTAAATCTTACCTTCTTCATTTATAGTTTTAAAAAATTCTATATTTATATTCAAATTCTTCAAAACAAGGGGGTCGTGATTTCCGACCCCTTTGAAATTTTTGCAGGTTGATAAAAAGTTAATATAAATTGTTTCTACTGAAATATATCAAATTCTGAATGTATCAAACCCATTCCTAAATGTCTTTTAATTTTCATTGCATTCGTTGTCAAATATGCCGCAGTTCTTTCTCCTATATCAGCATCACTCGAAATAACTCTTTCCCATGCTTTATTTTCTAAAATTTTGTCTGCGATATGTCTATCTGATACTTCTTTATGATCTCTATAAGATATATCATGTTCTTTTGCAGCTTCATCTAATTTATTAATTGGTTTATCACCTCTTTCCAATCTTTCATTTAATTTAGTACCTGGACCTAAATAGTTATAACCCGGATAATGTAATTCAAATGGTAATCCACTTAATATTTTATTAAACAATCCAGATCCTATAGTTTCATCCTTAATTATTTTATGTGGAAGAGCATTCACTAATCTTATTAAATATTCAGTTCCTTTTCGATCATCAATATGTTTTTCTAAAAGATTTGTTAAAAATCTGATAATACCGACTTTTTCATTATGAAAATTATTATCTCCAGCCAATTCTGAAGCATATATTAAATTCAATCTTGAAATCAATTCATTCAAATTTTGTATATACATAACAGAATGTTCATTATAATTAACTATTCCTCTTCCGGTAACCGGAATTGTCTTTAATTCTTCGTATATAGGTTTTAATAAATTTTTATATTTTTTTGATTGTGGAGCTTTTGGTCTATTTGTTGACGAGTTATTTTTGTTATATAAAACCTCACTATTAATTAAAATTTCTTTATAGGTATTAAATTCTTCTTGTGAATATAATTTTTCACCTTTATTATCAAATAAGTTTTCATAATTTTGTGTTAAGAGAACCCATAATCCTTTTGTTCCAATATATTTTTTTCCATCAATAATTAAATCATTTCCATCTATATTAACTTTATTCTTTCCGATTTTAAAAAATAATTTTTTTTCATCGTAAGTAATTCCATAATGTTTATCAGTTAGTTTTGGTAAATATGTTGCTCCAAGAGGACCAATTATTTGACCGATAACAGATGATGAAATATTCAATGGAGTATCTGATTCATTTAAACTGTCTTCACTTAAATCCGACTCGTCTTCTGAAACTTTTTCCATTGGAACAAATGTAACTTTCTTTTTCTCTTTTGAAAAAGGTGTACTTTTTGCAAGTGGTGTATCTTTATCGTATAATTCTCGTTCAAAAGATGTTTCTTCTCCCGAAGGTGGAATTTCCATATCTGCTATGTTTCTTGTAAACGGTACAAGATCTGTAATTAATGTTTTATTTTGTTCTAACACATTTTTTATACTCTTGTCGACTTGAGAAATCTTTTCATTAAAAGTATTATCAAGTTTATTGATTGCACTCGTTATCGGTAAATATTCTTTACCTTTTAAATCTTCTTCAAGTATTCTTTGTTTTCTGGCATGTTCAAATTTTTTAATTAATCTATCTCTTATCTTAATAGTTTGTTTTGGATCCATTTATTATATTAAAAAGTTCAGAACGGTTTAACTAGATTTAACTAAGTTTAACATTTCGTTAAGTTTATTTGTCATGAATCAGACTTAAATATATAATATTATTAACATTTTCATTATTTAATAATTCATGTCTTTCATTCCTAATAGTTACATTTATTTTTTGAATTTTATGAATATCGTTTCTAATTGGAACATAAACAATTTCTAAGGGTTTTTCTGAAATCTTTGATTCAAAAGGAACATTCGGGAAAAAACTATATACTAAATCAGTTTCTTCATGTATGTGTTCATTAGAAGAATGACTCACTAAACTAGATTCAACTAAATTACAATGAATTTCGATAACATCAAAAGGTCTTAATTTAGGTCTGAATTTTCCAACATGTACTGTGTTACTTGCATAATCTGTTGAAATTTCATTTTTAGTTGGTATTTCGAAACCAAAAATGTTTTTAAGATTTACGTCCAGATCAAATGGATACGGTGAAAACATTTTTACCTTTCCATCATTATTACTTTTTATATAGAACTTTTCGTTTACAAGTTCTTTCTTTATTAGATTATCGATTTCTTTTAAACTCCAAAATCCTTTTTCAATTTTAATATGTTTTCTTGATTTATTAATATCGAATGAAATGAATGAATCTTTTTGTATGTTAGGAATGTTATTATCCGAATAAAAACCAACAAGACCTATTTTATAATTTATATTTTCGTCTAGAAATATTGGATGTGCTAATTTCAAAGTCAACTCAGAAGTTTTACCAGTTATTTTTAACAATTTCATCTTATATAAATTACTCTATTTATAATGGAAAAAAAGTATCGTATAAAAATTTACCACGAAGATAAAAATAAGACTAACAATAAACCTTTTCCATTACCATTAAGATGTATAATTATCGGTAGTAGTGGTTCTGGAAAAACAACTTTATTAACAAATTTTATTTATGGAGATTGGTTAGATTATTCTAAATTATATGTATGTAGTAAATCTTTAGATCAAGATATTTATCAAGAAATGATTGAGTTGTTTAGTGATATTGGAAATAAAATAGGAGAGGATGTAGGGTGTTTTTATAATGATATTGAAGAAATGTAGATACTTGTGAACCAAATAGTTTAGTTATCTTTGATGATATTATATTTGAAAATCATGAAAAAATTAATGAATATTTTGTTAGAGGTAGACATAAAAATATTTCTTGTATTTATTTAAGTCAATGTTATAGTAAAGTTGATAGAAAGTTTATTAGAAATAATGTTAATTTTATTTGTTCTTTTAAACAATCTCTTCATTACACTGAAATGATATATAAAGATTTTGCTGGAAGTGATTTTTCATCCTTTGATAGCTTTAAAAAAATTTGTAATGATTGTTGGGAGGATGATTATGGTTTTCTATCGATAAATACATATAATAAATTAAACAATGGAAAGTATATCCATAAACTAGAGAAATTTATCTATTTTAAAGACTAGATTTTATCCTATAATAAATGGTACTTATATATTGTGTAAAGTGTAAAAAACAAACAGAAAGTAAGAATTATCATGAAGAAACTTCTAAAAATGGAAAACTCATGGGTAAAGGAATTTGTGAAATTTGTGGAAGTAAAAAGAATACTTTTTTAGGTCAAAAAATGAAAAAGAAATGAGTGTAAAAGAAGGAATAATTGAAGAAATTCATAAACCGGTTAGAAGAAATTTTGAAAGAACAAAAATTATAACTCGAGGAATAAATGACTTGTGGCAATCTGATTTAGTTGAGATGAATACTGGAAGTTTAAAAGGAATATCAAAAATTAATAAAGGATTTAAATATATTTTAACTGTAATAGATACATTTTCTAAAGTTTCTTGGGCAATTCCTGTTAAAGATAAAACTGGTAAATTAGTGACTGAAGCATTAAAAAGTATATTGAACGATAAAAATAAACCAAAAAATTTACAAACGGATAACGGAAAAGAATTTTATAATAAAGAATTTCAGAATTTAATGAAAGAATATAATATCAATCATTATTCTAGTTATAGTGAAATAAAATCTGCTATAGTAGAAAGATTTAATAGAACTTTAAAAGAAAAAATGTGGAAAGAATTTTCTAAGAGAGGAAATTATAAATGGATAGATATTTTAGATGATTTGATTAAAACATATAATAATTCCTATCATAGAACTATAAAAATGAAACCTATAGAAGTTAATAAGAAAAATGAAGAAGAAGTATTAATGAATATTTATAATGATAACAATGTTAAAAATGAAAAACCGAAATTTAAATTAAACGATTATGTAAGGATAAGTAAATATAAAGGAATATTTGAAAAAGGATATACACCTAACTGGTCTACTGAAGTTTTCAAAATAAATAAAATAATAAATTCCATTCCTATTACTTATAAATTAAAAGATTTGAAGGAAGAAGAAATCGAAGGTAGATTTTATAAAGAAGAATTAATGAAAACCAAATATCCACATGATTATCTTGTTGAAAAGGTTTTAAAAAGAAAAGGGGATAAAGTTTATGTCAAATGGTTAGGTTTTGATAATTCACATAATACTTGGATAAATAAAAAAAATGTTGTGAATTAAATTTCTTTTTCACTGTGTAATTCCTCTATTTTTATAATTAGATATTCCTCACTAAATTCTTCATTATTTATTCTAAAATAATTACCATGAAATTCTAAATCATTTTTTAATTTTTCTTTTATTCTAGAATATAAATTAACACTATTTGGATCATAGAATTTTATTATCTCCTCACAATCTTGATGTTCTAAAACTATTTTATCAACAGCTCTTTTTAAATATACTTTTTGACATCTTATAACATAATAACTATATTCACATTCATAGTCGTTTAACTTAAATAATAGGAAAAAATGTCTTAATTTTTCATCTTTAGTTTTAGGTACAACATCAGATTTGATATTTGTTATTTTATTATTTAAATTTTCAATTTTTTCATCTTTCTTTTTTATAATTTTGTCTTTACTGTATAATTCTTCCTTCAATTTATACTCTCCTGTTTTTCTAATTGTTTTGATAACATTGTAAACCCATTTTTGAAATTCTTTTGCTTGAGGTAATTTCGATTTCATAATCAAAGAATATAAACCTAATTCGTTAATAAAAATAGTATGTGCTTGCATATTTGAAGGGTGCTCTTCTAAGGAGCACCCTTCTAAAATAAGATTTAGATTTGTTTTATGTTCTTCATCAACAAGATTATATGCTTTGGTTATTTTTTTATACTCTAATAATTCAGCAATATCTCTAGCTTTAAACCAAGGATCGTTATTTTCATCTAAAATCATAAATATTTCTTTATTATTATAGTTAAGTTTGTTGTTCAGAATATTTAGAATCCCCTCCATTTATTAGAAACGAACATTTTTAAATCCTGCAAAAATTTCCCAGTAGAAAGAATTTATATTCTTTTTTATTCATTATAAATTAAAGAAAATGAGTGAGTATAAACCTTTTAAAATTTCACTAACGGAAGGTCAAAAATCTAAAATTATTGGTGCTGTAAAAAAGAAAACTGATGTTACAATCGATACAAAAAAAGGAAATAATTCAATTTTGTTAACTCAAAGACAGATCGATAAGATTAACAGAAATGCTAAAGACGGAAAGGGAACTAGAATTAAATTAACATATAAACAATTAAGAGAAAATGAAAAAGATGGTGGAATACTTCCTTTAATTTTTGCAGGATTAGGAGCTTTAGCTGCTTTAGCGAGTGGAGCAAGTTCTATTGCAAACTCGGTTATCGATAAAAGATATAAAGATAAACTAATAGAAGAACAAACAAGACATAATAAAGAAATGGAAAAGAAACAGGGAGGAAAACTTGTAACAGTTAAAAAAAAAAATAACTCCTTTATCTAATTTTGATATCGAGAATATCGTTAAGAAGTTAAACATAAAACATTTTAGAGGAGTTTTTATGAAAGATGAACTTCCGAAACATCCTAGAAATATTGAGTGTGGAATTGTAAACATTGATAATTCTTTCGGAAATGGTACTCACTGGGTTTCTTATTATAAAAATGGAAATAAAAAATATTATTTTAATTCATATGGAAACTTACATCCATCAAAGGAATTAGTTATATATTTGGGAAAAGATAATTTAATATATAATGAAGACAGACTTCAAGAAATTAATGATCCACCTATTTGTGGACATTTATGTTTGTTAGTTCTTAAATTCTTTTCTAAAGATATGGATTTTAATGAAATTTTAAATATAATAAATAGAAAGAAATGGAATCTTATTCAAGAGTTATTTTAAAATTTGATGTTTTAGGAAATCAAATTGTTTTTCCGGAATCTGGCGATATTGATGAAACGAAATTAAAAAGTGATATTGTAAATGAACTTTCAAATTCTTTTAGAACAGAATTCTCAACATTCCAAACAAAATTAAAAGATGATGAAAATAAATTAAAGAATGATTTAAAAAATGATTTTAATAATAAATTAAAGAATGAATTAAAAGTAAAAGTTGATGAAATTATCGGTTCATTGTTTACATTTACTAAAAGTTATATTGGTTTTAATAAAAAAAGACTTGTCAGTGTTTCAGAAGGAAGAGATAATAATGATGTAGTTATTATGAAACAAGTGAAAACGATGATAGAGAGGGCAATTAATGAAAATAAAAGAGATAAAAGAACAACTGATACAAAAGAATTTGAAGAGATCATCGATGAGAAATTATTTGAATATACAACTAAAGAAGATTTAGATGAAAAGATGAAAAAACTCACTCAGGATTTAATTAGTGATGTTATACCAGTACAAGTTGATAGTGATATAAAGAACAAAATGGAAGAATATTTGAAAGAAGAAGAGTTACAAATACATCTTCAAATATTTTCTGACACTTTATATAATAGTTATTACCCACAAGTAGAACAATTTATGAAAGATTTAAACAATAAAATAGAAGAACTGGAAAAAAAGATAATGAAAAGAAGAAGAGTAAAAATGTCAGAGTATGAAAAAATTGATAGGGAAGAAGAGTCTAAAACATCACTAAATGAAAAAATTGATACGGAAGAAGAGTCTAAAACATCACTAAATGAAAAAATTGATCTTATACCAGTACAACTTGATAGTGATATAAAGAACAAAATGGAAGAATATTTTTCAAGAGTCTAAAACATCACTAAATGAAAAAAATGATACAGAAGTAGAAATATTAAAAAAGAATTAATTTTTTTCTTAATAAATGGAGACAACACAAAATAATGATTGGGATGAAATATCTTCATTTCCTGGTTTAACAACAGAATTTTTAATTGTATTTCAGAATAAATTAAATTGGAAACTTGTTTCACAATACCATCCGTTTAAATTAGAAGAATTAGGAATGTTTTCAAATAAAATAGATTGGAAAATCATTTCGCGATATCAGAAAATCGATGAACAAAAGATCGAGTTTTATTACTCATTATTTGATTGGAACATTATGTCTTTTTATCAAAAGTTTTCTCCAGATACTTTAATAAAATATAAACATTTGGTTAATTGGATAATAATTTTCGAAAGAACTGATATATCAAATGAATTTAAACAAGAACATTATGAAGAATTTTCGAAATATTATAAAAATAGATTTAATGTTGATACTGTACCTTCATTAATAAATTATGTTTTTTAAATTTTCAAACCTCGTCACTGAGACGGGGTCTAATAATTATAAACTAGTTTTTAAATTATAACGATTTTTTATCTTAATAAATGGAGATGTATTCAAAATATAATCCTAATATAGAAAAACAACAATTTAAACATTTTTTCCCATCGAATAATACCGAATTGAATTTTAATAAAGAAAATCAGAGAATAGAATTCTTAATCGATGTTGGTGATAATTTTTTAAGTTCCCATTTTCAGTTTGTTATTTCAGGTTCGTTCAATGCCAAAGATGGTGAACACTATGGTATGAATTCGGGAACTAAATTAATAGATAATTTTATTCCTTTCTTATTTCGAAGTATAGAAGTGAAAAAACATAACAAATTAATTGATAGAATTGAAGATCCAGGTATTATAAGTACTGTAAAACATACGATATCACTGTCTCAAGATGAAACTTTGTCTAAAATGAATGGTGCAGTGAAATGTGATCATAAATATGGAAAATTTAATTATTGTGGAACCTTAAACGATTTAGGATTAGGATATTTTGGAGGTATAAACATACCAATATACAAAGGAGGATTTTTAATAACATTTCTTAGAAACACTGATGATGACGGGATTTTTCTATCACTTCAAGCAGATGGAAAGTCTTATGCACCTACAGGTAAAATTACAATAACTGATTTTTATTTACGTGTTCCTATCATAGAGTATTCAACACCTTCAAAAATTGAATTAATTAATGAGATGGACAAGTTTGGTGGAACACAAGAATTTGTATTTAAAACTTGGGAGTGTATTGAAAAAACTGGTATTATGGGATCAAATTTAAGTTTTGATATAACTAATATTTATAGGAACATTGATAAACCGAAATTCATAATTGTAGGATTCCAAACATCGAGAAGAAATGATCAAAAGAAAGATCCTTCTAAATTTGACCATGTTGATGTTAGAAATATTAGAGTTAAAATTAATGAAACATATTATCCGGAAGAAATGTTAAATTTAGATATTAAAGAGAACAATTATTCATTATTATATGATATGTATAAAGATTATAAAAGGTCTTATATCGGAAATATGAATATGCTTTATGATCCTGATGATTTCATAAAAAATAGACCTTTATATGTAATAGATGTTAGAAAAGGACCAATTAATATTTCAAATAGTAAAAATAATATTATTCTGAATGTTGATTTTCAGAATGTAGTTCCTGGTGGTACAAATATATATGTGATTATTGTTTCTGAGAAAAAGTTGAAATATGATTTTATAAAGAATGATTTAATAGAAATTTAGAATGACAAATATTTAAGATTTATTTATGTCTCTCAAGACTTTGAAAGTAATGGTTAATTTTTTTATTTTTAATTTTTTCTAAAAATGTGCAAAAATACCCCGTATTCTCCTTCCTCTCTCCTTTTGGCTTCAACCTTACTTTGTTCTTTAGTTACCTTTGTACTTCCTTTGGAAGTGTTCAACTCGTTATTTTTGAGTTGCTTGAGCCCATCACGGACCATCAGGCGTTTATAGCCGTCTGTCAACTTTTCAGGCTTGGTAACTTTTTTTAGATTTTACAAAGTAAGGTGAGCGTGAGGTATTTTTGAGGAAAATGGCATGCTCTATGAGATCACCGCATGCGTCACATCGTTTCCGGTGTACCTATGGCCATCTCGGTACATCGGTGATGAGATACATTTGGTTCTCTCACTTTTCCACGTCTGAAATACTATTGACTGTTGTATATATACTAGAATCCTGTATGAATGATGAAACCGAGAACTTACGACTTTAATAGTCTATTACTTGTTATTAGATTGTTTATTCCATCCAAGTATTTGTTTGTTATTTAGTTAATAGTTTTAAATTATCAGATTAATCTATTTTCATTAATTAATATTTAAGAAATTCTCGAAATCAGTCGAAAATTAACAAATAGAAAGGTTGTTAGTTGTTGGTAGTTCAAAAAATCAATACCAGACTGCAGCAGCAATCAAGCGAGTACACCCACCGGAACCTCCGCCCATATGTGATATCATTCAGATACCCCGCCCCACTTCGATAACAATGGTGGATTTATATAGAGCATTCTCAGTGTACGAAAATATAATTGTAATAAAGGTTTTTATAAAATTGATTAATTTTATTTGATAAATTTTATTTGTAATAAATGGAAGTATTAAAAAAGATCCAACGAGTTGGTCAATGTCAAAATACTCCAATAAAGAAACTAACAGAATTGGAATGTGGTCAATCTTATTCAATTAAAGAATTTAAAGAAAGTATTACAAAATTTGGAAAACGTATAGTTGTTACGTTAAAAGATAAGGAAGATAAATTTCAAGTTTATCTACCAGATAGATTTAATGACAAATTAAATAAAAAAGATATTCAACAATTAAATTCACAGAAACTATTATTCGTTTATGACGGTTTAAAAGAATTAAATGATGGGAAGAAAATTCATATTATTGACTTCCGAGAAAATAAAAATGAAAATAGATCTAAATCTAAGAAATCTGAAAGTGATATTGATGATTAAACGTGTATAACAAATGGAAATAATAATTAAATTAATTATATAATATTTTTACTTTTTGGGGGTGATCCCAATTTTGTATCGTTTTAAAGAAATATGTTAAAAATATGTATTTTTTTTTTATTTGTTAGGTTTTAAAGAAATATGTTAGAAAATGTATATTTTTTAAAAAAATTAGATGTTTGAGATAAAAATGAAAAATCCTACAAAAATCGACGATCAGGTTTTTTCGGGGAAATAGGGAATTTTGAAGACTGCGCCAGAAACCCTATTTTACATCTACTGATAAAGATTTCAAGATAGTTTTCGGTGTCAACTAGGTAGGAGCGATAAAGATTTCAAGATAGTTTTCGGTGTCAACTAGCTACGATCGATAAAGATTTCAAGATAGTTTTCGGTGTCAACTAGGTAGGAGCGATAAAGATTTCAAGATAGTTTTCGGTGTCAACTAGCTACGATCGATAAAGATTTCAAGATAGTTTTCGGTGTCAACTAGCTACGATCGATAAAGATTTCAAGATAGTTTTCGGTGTCAACTAGCTACGATCGATAAAGATTTCAAGATAGTTTTCGGTGTCAACTAGCTACGATCGATAAAGATTTCAAGATAGTTTTCGGTGTCAACTAGCTACGATCGATAAAGATTTCAAGATAGTTTTCGGTGTCAACTAGCTACGATCGATAAAGATTTCAAGATAGTTTTCGGTGTCAACTAGCTACGATCGATAAAGATTTCAAGATAGTTTTCGGTGTCAACTAGCTACGATCGATAAAGATTTCAAGATAGTTTTCGGTGTCAACTAGCTACGATCGATAAAGATTTCAAGATAGTTTTCGGTGTCAACTAGCTACGATCGATAAAGATTTCAAGATAGTTTTCGGTGTCAACTAGCTACGAGCGATAAAGATTTCAAGATAGTTTTCGGTGTCAACTAGGTAGGAGCGATAAAGATTTCAAGATAGTTTTCGGTGTCAACTAGCTACGAGCGATAAAGATTTCAAGATAGTTTTCGGTGTCAACTAGGTAGGAGCGATAAAGATTTCAAGATAGTTTTCGGTGTCAACTAGCTACGATCGATAAAGATTTCAAGATAGTTTTCGGTGTCAACTAGCTACGATCGATAAAGATTTTAAGATAGTTTTCGGTGTCAACTAGCTACGATCGATAAAGTTTTCAAGATAGTTTTCGGTGTCAACTAGCTACGATCGATAAAGATTTCAAGATAGTTTTCGGTGTCAACTAGCTACGAGCGATAAAGATTTCAAGATAGTTTTCGGTGTCAACTAGGTAGGAGCGATAAAGATTTCAAGATAGTTTTCGGTGTCAACTAGCTACGAGCGATAAAGATTTCAAGATAGTTTTCGGTGTCAACTAGGTAGGAGCGATAAAGATTTCAAGATAGTTTTCGGTGTCAACTAGCTACGATCGATAAAGATTTCAAGATAGTTTTCGGTGTCAACTAGGTAGGAGCGATAAAGATTTCAAGATAGTTTTCGGTGTCAACTAGCTACGATCGATAAAGATTTCAAGATAGTTTTCGGTGTCAACTAGGTAGGAGCGATAAAGATTTCAAGATAGTTTTCGGTGTCAACTAGCTACGATCGATAAAGATTTCAAGATAGTTTTCGGTGTCAACTAGCTACGATCGATAAAGATTTCAAGATAGTTTTCGGTGTCAACTAGCTACGATCGATAAAGATTTCAAGATAGTTTTCGGTGTCAACTAGGTAGGAGCGATAAAGATTTCAAGATAGTTTTCGGTGTCAACTAGCTACGATCGATAAAGATTTCAAGATAGTTTTCGGTGTCAACTAGGTAGGAGCGATAAAGATTTCAAGATAGTTTTCGGTGTCAACTAGCTACGATCGATAAAGATTTCAAGATAGTTTTCGGTGTCAACTAGCTACGATCGATAAAGATTTCAAGATAGTTTTCGGTGTCAACTAGCTACGATCGATAAAGATTTCAAGATAGTTTTCGGTGTCAACTAGCTACGATCGATAAAGATTTCAAGATAGTTTTCGGTGTCAACTAGCTACGAGCGATAAAGATTTCAAGATAGTTTTCGGTGTCAACTAGGTAGGAGCGATAAAGATTTCAAGATAGTTTTCGGTGTCAACTAGCTACGAGCGATAAAGATTTCAAGATAGTTTTCGGTGTCAACTAGGTAGGAGCGATAAAGATTTCAAGATAGTTTTCGGTGTCAACTAGGTAGGAGCGATAAAGATTTCAAGATAGTTTTCGGTGTCAACTAGGTAGGAGCGATAAAGATTTCAAGATAGTTTTCGGTGTCAACTAGCTACGATCGATAAAGATTTCAAGATAGTTTTCGGTGTCAACTAGCTACGATCGATAAAGATTTCAAGATAGTTTTCGGTGTCAACTAGCTACGATCGATAAAGATTTCAAGATAGTTTTCGGTGTCAACTAGCTACGATCGATAAAGATTTCAAGATAGTTTTCGGTGTCAACTAGGTAGGAGCGATAAAGATTTCAAGATAGTTTTCGGTGTCAACTAGGTAGGAGCGATAAAGATTTCAAGATAGTTTTCGGTGTCAACTAGCTACGATCGATAAAGATTTCAAGATAGTTTTCGGTGTCAACTAGCTACGATCGATAAAGATTTCAAGATAGTTTTCGGTGTCAACTAGCTACGATCGATAAAGATTTCAAGATAGTTTTCGGTGTCAACTAGCTACGATCGATAAAGATTTCAAGATAGTTTTCGGTGTCAACTAGGTAGGAGCGATAAAGATTTCAAGATAGTTTTCGGTGTCAACTAGCTACGATCGATAAAGATTTCAAGATAGTTTTCGGTGTCAACTAACTACGATCGATAAAGATTTGAAGATAGTTTTCGGTGTCAACTAGCTACGATCGATAAAGATTTCAAGATAGTTTTCGGTGTCAACTAGCTACGATCGATAAAGATTTCAAGATAGTTTTCGGTGTCAACTAGCTACGATCGATAAAGATTTCAAGATAGTTTTCGGTGTCAACTAGCTACGATCGATAAAGATTTCAAGATAGTTTTCGGTGTCAACTAGGTAGGAGCGATAAAGATTTCAAGATAGTTTTCGGTGTCAACTAGCTACGATCGATAAAGATTTCAAGATAGATTTCGGTGTCAACTAGCTACGATCGATAAAGATTTGAAGATAGTTTTCGGTGTCAACTAGCTACGATCGATAAAGATCTCAAGATAGTTTTCGGTGTCAACTAGCTACGATCGATAAAGATTTCAAGATAGTTTTCGGTGTCAACTAGCTACGATCGATAAAGATTTCAAGATAGTTTTCGGTGTCAACTAGCTACGATCGATAAAGATTTCAAGATAGTTTTCGGTGTCAACTAGCTACGATCGATAAAGATTTCAAGATAGTTTTCGGTGTCAACTAGCTACGATCGATAAAGATTTCAAGATAGTTTTCGGTGTCAACTAGCTACGATCGATAAAGATTTCAAGATAGTTTTCGGTGTCAACTAGCTACGAGCGATAAAGATTTCAAGATAGTTTTCGGTGTCAACTAGCTACGATCGATAAAGATTTGAAGATAGTTTTCGGTGTCAACTAGCTACGATCGATAAAGATTTGAAGATAGTTTTCGGTGTCAACTAGCTACGATCGATAAAGATTTCAAGATAGTTTTCGGTGTCAACTAGCTACGATCGATAAAGATTTCAAGATAGTTTTCGGTGTCAACTAGCTACGATCGATAAAGATTTCAAGATAGTTTTCGGTGTCAACTAGCTACGATCGATAAAGATTTCAAGATAGTTTTCGGTGTCAACTAGCTACGATCGATAAAGATTTCAAGATAGTTTTCGGTGTCAACTAGCTACGATCGATAAAGATTTCAAGATAGTTTTCGGTGTCAACTAGCTACGATCGATAAAGATTTCAAGATAGTTTTCGGTGTCAACTAGGTAGGAGCGATAAAGATTTCAAGATAGTTTTCGGTGTCAACTAGCTACGAGCGATAAAGATTTCAAGATAGTTTTCGGTGTCAACTAGGTAGGAGCGATAAAGATTTCAAGATAGTTTTCGGTGTCAACTAGCTACGATCGATAAAGATTTCAAGATAGTTTTCGGTGTCAACTAGGTACGATCGATAAAGATTTCAAGATAGTTTTCGGTGTCAACTAGCTACGATCGATAAAGATTTCAAGATAGTTTTCGGTGTCAACTAGCTACGATCGATAAAGATTTCAAGATAGTTTTCGGTGTCAACTAGCTACGATCGATAAAGATTTCAAGATAGTTTTCGGTGTCAACTAGCTACGATCGATAAAGATTTCAAGATAGTTTTCGGTGTCAACTAGCTACGATCGATAAAGATTTCAAGATAGTTTTCGGTGTCAACTAGCTACGATCGATAAAGATTTCAAGATAGTTTTCGGTGTCAACTAGGTAGGAGCGATAAAGATTTCAAGATAGTTTTCGGTGTCAACTAGCTACGATCGATAAAGATTTCAAGATAGTTTTCGGTGTCAACTAGGTACGATCGATAAAGATTTCAAGATAGTTTTCGGTGTCAACTAGCTACGATCGATAAAGATTTCAAGATAGTTTTCGGTGTCAACTAGGTACGATCGATAAAGATTTCAAGATAGTTTTCGGTGTCAACTAGCTACGATCGATAAAGATTTCAAGATAGTTTTCGGTGTCAACTAGGTAGGAGCGATAAAGATTTCAAGATAGTTTTCGGTGTCAACTAGCTACGATCGATAAAGATTTCAAGATAGTTTTCGGTGTCAACTAGCTACGATCGATAAAGATTTCAAGATAGTTTTCGGTGTCAACTAGCTACGATCGATAAAGATTTCAAGATAGTTTTCGGTGTCAACTAGCTACGATCGATAAAGATTTCAAGATAGTTTTCGGTGTCAACTAGCTACGATCGATAAAGATTTCAAGATAGTTTTCGGTGTCAACTAGCTACGATCGATAAAGATTTCAAGATAGTTTTCGGTGTCAACTAGCTACGATCGATAAAGATTTCAAGATAGTTTTCGGTGTCAACTAGCTACGATCGATAAAGATTTCAAGATAGTTTTCGGTGTCAACTAGGTAGGAGCGATAAAGATTTCAAGATAGTTTTCGGTGTCAACTAGCTACGATCGATAAAGATTTCAAGATAGTTTTCGGTGTCAACTAGGTACGATCGATAAAGATTTCAAGATAGTTTTCGGTGTCAACTAGCTACGATCGATAAAGATTTCAAGATAGTTTTCGGTGTCAACTAGGTACGATCGATAAAGATTTCAAGATAGTTTTCGGTGTCAACTAGCTACGATCGATAAAGATTTCAAGATAGTTTTCGGTGTCAACTAGGTAGGAGCGATAAAGATTTCAAGATAGTTTTCGGTGTCAACTAGCTACGATCGATAAAGATTTCAAGATAGTTTTCGGTGTCAACTAGCTACGATCGATAAAGATTTCAAGATAGTTTTCGGTGTCAACTAGCTACGATCGATAAAGATTTCAAGATAGTTTTCGGTGTCAACTAGGTACGATCGATAAAGATTTCAAGATAGTTTTCGGTGTCAACTAGCTACGATCGATAAAGATTTCAAGATAGTTTTCGGTGTCAACTAGGTAGGAGCGATAAAGATTTCAAGATAGTTTTCGGTGTCAACTAGCTACGATCGATAAAGATTTCAAGATAGTTTTCGGTGTCAACTAGCTACGATCGATAAAGATTTCAAGATAGTTTTCGGTGTCAACTAGCTACGATCGATAAAGATTTCAAGATAGTTTTCGGTGTCAACTAGCTACGATCGATAAAGATTTCAAGATAGTTTTCGGTGTCAACTAGCTACGATCGATAAAGATTTCAAGATAGTTTTCGGTGTCAACTAGCTACGATCGATAAAGATTTCAAGATAGTTTTCGGTGTCAACTAGCTACGATCGATAAAGATTTCAAGATAGTTTTCGGTGTCAACTAGCTACGATCGATAAAGATTTCAAGATAGTTTTCGGTGTCAACTAGGTAGGAGCGATAAAGATTTCAAGATAGTTTTCGGTGTCAACTAGCTACGATCGATAAAGATTTCAAGATAGTTTTCGGTGTCAACTAGGTACGATCGATAAAGATTTCAAGATAGTTTTCGGTGTCAACTAGCTACGATCGATAAAGATTTCAAGATAGTTTTCGGTGTCAACTAGGTACGATCGATAAAGATTTCAAGATAGTTTTCGGTGTCAACTAGCTACGATCGATAAAGATTTCAAGATAGTTTTCGGTGTCAACTAGGTAGGAGCGATAAAGATTTCAAGATAGTTTTCGGTGTCAACTAGCTACGATCGATAAAGATTTCAAGATAGTTTTCGGTGTCAACTAGCTACGATCGATAAAGATTTCAAGATAGTTTTCGGTGTCAACTAGCTACGATCGATAAAGATTTCAAGATAGTTTTCGGTGTCAACTAGCTACGATCGATAAAGATTTCAAGATAGTTTTCGGTGTCAACTAGCTACGATCGATAAAGATTTCAAGATAGTTTTCGGTGTCAACTAGCTACGATCGATAAAGATTTCAAGATAGTTTTCGGTGTCAACTAGCTACGATCGATAAAGATTTCAAGATAGTTTTCGGTGTCAACTAGCTACGAGCGATAAAGATTTCAAGATAGTTTTCGGTGTCAACTAGCTACGATCGATAAAGATTTGAAGATAGTTTTCGGTGTCAACTAGCTACGATCGATAAAGATTTGAAGATAGTTTTCGGTGTCAACTAGCTACGATCGATAAAGATTTCAAGATAGTTTTCGGTGTCAACTAGCTACGATCGATAAAGATTTCAAGATAGTTTTCGGTGTCAACTAGCTACGATCGATAAAGATTTCAAGATAGTTTTCGGTGTCAACTAGCTACGATCGATAAAGATTTCAAGATAGTTTTCGGTGTCAACTAGCTACGATCGATAAAGATTTCAAGATAGTTTTCGGTGTCAACTAGGTAGGAGCGATAAAGATTTCAAGATAGTTTTCGGTGTCAACTAGCTACGATCGATAAAGATTTCAAGATAGTTTTCGGTGTCAACTAGGTACGATCGATAAAGATTTCAAGATAGTTTTCGGTGTCAACTAGCTACGATCGATAAAGATTTCAAGATAGTTTTCGGTGTCAACTAGCTACGATCGATAAAGATTTCAAGATAGTTTTCGGTGTCAACTAGCTACGATCGATAAAGATTTCAAGATAGTTTTCGGTGTCAACTAGCTACGATCGATAAAGATTTCAAGATAGTTTTCGGTGTCAACTAGCTACGATCGATAAAGATTTCAAGATAGTTTTCGGTGTCAACTAGCTACGATCGATAAAGATTTCAAGATAGTTTTCGGTGTCAACTAGGTAGGAGCGATAAAGATTTCAAGATAGTTTTCGGTGTCAACTAGCTACGATCGATAAAGATTTCAAGATAGTTTTCGGTGTCAACTAGGTACGATCGATAAAGATTTCAAGATAGTTTTCGGTGTCAACTAGCTACGATCGATAAAGATTTCAAGATAGTTTTCGGTGTCAACTAGGTACGATCGATAAAGATTTCAAGATAGTTTTCGGTGTCAACTAGCTACGATCGATAAAGATTTCAAGATAGTTTTCGGTGTCAACTAGCTACGATCGATAAAGATTTCAAGATAGTTTTCGGTGTCAACTAGCTACGATCGATAAAGATTTCAAGATAGTTTTCGGTGTCAACTAGCTACGATCGATAAAGATTTCAAGATAGTTTTCGGTGTCAACTAGCTACGATCGATAAAGATTTCAAGATAGTTTTCGGTGTCAACTAGGTAGGAGCGATAAAGATTTCAAGATAGTTTTCGGTGTCAACTAGCTACGAGCGATAAAGATTTCAAGATAGTTTTCGGTGTCAACTAGGTAGGAGCGATAAAGATTTCAAGATAGTTTTCGGTGTCAACTAGCTACGATCGATAAAGATTTCAAGATAGTTTTCGGTGTCAACTAGGTACGATCGATAAAGATTTCAAGATAGTTTTCGGTGTCAACTAGCTACGATCGATAAAGATTTCAAGATAGTTTTCGGTGTCAACTAGCTACGATCGATAAAGATTTCAAGATAGTTTTCGGTGTCAACTAGCTACGATCGATAAAGATTTCAAGATAGTTTTCGGTGTCAACTAGCTACGATCGATAAAGATTTCAAGATAGTTTTCGGTGTCAACTAGCTACGATCGATAAAGATTTCAAGATAGTTTTCGGTGTCAACTAGCTACGATCGATAAAGATTTCAAGATAGTTTTCGGTGTCAACTAGGTAGGAGCGATAAAGATTTCAAGATAGTTTTCGGTGTCAACTAGCTACGATCGATAAAGATTTCAAGATAGTTTTCGGTGTCAACTAGGTACGATCGATAAAGATTTCAAGATAGTTTTCGGTGTCAACTAGCTACGATCGATAAAGATTTCAAGATAGTTTTCGGTGTCAACTAGGTACGATCGATAAAGATTTCAAGATAGTTTTCGGTGTCAACTAGCTACGATCGATAAAGATTTCAAGATAGTTTTCGGTGTCAACTAGGTAGGAGCGATAAAGATTTCAAGATAGTTTTCGGTGTCAACTAGCTACGATCGATAAAGATTTCAAGATAGTTTTCGGTGTCAACTAGCTACGATCGATAAAGATTTCAAGATAGTTTTCGGTGTCAACTAGCTACGATCGATAAAGATTTCAAGATAGTTTTCGGTGTCAACTAGCTACGATCGATAAAGATTTCAAGATAGTTTTCGGTGTCAACTAGCTACGATCGATAAAGATTTCAAGATAGTTTTCGGTGTCAACTAGCTACGATCGATAAAGATTTCAAGATAGTTTTCGGTGTCAACTAGCTACGATCGATAAAGATTTCAAGATAGTTTTCGGTGTCAACTAGCTACGATCGATAAAGATTTCAAGATAGTTTTCGGTGTCAACTAGGTAGGAGCGATAAAGATTTCAAGATAGTTTTCGGTGTCAACTAGCTACGATCGATAAAGATTTCAAGATAGTTTTCGGTGTCAACTAGGTACGATCGATAAAGATTTCAAGATAGTTTTCGGTGTCAACTAGCTACGATCGATAAAGATTTCAAGATAGTTTTCGGTGTCAACTAGGTACGATCGATAAAGATTTCAAGATAGTTTTCGGTGTCAACTAGCTACGATCGATAAAGATTTCAAGATAGTTTTCGGTGTCAACTAGGTAGGAGCGATAAAGATTTCAAGATAGTTTTCGGTGTCAACTAGCTACGATCGATAAAGATTTCAAGATAGTTTTCGGTGTCAACTAGCTACGATCGATAAAGATTTCAAGATAGTTTTCGGTGTCAACTAGCTACGATCGATAAAGATTTCAAGATAGTTTTCGGTGTCAACTAGCTACGATCGATAAAGATTTCAAGATAGTTTTCGGTGTCAACTAGCTACGATCGATAAAGATTTCAAGATAGTTTTCGGTGTCAACTAGCTACGATCGATAAAGATTTCAAGATAGTTTTCGGTGTCAACTAGCTACGATCGATAAAGATTTCAAGATAGTTTTCGGTGTCAACTAGCTACGATCGATAAAGATTTCAAGATAGTTTTCGGTGTCAACTAGCTACGATCGATAAAGATTTCAAGATAGTTTTCGGTGTCAACTAGGTAGGAGCGATAAAGATTTCAAGATAGTTTTCGGTGTCAACTAGCTACGATCGATAAAGATTTCAAGATAGTTTTCGGTGTCAACTAGGTACGATCGATAAAGATTTCAAGATAGTTTTCGGTGTCAACTAGCTACGATCGATAAAGATTTCAAGATAGTTTTCGGTGTCAACTAGGTACGATCGATAAAGATTTCAAGATAGTTTTCGGTGTCAACTAGCTACGATCGATAAAGATTTCAAGATAGTTTTCGGTGTCAACTAGGTAGGAGCGATAAAGATTTCAAGATAGTTTTCGGTGTCAACTAGCTACGATCGATAAAGATTTCAAGATAGTTTTCGGTGTCAACTAGCTACGATCGATAAAGATTTCAAGATAGTTTTCGGTGTCAACTAGCTACGATCGATAAAGATTTCAAGATAGTTTTCGGTGTCAACTAGGTACGATCGATAAAGATTTCAAGATAGTTTTCGGTGTCAACTAGCTACGATCGATAAAGATTTCAAGATAGTTTTCGGTGTCAACTAGGTAGGAGCGATAAAGATTTCAAGATAGTTTTCGGTGTCAACTAGCTACGATCGATAAAGATTTCAAGATAGTTTTCGGTGTCAACTAGCTACGATCGATAAAGATTTCAAGATAGTTTTCGGTGTCAACTAGCTACGATCGATAAAGATTTCAAGATAGTTTTCGGTGTCAACTAGCTACGATCGATAAAGATTTCAAGATAGTTTTCGGTGTCAACTAGCTACGATCGATAAAGATTTCAAGATAGTTTTCGGTGTCAACTAGCTACGATCGATAAAGATTTCAAGATAGTTTTCGGTGTCAACTAGCTACGATCGATAAAGATTTCAAGATAGTTTTCGGTGTCAACTAGCTACGATCGATAAAGATTTCAAGATAGTTTTCGGTGTCAACTAGGTAGGAGCGATAAAGATTTCAAGATAGTTTTCGGTGTCAACTAGCTACGATCGATAAAGATTTCAAGATAGTTTTCGGTGTCAACTAGCTACGATCGATAAAGATTTGAAGATAGTTTTCGGTGTCAACTAGCTACGATCGATAAAGATTTGAAGATAGTTTTCGGTGTCAACTAGCTACGATCGATAAAGATTTCAAGATAGTTTTCGGTGTCAACTAGCTACGATCGATAAAGATTTCAAGATAGTTTTCGGTGTCAACTAGCTACGATCGATAAAGATTTCAAGATAGTTTTCGGTGTCAACTAGCTACGATCGATAAAGATTTCAAGATAGTTTTCGGTGTCAACTAGCTACGATCGATAAAGATTTCAAGATAGTTTTCGGTGTCAACTAGCTACGATCGATAAAGATTTCAAGATAGTTTTCGGTGTCAACTAGCTACGATCGATAAAGATTTCAAGATAGTTTTCGGTGTCAACTAGCTACGATCGATAAAGATTTCAAGATAGTTTTCGGTGTCAACTAGCTACGAGCGATAAAGATTTCAAGATAGTTTTCGGTGTCAACTAGCTACGATCGATAAAGATTTGAAGATAGTTTTCGGTGTCAACTAGCTACGATCGATAAAGATTTGAAGATAGTTTTCGGTGTCAACTAGCTACGATCGATAAAGATTTCAAGATAGTTTTCGGTGTCAACTAGCTACGATCGATAAAGATTTCAAGATAGTTTTCGGTGTCAACTAGCTACGATCGATAAAGATTTCAAGATAGTTTTCGGTGTCAACTAGCTACGATCGATAAAGATTTCAAGATAGTTTTCGGTGTCAACTAGCTACGATCGATAAAGATTTCAAGATAGTTTTCGGTGTCAACTAGCTACGATCGATAAAGATTTCAAGATAGTTTTCGGTGTCAACTAGCTACGATCGATAAAGATTTCAAGATAGTTTTCGGTGTCAACTAGGTAGGAGCGATAAAGATTTCAAGATAGTTTTCGGTGTCAACTAGCTACGATCGATAAAGATTTCAAGATAGTTTTCGGTGTCAACTAGGTACGATCGATAAAGATTTCAAGATAGTTTTCGGTGTCAACTAGCTACGATCGATAAAGATTTCAAGATAGTTTTCGGTGTCAACTAGCTACGATCGATAAAGATTTCAAGATAGTTTTCGGTGTCAACTAGCTACGATCGATAAAGATTTCAAGATAGTTTTCGGTGTCAACTAGCTACGATCGATAAAGATTTCAAGATAGTTTTCGGTGTCAACTAGCTACGATCGATAAAGATTTCAAGATAGTTTTCGGTGTCAACTAGCTACGATCGATAAAGATTTCAAGATAGTTTTCGGTGTCAACTAGGTAGGAGCGATAAAGATTTCAAGATAGTTTTCGGTGTCAACTAGCTACGATCGATAAAGATTTCAAGATAGTTTTCGGTGTCAACTAGGTACGATCGATAAAGATTTCAAGATAGTTTTCGGTGTCAACTAGCTACGATCGATAAAGATTTCAAGATAGTTTTCGGTGTCAACTAGGTACGATCGATAAAGATTTCAAGATAGTTTTCGGTGTCAACTAGCTACGATCGATAAAGATTTCAAGATAGTTTTCGGTGTCAACTAGGTAGGAGCGATAAAGATTTCAAGATAGTTTTCGGTGTCAACTAGCTACGATCGATAAAGATTTCAAGATAGTTTTCGGTGTCAACTAGCTACGATCGATAAAGATTTCAAGATAGTTTTCGGTGTCAACTAGCTACGATCGATAAAGATTTCAAGATAGTTTTCGGTGTCAACTAGCTACGATCGATAAAGATTTCAAGATAGTTTTCGGTGTCAACTAGCTACGATCGATAAAGATTTCAAGATAGTTTTCGGTGTCAACTAGCTACGATCGATAAAGATTTCAAGATAGTTTTCGGTGTCAACTAGCTACGATCGATAAAGATTTCAAGATAGTTTTCGGTGTCAACTAGCTACGATCGATAAAGATTTCAAGATAGTTTTCGGTGTCAACTAGGTAGGAGCGATAAAGATTTCAAGATAGTTTTCGGTGTCAACTAGCTACGATCGATAAAGATTTCAAGATAGTTTTCGGTGTCAACTAGGTACGATCGATAAAGATTTCAAGATAGTTTTCGGTGTCAACTAGCTACGATCGATAAAGATTTCAAGATAGTTTTCGGTGTCAACTAGGTACGATCGATAAAGATTTCAAGATAGTTTTCGGTGTCAACTAGCTACGATCGATAAAGATTTCAAGATAGTTTTCGGTGTCAACTAGGTAGGAGCGATAAAGATTTCAAGATAGTTTTCGGTGTCAACTAGCTACGATCGATAAAGATTTCAAGATAGTTTTCGGTGTCAACTAGCTACGATCGATAAAGATTTCAAGATAGTTTTCGGTGTCAACTAGCTACGATCGATTTCAAGATAGTTTTCGGTGTCAACTAGCTACGATCGATAAAGATTTCAAGATAGTTTTCGGTGTCAACTAGCTACGATCGATAAAGATTTCAAGATAGTTTTCGGTGTCAACTAGCTACGATCGATAAAGATTTCAAGATAGTTTTCGGTGTCAACTAGCTACGATCGATAAAGATTTCAAGATAGTTTTCGGTGTCAACTAGGTACGATCGATAAAGATTTCAAGATAGTTTTCGGTGTCAACTAGCTACGATCGATAAAGATTTCAAGATAGTTTTCGGTGTCAACTAGGTACGATCGATAAAGATTTCAAGATAGTTTTCGGTGTCAACTAGCTACGATCGATAAAGATTTCAAGATAGTTTTCGGTGTCAACTAGGTAGGAGCGATAAAGATTTCAAGATAGTTTTCGGTGTCAACTAGCTACGATCGATAAAGATTTCAAGATAGTTTTCGGTGTCAACTAGCTACGATCGATAAAGATTTCAAGATAGTTTTCGGTGTCAACTAGCTACGATCGATTTCAAGATAGTTTTCGGTGTCAACTAGCTACGATCGATAAAGATTTCAAGATAGTTTTCGGTGTCAACTAGCTACGATCGATAAAGATTTCAAGATAGTTTTCGGTGTCAACTAGCTACGATCGATAAAGATTTCAAGATAGTTTTCGGTGTCAACTAGCTACGATCGATAAAGATTTCAAGATAGTTTTCGGTGTCAACTAGCTACGATCGATAAAGATTTCAAGATAGTTTTCGGTGTCAACTAGCTACGATCGATAAAGATTTCAAGATAGTTTTTAAAAATTCCGTCTTGAGTGTAATCTCAATAGCTATTTTCCTTCGAAGGAGAAAAAAATTATATACTTAATATTAATAAATGCATATATGTGTGTGTATATTTATATATATATATATATATATATATATATATATAAATGCATATAAAAAAGAGAAATATATATATATATATATATATATATATATATATATATATATATATATATAAGCAGAATGAATTGAATTTTCGCTGGAAGCAGCGATTGGTAGCGTTTGATATTTCCTGAAACATATAAAGTTAAGGCGCCACAACAGGAAACTGATAGTATCCTAAGCGGAAATTACTCCCACCGCCTTCTCAACGTTCATTCTAGGAAAACACTATTGCCAGTAAGTTTCTCATTTTGTCGCCTTCTTTGACCAAAAAACTAATTTTACTTATAACTGAACTTAAAAACAGAAAAATTACCAATTTAAAAGTGAGTTAAACTGAGTTAAACAGTCACTCGAAAGAACACAACAAGCATTAAACTGAGTTAAACAGTCACTCGAAAGAACACAACAAGCATTAAACTGAGTTAAACAGTCACTCGAAAGAACACAACAAGCATTAAACTGAGTTAAACAGTCACTCGAAAGAACACAACAAGCATTAAACGGAGTTAAACAGTCACTCGAAAGAACACAACAAGCATTTATTTCTCCGGTTGACATAGCCAAATCAAACGGAGTTAAACAGTCACTCGAAAGAACACAACAAGCATTAAACTGAGTTAAACAGTCACTCGAAAGAACACAACAAGCATTTATTTCTCCGGTTGACATAGCCCCATCAAACAGTCACTCGAAAGAACACAACAAGCATGTATTTCTCCGGTTGACATAGCCCCATCAAACAGTCACTCGAAAGAACACAACAAGCATGTATTTCTCCGGTTGACATAGCCCCATCAAACGGAGTTAAACAGTCACTCGAAAGAACACAACAAGCATGTATTTCTCCGGTTGACATAGCCCCATCAAACAGTCACTCGAAAGAACACAACAAGCATGTATTTCTCCGGTTGACATAGCCCCATCAAACGGAGTTAAACAGTCACTCGAAAAAACACAACAAGTATTTATTTCTCCGGTTGACATAGCCAAATCAAACGGAGTTAAACAGTCACTCGAAAAAACACAACAAGCATTTATTTCTCCGGTTGACATAGCCCCATCAAACGGAGTTAAACAGTCACTCGAAAAAACACAACAAGCATTTATTTCTCCGGTTGACATAGCCCCATCAAAAATAGCTTCAAAACTTTTTTGTAGACGCCTTGTTAGTTTTGCCACCATGGATGGCCACCATGGATGACAACCATGGATGGCCACCATGGATGACCACCATGGATGGCCACCTTCCATTTAACACTATTTTCCAATCGTTTTCGAAAATATACGTACAGCCCAAACCATTTCATGTTTATTAATATTTGTCTCCCTTTGTTTAAATGACGTTGCTAGAAACTAGTTTTTATTAATATACCTGAGGAGTTTTTATTGAAGCGGAAATAGCTAGACCGCCGATGTGACAGGAAGACCACAGCTATCGGTTAGTGACTGTGGTGAAAATATAGCGGTTGTCTATATGAGTCTATGTTTTCACAATGGTCACTTCATTGGAATCTTTCTGGGCCTTCTTACATCACTAGGCTTTCATTGCTGAAGAATTATCCGCAACAGCAAGCCGAAACGTTCAAAACAGTGATTTTTACGAAAATCTGATTGACGTTCTTAGTCGAATCCTAATCTATGACTTCTTAGTTATTTTTTGTATTCTGTGTATTTCTTTTAATATGTAGATGCTGTTTGAGAAACCGTGAAATGTGGAAGCCGAAAATTCAAAATTTGAAAGAAAAAAAAAATTAATCCTTTATTACACAAAGGGAAACAAACCCCCGGTTGGGAGGGGGGTATATATATATATATATATATATATATATATATATATATATATATAATCACAATAATGTTGCAATTATCCAAACAAAGTTTGTTCTAGTACTATATTGTACTGATAGCTGCTGAAACAAGAAAATGTTGACAATTAGAGTGTAATAAAGGATTCCTTGCGCGACTCCTGCTGTTAAGAGTGAATGTGTAAGTAGCAGGCCTAGGAGAGAGACAGGGCAATGAACAAGCAAACCCCCGGGCTGGACGCGATGAGATTGGTACGACCACTCTCGCTGGTGTCAGAGGCATTGAAGGCATCGGACTCTTGATTAGGCTGGTGAATGGAGGATCGGCGTGACCAATGGACCGTCGGGGGATTTTCATTTCATCAGGAGATGATCCATTCTACAGATCATCTTCGGACAAATGCAACTCTAGTTAGGACTTCTGGAGCAGGTTCTAGGTAGAGCTGGAAGTTATGCAGGTGACATCATCAGGAGGAGCTGGACTTGGCAGATACTACAGGTTGCATCATCAGGAGGAGGGCGCTGGGACACACGTCCACTTCATTCTACAGATCATCTTCGGACTAATGCAAGTCTAGTTAGGACTTCTGGAGCAAGTTCTGTGTGGAGCTGGAAGTTATGCAGGTGACATCATCAGGAGGAGCTAGACTTGGCAGATACTCCAGGTTGCATCATCAGGAGGAGGGCGCTGGGACACACGTCCACTTCATTCTACAGATCATCTTCGGACTAATGCAAGTCTAGTTAGGACTTCTGGAGCAGGTTCTAGGTAGAGCTGGAAGTTCTCCAGGGTGCATCATCAGGAGGTGTTGGACTCGGCAGATTCCCTAGGTCGCATCATCAGGAGGTGTTGGACTCGGCAGATTCCCCAGGTCGCATCATCAGGAGGTGTTGGACTCGGCAGATTCTCCAGGGTGCATCATCAGGAGGAGCTGGACTAGTCAGATTCTCCAGGGTTCATCATCAGGAGGAAAGCCAAGGAACACGTTTCCACTCCTCGAAACGTCCAAACCATTCTGCAGATCTATTGGCTAAACCAGGAGGCCGGAGCATAGTACTGACCACACTATCTTCCTAGTGTGCCGTACGGTTATGAATCAGATACCTCTATAGTATCTGCCCCTCAGAGCCCTCGTGGCCTGTTACGGGACTGATTTTTTTGTATCTTTATTACAAGACATTATGAAGAAATAAAATTAAAAAGAAAAAAAATTAACTTTTCAGTACATTTACCTTTAAAGTGGATTTTTTAAAACTGTTGTGACAAAGCCTATCCTGGCAAGAAAAGGGTGGTAACTTACAGATAACTCGTCCTAAAGTTCGTTCTCAATAATAAATGCACGTTTAAATTTAAATAAATAATTAACTAGTTTAATGAATGAATGAATGAATGAAAAAAAAACTTTATTCTGGGACTTCGTCCCATAAGAATAAAAATAAGTACAAAATAAACAATAAACAAATTTAATCTAAAAATATAAATATGAATAAAGAAAAACAAAAGTATAAAAGAACAAAACAAAAAAAGCAACTAATACAAATATTATATGTGAAGCCTTAAATAATAAAATGAAATATAAGTAAATATGTACATTCATTGGAATGGGGCAATGATGATACAATGATCAGAGGGGGATGGGAATAAAATTAAAGAGTTTAAATAAACAAATAAATATTAAAAAGTTGAATAAATATTAAAGGAATGGGGGCTATAAAAAGATATAAACTAGGAAAATGCATAAACACGAGAAAAAAACAGCAATATAATTTACAAAGGTAATCAGGTCTTCCTGGTGGTGAAATTTTAAGAAGCGTCTTCCTGGGAGGATAGGAGAAAAGCAAAGAGGCGGGATTTAAAGACAGGTAAGGAAGGAGAGTGTCGAATGGAAAGAGGGATAGAGTTCCAGAAGGAGGAGGCTCGGGAGATGAAGGAACGGTCGAAGAAGGCTGTTTTATGAGTGGGAGGATAGAGATCGGAGGGACGGGAGCGGGTACCACGGGAATGGACAGTCGATTTAAACTGCAGGAGGTTGTAAATATAGGAAGGAGATTTGGAAGAAATGGTTTGGTAGAGGAAGGAACCTAGAAAATATTGTCGTCGAATTGATGGAAATAGCCACTTCAACTCGGAATACCGGTGTGAAATATGGGCATCCGTGGGGGTATCGAGGATAAATCTGAGAAAACTGTTCATTAATCGCTTAAGACGAACCTCAAGCTCCCCAGTGAGCCCTCCATAAACCAGGCAACCATAGTCGAAGTGGGGGAACACTAGAGAAGATACAAGAAGCTGACGTGTAGGAGTAGGGAGGAGGTGACGGGAACGGTTAAATAGTTTAAGGGTGGCTATGGAGCGACGAGTGATTAGGGATAAGTGATTTTTCCAGGATAGGTTTTGATCGAAAACAAGGCCCAGGTTCTTGGCAGTGGAAACATATTGAATAGGACTGGAGTCAATGGTGAAGGAAGGGAGGATAGGAGGGAGAGATTTCAAGAGGGGAGCTGAGCCTATCACTATCGCTTTGGACTTTTCAGCATTCATCAATAATTTGTTGGTCTTGGCCCAAGCTGTGATCCTGTCCAAGTCTTCCTGAATTTTTCTTGTTGCTTCTAATAGCTCAGAGGGGGGGGAAGGAAAGGTAGATTTGGGAATCATCGGCATACATGTGGAAGTTGCAAAATAGGATAGAGGATGGGAGATCATTTATGTAGGCTGCAAACAGTGTTGGGGATAGAGAGGATCCCTGTGCGACACCTCGGTCTAGTGTAAGGGAGGAGGATTGGGGTTTGTTTGGAATGGCTACTGATTGGGAGCGGTTAGAAATGAAGGATTGAAACCAGGTCAGAGCACTGTTAGAGAAAGAAAAAGATTGAAGTTTTGAAAGGAGTATGTCATGGTCAATGGTATCGAACGCTTTACTGAAATCTAGGAGTATAAGGATGGAAATTCTTTTGAGATCAATAGCGGATTGGAGGTCGTGCGTAATTTTTAGAAGTGCGGATTGGGTGGAGTAACCTGGACGAAAGCCAGATTGGTGGGAGTTTAAGCGGGGTTGTAGAAAGACGGATATTTGGGATTGTACGAGGCGTTCAAGTGGTTTAGAAAGATTGGAAAGGATAGAAATAGGACGGAAGTCGGTGGGAACAATTGGATTGGAAATTTTGTTTAAGGGATGAACAATTGCTTTCTTCCATGATGTGGGAAAGACGGAGTTTTGCAAAGAAGTTTAATGGTTATAATTAGAGTCCGGAACTAGTTTAATGGTTATAATTAGAGTCCGGAACTAGTTTAATGGTTATAATTAGAGTCCGGAACTAGTTTAATGGTTATAATTAGAGTCCGGAACTAGTTTAATGGTTATAATTAGAGTCCGGAACTAGTTTAATGGTTATAATTAGAGTCCGGAACTAGTTTAATGGTTATAATTAGAGTCCGGAACTTGGGCAAAATGACTTTCTATCTGTCTGTATATATTGAAGAAACAGATGGGAATAAATGTTTTCGTGTATTTAGGAAATGTAGAGACAATTTTTATTTTGCCTTTTTGCCTATTTTGGTATCCGTTGCCTATTTTAAGATTTAAAGCCTTCTTTGCTCGTTATGCACTTTTTTCTGCGTTTTAAACATTTTAAAAAGCACATAATGAATTTCCGTTCATCGAAGAACAAAAATGTTTGCAGAAATTAAATTACATATTTCCGTCAGAAATATCTATTCGATAGCTTATTTACCCAACCCATGGTTTGAACCTCTGTAAATAACAGAACCTTTCTTAGTAGAACGAATGCACAAGCATAATGAATAGAAGGAAACAGAAAGGATGAGAGAAGTACGTCACGTCTCCTTCCTCTCAACCCTTTTGCTGTGACAATGGTGTGTTACCTGGTATTCCGGCATGGGCGTATATACAAAATAATTTCGGAGGGACTGGGAAAATTTCGGGGGGGGGGCTGCAGCCCCCCTTCTATACGCCCATGTATTCCGGATTTAGAAATGATAAGATAATGCAGAGGAAGTTTTGCCATGATGAAAAACATTTTCTCTGAGAAGGTCTATGTCAGTTGAAAAAGCATCTTGTTGTTGCTTGTAAGAAGGGAAAGTAAGAGTAAGTACACTAATTCTCTGATAAAGCATCTTGTTGTTGCTTGTAAGAAGGGAAAGTAAGAGTAAGTACACTAATTCTCTGATAAAGCATCTTGTTGTTGCTTGTAAGAAGGGAAAGTAAGAGTAAGTACACTAATTCTCTGATAAAGCATCTTGTTGTTGCTTGTAAGAAGGGAAAGTAAGAGTAAGTACACTAATTCTCTGATAAAGCATCTTGTTGTTGCTTGTAAGAAGGGAAAGTAAGAGTAAGTACACTAATTCTCTGATATATTGATAATAAAGAAATGAATGAGTATTTAAAATACATATTTTCATTAATAATGATTAAGATTCCTCTTTCCCTTCACTCCTAATAAATGCCTATTTTAATTTTTTTTTTTATAATTTATTTATGAGCACCCCGCATTGTCAGCATTTTGCCTGCTATTTTAATTACAATACTGCCTATTTTCAGTATTTCAAGTGCCTATTTCCCTGCCTATTTTAACCATGACTTCCGTGCTCTTCTTATGAGGTTAATATTTAATTGAGCTGTGTTTACTTGGTTAAAAGAAAACTGATCTAGAATAGAGATGAAATGTATAAACTAACTGCATAATAAGATAAGTTAGTTTTCCCAGAGTATGGAGTTGAAACCCTCCCCAACTAATGCCTTCCCGGTATGTCCTTCAATCGGTGAAATATCCCTGAGGTTTCCTGAAAACCCTAAGAATTATTCCTCATTAGATATGCAGACGATATTGATAAACCCTTAACCGTTTCAGAGCTCCAAGTAATAGCCCAAAATATCCCTGAGGTTTCCTGAAAACCCTAAGAATTATTCCTCGTTAGATATGCAGACGAGAAGCCGATATTGATAAACCCTTAACCCTTTCAGAGCTCCAAGTAATAGCCCAAAATACAATAGTTTATTCACATTCACGATATGATTAGAACAATATTAATTTATAATAATCTAATATAAACTAAACAGCAAAAAAACCGGCGCACCCTGTATTTTGCGATTAATATGTATAAAAATTACATTAACCGAGATAACGGTTAGTAAGACTTTCATATCAATGTTTCCCTACCAAGTTTCCTTTCCTGCCCTAGATATAATAATACTTTCCGTATTAGTTCATCTACAGTCCTTCTGTATTAGTTCATCTACAGTCCTTCTGTATTAGTTCATCTACAGTCCTTCTGTATTAGTTCATCTACAGTCCTTCTGTATTAGTTCATCTACAGTCCTTCTGTATTAGTTCATCTACAGTCCTTCTGTATTAGTTCATCTACAGTCCTTCCGTATTAGTTCATCTACAGTCCTTCTGTATTAGTTCATCTACAGTCCTTCTGTATTAGTTCATCTACAGTCCTTCCGTATTAGTTCATCTACAGTCCTTCTGTATTAGTTCATCTACAGTCCTTCTGTATTAGTTCATCTACAGTCCTTCCGTATTAGTTCATCTACAGTCCTTCTGTATTAGTTCATCTACAGTCCTTCCGTATTAGTTCATCTACAGTCCTTCTGTATTAGTTCATCTACAGTCCTTCTGTATTAGTTCATCTACAGTCCTTCTGTATTAGTTCATCTACAGTCCTTCTGTATTAGTTCATCTACAGTCCTTCTGTATTAGTTCATCTACAGTCCTTCTGTATTAGTTCATCTACAGTCCTTCCGTATTAGTTCATCTACAGTCCTTCTGTATTAGTTCATCTACAGTCCTTCTGTATTAGTTCATCTACAGTCCTTCTGTATTAGTTCATCTACAGTCCTTCTGTATTAGTTCATCTACAGTCCTTCTGTATTAGTTCATCTACAGTCCTTCTGTATTAGTTCATCTACAGTCCTTCTGTATTAGTTCATATACAGTCCTTCTGTATTAGTTCATCTACAGTCCTTCTGTATTAGTTCATATACAGTCCTTCTGTATTTCATTTATACATTCATGTTCATTTTCGCATCTTATTCTTTTTTGGAAGCCATTTTTTGTCTGATCCGTATCTACTTGGCTGTTTACAATGGTTTTAACCACCGAAATGGTCGCGAGGATCGTCGCGTTGGTAGAGGATGGGAGAAACCAGCGTTATGTTGCTAGGTCCTTAGGGATACCAGAAGCCCTCTCCTTAGGGTTTCCAGGGCAGTCCAGAGTTCCAGGGAGACTGGTAACTTAACTAGGAGGCCAGGATCAGGTCGGTTCAGAGTTACAGGGAGACTGGTAACTTAACTAGGAGGCCAGGTTCAGGTCGGCCCAGAGTTACAGGGAGACTGGTAACTTAACTAGGAGGCAAGGTTCAGGTCGGTTCAGAGTTACAGGGAGACTGGTAACTTAACTAGGAGGCCAGGTTCAGGTCGGTTCAGAGTTACAGGGAGACTGGTAACTTAACTAGGAGACCAGGTTCAGGACGGTTCAGAGTTACAGGGAGACTGGTAACTTAACTAGATGCTGAACCTCGGTGCTGGGAGGGTTATGCCAATTCCAGCCTCCTTGGTGGGCATGTAACCAGTGCGAGAGGTAACACCAGCGTCAGTATATAAATAGCAAGTGAAGTGCAGCTACTCACAGTTTGAAGCTGGTTACTTCGCTCACTTACTCCAGGTTCCTGTGTGCTCGATATAGGACCGTAGATGCTGAACCTCGGTGCTGGGAGGGTAATGCCTATTGCAGCCTCCTTGGTGGGCATGTAACCAGTGCGAGAGGTAACACCGGCGTCAGTATATAAATAGCAAGTAAAGAGCAGCTACTCACAGTTTGAAGCTGGTTACTTCGCTCACTTACTCCAGGTTCCTGTGTGCTCGATATAGGACCGTAGATGCTGAACCTCGGTGCTGGGAGGGTAATGCCTATTGCAGCCTCCTTGGTGGACATGTAACCAGTGCGAGAGGTAACACCGGCGTCAGTATATAAATAGCAAGTGAAGTGAAGCTACTCAAAGTTTGAAGCTGGTTACTTCGCTCACTTACTCCAGGTTCCTGTGTGCTCGATATAGGACCGTAGATGCTGAACCTCGGTGCTGGGAGAGTTATGCCTATTGCAGCCTCCTTGGTGGACATGTAACCAGTGCGAGAGGTAACACCGGCGTCAGTATATAAATAGCAAGTGAAGTGAAGTTACTCAAAGTTTGAAGCTGGTTACTTCGCTCACTTACTCCAGGTTCCTGTGTGCTCGATATACGACTGCAGAAAGTCTATTCATCAGTGTCCACCACTCCCTTTTGTCCAGGAATTCAACAGCCGGCACTTGGTCATCATAGCCACACTATCTACACTACACTATCTTTTAGATCTCTTTTATCAGATCTTAATATCTGATAAAAATGATCGCTACGCTACACCACCCCCTTATATATATATATATATATATATATATATATATATATATATATATATATATATATATATATATATATATATGTATATATATATATATTCTAAAAATATACAATATATTTTTTGTACATTTTAATCATTTCATAAGTTCATAAGATTCCTGTAAGATAATTATGTATATATATATATATATATATATATATATATATTATATATATATATATATATAATAATTATATTTCAAATAACTTGATACAATTTTATCTGACGAAATATTCTGATGCAAATATCACCTTCCGCTACATATGGATCTGTAATAACTTTTACGTAAATAGGCAACAATGACCCAAATGGATAAAATGCCAGAACGAAAAGGAAAAAAAATCAAGGTGAAATATTTACTATGAACCAAAGATACGAACGAATGATCAATTTGAAACGCCAAACTAGGAAGCATTGTGACAGCATTTCAATAAAGTGTTCATATCTACCCCGGAGGTAAAGGACACCACGTCACATATTTGTAATTGTTCAGGAGAGCCAATTTTCCATATCCTTGCTCTATTAAAATTTGTTTCTTCGTTACTTATAGAAACAGTTTAAAGCAAATTGTTTACAATGTTATTGACTTTGCTCGGTAATTGTAAGTATTGATGATAGTGAAACAAATCCAAGTCCTCCACATGGTGTCTTATCTCTAATGAAAACAGACAGGATTTTATTTTTCACTGTCTTATCTTCGTTATTTATGGGAACAGGACATAGTGGCTTATATCATTATATGGATCGACAAATCCACATTAAGAACATGGCATAAAGTCAATTTAATAAAAAAGTGGACATGGTATCCTTTATCTCCGGGGTACAGATATTTAAACCCACATCATCGAAGAAAACATCAGGTAGCTTACACACACTCATATATATATATATATATATATATATATATATATATATATATATATATATATATATATATATACAAACACACTCTCATGCATAAGGATAGTGAAGTGGAAAAGTACTAAAAACACAATAAACACCAATAAGTTGTTGTAGATGTTTATACAGATGTGTTATTTTGAAGCATATATTTTGCCAATGTGGAGATAATGAAAGAGAGAAGTGTTTACACTCTCAGAGGTTGTTAGTTTTTAATTAGAGTGTAAATAACGAGGAGTCTAGTGCTAACATTCCCGAAAATACTGAAATTGAGGGCCAAAACCTACGCTTGTATGAATGCCTTCACATGTTGCGAATGTTGTTCTCACGTTGCAAACCTTGTAGGTTTCAGCAACACACTAGATGTGGACGTTAGAAACCCACGCTTGCATGAATACCTTCACATGTTGCGAATGTTGTTCTCACGTTGCAAACCTTGTAGGTTTCAGCAACACACTAACTGTGGACGTTTTAGACTGGTCATCAGTTATCAATTTAAAATTACTATTGTGTTTTTATTGTGTCAATATGCGTTCTCATGGACGGGTGTAAAAGATTGAACACATTCAATACTACAGAATAGAAGGAAACGCAGATATTTATCAGTACTGAGGTTTATTACACGCTCTTCATCCTTGTGCCTTCATGTGTGGTATGTGCCACCAGATCACATGCGTGTATAAGCCGATGCGTGTGTGATGATGACAAGGAATGGAAGGCGACGGTACCATTAGTATGTTCTGTCAGAGCATGTGTACTCAGCCACAGCATATAGACACAAGAATGCAAGGCGACGGTACCATTAGTATGTTCCGTCAGAGCATGTGTACGCAGACACAGCGTATAGACACAAGAATGCAAGGCGACGGTACCATTAGTATGTTCTGATCGATTCCAAAGTTAGACATGAACCAGACGAAGGAACATCTTGTTCCGAAATTCCTGGACCATTAGGGTGTACTTCACAGAGAGAGTGTTTTACTTTAATATCATCGAATGTATTCGTTTTGACCTTTTGGAGATTTACGCCCTCCTGGACCTCAGTGGTGGCCTCGACCTCCTTGTTCCCGAAGGGGGCTACGCCTTCTATGACAGAATGCTTGATGATTTATCTCATCATCCTGATCACTGCCGCCTCGGTAACTCCTCACATCTTGTTATTTAGAAGAAATACAGGCGGAAAGTATGTAGAAAAACGATCTGAAGTAAACTGACTGGAAATGAACCAGCTACAGACAGGGAGTGGCCCACGTTCTGGGAAACCACAATCTGCCGAAACACGTTCTTGGAGACCACTTTCTGCCAAAACACGTTCTGGGAAACCACACTCTGCCGAAACACGTTCTGGGAAACCACAATCTGCCGAAACACGTTCTGGGGAACCACACTCTGCCGAAACACGTTCTGGGAAACCACACTCTGCCGAAACACGTTCTGGGAAACCACTGTCTGCCGAAACACGTTCTGGGAAACCACACTGCCGAAACACGTTCTGGGAAACCACACTCTGCTGAAACACGTTCTGGGAAATCACACTCTGCCGAAACACGTTCTGGGAAACCACACTCTGCCGAAACACGTTCTGGGAAGCCACACTCTGCGAAACACGTTTTGGGAAACCACTTTCTGCCGAAACACGTTCTGGGAGACCACTTTCTGCCGAAACACGTTCTGGGAAACCACACTCTGCCGAAACACGTTCTGGGAAACCACACTGCCGAAACACGTCTGGGAAACCACAATCTGCCGAAACACGTTGTGGGAGACCACTTTCTGCCGAAACACGTTCTGGGAAACCACACTCTGCCAATACACCTTCTGGGAAACCACACTCTGCCAAAACACGTTCTGGGAAACCACACTCTGCCGAAACACCTTCTGGCAAACCACACTCTGCCAAAAAACGTTCTGGGAAACCACACTGCCAAAACACGTTCTGGGATACCACACTGCCGAAACACGTTCTGGGAAACCACAATCTGCCGAAACACGTTCTGGGAGACCACTTTCTGCCGAAACACGTTCTGGGAAACCACACTCTGCCAATACACGTTCTGGGAAACCACACTCTGCCGAAACACGTTCTGGGAAACCACACTCTGCCAAAACACTTATTGGGAAACCACACTGCCGAAACACGTTCTGGGAAACCACACTGCCGAAACACTTTCTGGGAAACCACAATCTGCCGAAACACGTTCTGGG
Organism: Gonocerus acuteangulatus; assembly: GCA_946811695.1. NCBI lineage: Eukaryota > Metazoa > Arthropoda > Insecta > Hemiptera > Coreidae > Gonocerus > Gonocerus acuteangulatus. Next base: position 1,290,382 of record OX328127.1, read on the forward strand.
AAACCACACTCTGCCGAAACACGTTCTGGGAAAGCACTTTCTGCCGAAACACGTTCTGGGAAACCACTTCTTGACGAAACACGTCCTGGGAAAGCACTTTCTGCTTAAACACGTTCTGGTAAAACACGTTCTGCCGTTCAAGAGATATCGTACCAAGATCAGCTGAAACACGTTCTGGTAAACCACGATCTGCCGTTCAAGAGGTATCGTACCACGATCTGCTGAAAGACGTTCTGGTAAAACACGTTCTGCCGATCAAGAGGTATCGTACCAAGATCAGCTGAAACACGTTCTGGTAAACCACCTTCTGCCGTTCAAGAGGTACCGTACCACGATCTGCTGAAACACGTTCTGCCGTTCAAGAGTTATCGTACCACGATCTGCTGAAACACGTTCTGCCGTTCAAGAGGTATCGTACCACGATCTGCTGAAACACGTTCTGCCGTTCAAGAGGTATCGTACCACGATCTGCTGAAACACGTTCTGGTAAAACACGTTCTGCCGTTCAAGAGATATCGTACCAAGATCAGCTGAAACACGTTCTGGTAAACCACGATCTGCCGTTCACGATGTACCGTACCATGATCTGCCGTAACATGTTTTGGTAAACCACGTTCTGCAGAAACACGTGCGGGTACAATTGTCACCTGTGAAACCACTGCAATGGTGAGTAGTGATTCTACTGCAATGGTCACTAGTGAATCGTTCGATATATTGTATGCAATTCTATGGAATTGCGAGTAGAGTCATCTAAGGTAGAATGCATTCTATTGCATGCAACGGGGCAATAAAGCGATCCCGGAACGGAGACTCATTACAACCCCTGGGGATGATCTACCGCAGCTCCGTCGACGAGTTCCAACCCCTGGGGATGATCTACCGCAGCTCCGTCGACGAGTTCCAACCCCTGGGGATGATCTACCGCAGCTCCGTCCACGAGTTCCAACCCCTGGGGATGATCTACCGCAGCTCCGTCGACGAGTTCCAACCCCTGGGGATGATCTACCGCAGCTCCGTCGACGAGTTCCAACCCCTGGGGATGATCTACCGCAGCTCCGTCCACGAGTTCCAACCCCTGGGGATGATCTACCGCAACTCCGTCGACGAGTTCCAACCCCTGGGGATGATCTACCGCAGCTCCGTCGACGAGTTCCAACCCCTGGGGATGATCTACCGCAGCTCCGTCGACGAGTTCCAACCCCTGGGGATGATCTACCGCAGCTCCGTCGACGAGTTCCAACCCCTGGGGATGATCTACCGCAGCTCAGTCGACGAGTTCCAACCCCTGGGGATGATCTACCGCAGCTCCGTCGACGAGTTCCAACCCCTGGGGATGATCTACCGCAGCTCCGTCGACGAGTTCCAACCCCTGGGGATGATCTACCGCAGCTCCGTCGACGAGTTCCAACCCCTGGGGATGATCTACCGCAACTCCGTCGACGAGTTCCAACCCCTGGGGATGATCTACCGCAGCTCCGTCGACGAGTTCCAACCCCTGGGGATGATCTACCGCAGCTCCGTCGACGAGTTCCAACCCCTGGGGATGATCTACCGCAGCTCCGTCGACGAGTTCCAACCCCTGGGGATGATCTACCGCAGCTCCGTCGACGAGTTCCAACCCCTGGGGATGATCTACCGCAGCTCCGTCGACGAGTTCCAACCCCTGGGGATGATCTACCGCAGCTCCGTCGACGAGTTCCAACCCCTGGGGATGATCTACCGCAGCTCCGTCGACGAGTTCCAACCCCTGGGGATGATCTACCGCAGCTCCGTCGACGAGTTCCAACCCCTGGGGATGATCTACCGCAGCTCCGTCGACGAGTTCCAACCCCTGGGGATGATATACCGCAGCTCCGTCGACGAGTTCCAACCCCTGGGGATGATATACCGCAGCTCCGTCGACGAGTTCCAACCCCTGGGGATGATCTACCGCAGCTCCGTCGACGAGTTCCAACCCCTGGGGATGATATACCGCAGCTCCGTCGACGAGTTCCAACCCCTGGGGATGATCTACCGCAGCTCCTTCGACGAGTTCCAACCCCTGGGGATGATATACCGCAGCTCCGTCGACGTGTTACAACCCCTGGGGATGATATACCGCAGCTCCGTCGACGTGTTACAACCCCTGGGGATGATCTACCGCAGCTCCGTCGACGTGTTACAACCCCTGGGGATGATCTACCGCAGCTCCGTCGACGAGTTCCAACCCCTGGGGATGATCTACCGCAGCTCCGTCGACGAGTTCCAACCCCTGGGGATGATCTACCGCAGCTCCGTCGACGAGTTCCAACCCCTGGGGATGATATACCGCAGCTCCGTCGACGTGTTACAACCCTCCTTCGGCGAATGCAGTCCACTGCTTCCTGGTGTATGATTCAAGCCGATGACAGTCATGGACGAATGGAGATATTCCCAGCTGATTTATCGGTGACCTGGAGATAGTGTGGATCTCTTAGCAGTAATGTAAAGGTAGGGTATGGCGGAGGGACTGCAAATAAGGTTGTCTACACGATTTTGGGGGATCTGATCCAATTCCTTGACGACGGAAGTTCTCAGCTCCTGGAGGTCTCGTGAAGGGAAGGGTTGGATCGTTGTAGGATGGACTTGCCATGCTGGTCCTAAAGATGCTCTACAGGAGTGAGATCTGGGCGATGACCAGGCCAATGCACCGACCTCATCCTGGTAGTCCATGACACCACTTGCAACGTCTCGCCGCCTTTCTGTAGCTAGATGTGTGGATGTCAGCGCTTGAACTATATACAGACAATTGCTGACACCATCCAGCGCCTATGGATCCGTGCCACCGATCCTCTCCTAACCGAAGTGCACCGATTAGCTCGACTCCCTTTGGTCATGGACGAGGCATGACAACTTGGTCATGTGCAAATCCTGTGACAATAACAGGATTTTGATTTTCTATAAGTCTCTAACCCAATTTGTATGCAAATTTCGGGTGAGATTCTTCCCTGTACACATGGTCAATGGCCAATATAAATAAAGTTGGAGACGGAGGCCCACCGTTTGGAACTCCACGCTTCACTTCTACGAAGTCTGTTTCATTCAACCCAGCAATTATTTTTATTCTGTTATTGAAGAAAAACGCAGTTATGGCATTTGAGAGATCGTTTGATCTTTTCATACTTTCGAAAGTTAAGTTTTCAGGACGTGATCATGTCCAATGTCGTCAAAGGCCCCTAAAGAAATGTTAATACGCTGACCTCTTTATTTGTTCTTGATTTGAGCAATATGTCTTCGATGATCGTGTATTTACGTGACATCCGGGGGCCTTCAGGGAAACCTCGTTAGCTAGGATGGAGAATAATATACGTCCTCAATTCATAGCCTAAGGTGGTGACCAATAGATAACTCGTCCTAAAATTCTCAGTTAATTATACCGGACGGTAAAATTTAAATAAAATAAATTCACAGTCTAAAACTGTTTCAATCAGGCGTCTTACTATTGAATATACGGTTATTGGACGCCATGATGTCAGCTCATTGACTGTACCTTTTCCTTTATCAATTAAAATAGTTCGCCCTTGCCAGAAGGCTTCGGGGATGTAAGAAGTCAAGAGCAAATTATTAGCGACATCTTATAAAATATGAGCTACATCAAGACATTTCCCCCAGTCAGGTCCTGCAGATGAATCAAGTGAAGCCTGTAAAACTAACAATGTTAAATATATATTGTAGTTAGTTATTGGTTAGCTTGCTCCTTGATGATCCAAAGAAGGCATAATTAGATCGGAATGAAAGGAGCCGAGAAGATAATAAAGATAATTACCCCCCGTAGAGGACAAACAGATGGCAGCCATTGTATCGTCACGGGAAGATCGGGAACATCCTGTTGGAACAAAGTAGGAAGGCAACAATGGCTGGGGTTTGGTGGATGGTGCAAAGACTGCTGTATCTAGGATAACAACACAACCACAGCTGTTGACAGTCTTAGGAAAAGTAGGAAGGCAACAATGGCTGAGGATTGGTGGATGGTGCAAAGACAGCCTGTATCTAGGATAACAACACAACCACAGCTGTTGACAGTCTTAGGCAAAGTAGGAAGGCAACAATGGCTGGGGATTGGAGGATGGTGCAAAGACTGCCTGTATCTAGGATAACAACACAACCACAGCTGTTGACAGTCTTAGGCAAAGTAGGAAGGCAACAATGGCTGGGGATTGGAGGATGGTGGAAAGACTGCTGTATCTAGGATAACAACACAACCACAGCTGTTGACAGTCTTAGGCAAAGTAGGAAGGCAACAATGGCTGGGGATTGGAGGATGGTGGAAAGACTGCTTTATCTAGGATAACAACACAACCACAGCTGTTGCTAGTCTTAGGCAAAGTAGGAAGGCAACAATGGCTGGGGTTTGGTGGATGGTGCAAAGACTGCTGTATCTAGGATAACAACACAACCACAGCTGTTGACAGTCTTAGGCAAAGTAGGAAGGCAACAATGGCTGGGGTTTGGTGGATGGTGCAAAGACTGCTGTATCTAGGATAACAACACAACCACAGCTGTTGACAGTCTTAGGCAAAGTAGGAAGGCAACAAAGGCTGGGGTTTGGTGGATGGTGCAAAGACTGCTGTATCTAGGATAACAATACAACCACAGCTGTTGACAGTCTTAGGCAAAGTAGGAAGGCAACAATGGCTGGGGTTTGGTGGATGGTGGAAAGACTGCTGTATCTAGGATAACAACACAACCACAGCTGTTGACAGTCTTAGGCAAAGTAGGAAGGCAACAATGGCTGGGGATTGGAGGATGGTGGAAAGACTGCTGTATCTAGGATAACAACACAACCACAGCTGTTGACAGTCTTAGGAAAAGTAGGAAGGCAACAATGGCTGGGGTGGTTTGCTAGGAACCGGAAAGTTTGCTTTAGAAGACACAGAGCTGTTGGGTCCTTCGATGATGACGAAATTCAAGCATTGGTCACAGACAACCTTCACTCTACGACAGGGGATATCGCAGAAACGATTAACATATCTCATGCAAGCGTCTCAAATCATTTAGGGGTTGCGGGATATCTTTCTCGAAGTGTTAGGTGGGTTCCTGAGAATTTGACGGTAAAGAATTTATTGCCAACGGCCATAGCCACGTTGAATACACCGGTTCCCGTAGATCACCGAAGTTAAGCAAGGTCGGGCGTGGTCAGTACCTGAATGGGTGACCGACCACGTGCTGTTGGCATTATAAAAGGGTGGCAACCTATAGATAGCCCGGCGCTAATGGCCAAGATGTAGATGCGCCGTAAAAAAAAAAAAAAAAAAAAAAAAAAAAAAAAAAAAAAAAAAAACGCATTTCCATTTGCGATTTCCTCTTGAAATGCAATGTTATTGATTCATTTTTAAAGAGGTCTTGGAAAAAACAAAGTATCCCGTCGTTAACAATTCCAAATGCAGTGTAGCGGCGGCTACGGGGGAGAGAGGATAGGAGGTATCGGTAGCAGGTACCCGGGCGAGTACTGAGGCTCGTAAAGGGAGCTTCCTCGAGCCTGAGGAGAAGGTGACGGGGTACTAGCCGAGTCAGGGAGAGGATGCTCAGTACTAGGCCGGAGCCGTTCCTCAAAGCGGTAGCTGGGACATTGGTGAAGTCATGGGTATTCAGTAGAAGTTGAGGAGCAGACGTGGGGAGAGCAGTGACCAGTGACTAGAGAAGGGTCTTCCAGAACCTGAGAAGGTAGCGCCTGGTTAGCTGGCTGTGCTTGAGAGTCCTGGCTGGTTGTGCTCAAAAGTCCTGGCTGGCTAGTCCGTCCTGAGCCTCTGGGCTGGGCTGTGCTTGATAGGAGTGGCTAGCTGGCTTGTCCTTAGAGCGCTGGAGTCGAATGCTCTTTTTTTTTTTTTTCCTACCCTCCAAAGTTGGCATCCGTCTTAGACGGATTGACGTCTATGCCTTCATGCTCTTGCATTCAGGGGTGCCCCTATTTAAGGTCGGCTCCTGGGGGAAGGCCCCCTCCTATTGGCTGTTACATCGTCGTCTCTCATTGGCCTGCTGGAACTGTATCTAGGTCACTGTCTCTCCACAGCAGGATTACATCCAAAAAAGTCCGTCACGTAGGAGCTGCATAACTAAGCACTTTCCTCAGAATTTTTGGAGTGTAGACTACATTACTGAATAATTTGCTATAAATAAAATAAAAACGTGAATAGTTCTAATCATTTCCATTTCTTATGAGAACCGTTCAATTATTAATTTTGTAAATAATTTGCTTCCAGAGTTATGTTAATACATGATACTGTACTACTTAATAAATACACAAAAACTTCATTTTCCGTCTTTTGATCTGACGCAGGAACAGGATAGTCCCCATAGTGGGAGATAGCGCTCCTCGCGGCGGCTTTGTGAACCTACGTCTGGCAGGCTAATTCTAATGAAACAGAGTTTAATGTAAACCTTCCTTTCCAATAGACCAATTTACTTCATTTTTACAACACTTCTTTCTCATGAGATAACCACGACGTATACCGCGTTTCGTTACAATACAGCAGAAATTACGACCGGTGTGAGTATATTAGTACTATATGTCAGGAGTAAACCACCCCTCCAAATAACCCGATTTAGTTTATTTTTACAACCCATTTTTCTCTGTTGATTACCACCACGAATACCGAGTTTCGTTGAAATGTAACAAAAATTACGGCTGGTAGTGGCAAATTGGTAATGTGGGTCCGGAGTAAGCCCCCCCCCCTCCTAATGAACCGATTTAGTTTATTTTTACAACGTATTTCTCTCTTTAGATAAACATAACGAATACCGAGTTTCGTCGAAATATAACAAAAACTACGTCTGGCATGGTCAAATTAGTGTTTTGGGTCCGGGGTAAACCCCCCTCCCCGTGGACCAATTTTGGTGGTTTACGAACTCGATCAATCGTTTGCTAATTGAACGCTATATACAACGTTTCGTGAAGAAAAAACAAAAACTCTGGCCGCTATCGTGTTAACAGACATATATATATATATATATATATATATATATATATATATATATATATATATATATATATTCCAGGTCATGCAGGAATCCTAGGAAATGAAAAAGTAGACATCCTAGCTAAGGAAGCGACTTCGATGGCCCTCCCGACGGATTCTTGCTCACACCCTCGAGACGTGTAACGCCAAATAAAAGAACTATTATGGGAACAGTGGCAAAGAAGATGGGAAACAAGCACAACCCACTTGAGGACATTTTATCCCTCAATTCGCTCTACAATAGTCTACGATGACCTTTGTCGACGAGACTCGGTGATAATTACAAGGCTGCGTATTGGACACACTCGTCTAACACGTGGCCATCATCTTGTCGGTAGGCGTCGTCCAACGTGTGATCATTGTGGTGATGTACTTACCGTGGATCATATTTTAGCGGAATGCTCCCAGTTGCAAAGAACCAGGGATACGTTTAATATTAACAGAACTGAAATTTTGAATAAAACAGAAACTTATCAGAATATTATTGATTATCTTAAGTTTATTGAAGCATACATACATATCTAAAAATTTAACATACCTTGAAAAAAAATATAGAGATTAAAATATAATATTGTAAAAATTGCGCTAATAGCCAAATAGTTGATGCGCCGTTAAAAACGAAAAAAAATATTGTAAAATATAAACATTAGTAAAGATTTAAAATTTCAAATATTATATAATAGTCGGCTAGGGTATATATAATAGTTATATAATAGTTAAACCGTAGGGTATTGTGCTAAAGGCCTTTGTAGTCGACGCACAATAAATTGTATAAAAAAAATATATATTGTAGATAACATAAGTACATAGAAATAATAACCAAATAAATCAGTAATTATTATTCTTAAAAGTTTGTAATATAAATAATAAAAACAAAAAATAAACAACTTTATTACTTTTTTTATATACGTTTGTATAATTATAAACTCTGTAGAAATGGTAGGAGTCTTTTCCCTTCTCTTTACCTCGTGTATCTTCTTAAATACAAACAATTCCACGTGCCTAATTAATTGAATATACAGAGAATGTCAACAAAGACTATAGACCAATCCTTCTAATCAACTCGATTCAGAAACTGTTATTTCCCCAGCCATCTGAATATACATTAGACGCAGATAATGAATAAATATTATCAGGAAAAAAGAAACAAACAAAATTTAATTTATTGTTTGTCAAACTGACATGTTTACTCAAGGAACTGCAAAAATTATACCTACAAATAAACAGTTTTCTTGTTTGTTCCAAGTGGCGTGAAGAGAAGAGCAGTATTTACGTTTTCTGCGCGACATTTACAGCTGAAGAAACACGCCTAAAAATATAATAGGTTTTTATTTCTAAATTACCAATTAATAGATATAATATTGTCGATATAAATGGAAAGTATCGAATGTGAAAATCTCCACATTCCAGAGTGAATAAACTTTTATTCATTACTGTGATTTTGGACAGTGAAATAGTCTGCAGATTCTGATAGTGGTTACTTTCCCTTTCACTGAGTCAACTTAGATTGCAGTACATCAGAACAACAGTAATCAGTATAGATTGAAAATGAAAAATGCATTTTTTCACATTCGATACTTTGCATTTGTATCGAGGATATTTTACTGTTTTTATTTTTGCTAATTGTTATTGTTGCTCCAGTGTATACCAATAAACTATAATAGCGTTTTGCAGAAACTGCGTCATTTTAGCATGTTTTAGTATTATCCTTGCCTAAGGTGTGGATAGCATATAATATTAAACTCACTTTGAAAGCGACGACGCCATCTTTAAGTACTGCATACTATCAGTTCTTTGATAAGTGTATCTATCTATCTATGAATGTGTTATGAATCAATTCCTTCCTTGAAGTCAGGTTATGATAAATGAGTCGTTATAAGCTACAGACCTATTTCTCTGTCGAGCAAACTCAGCAAAGTGTTGGAGCGGATGCTGAATAAGATATTACTTCGGGATCTCCCATAGAACAAACTACAAAACAATTTATTAAAATAAACTATCTAGGAAGACTGTAAGATAACTCCAATCCGCAGGAACTGCATCATCTTAGCTTAGTTCCGTCTCTATCTCTCTAGTGCTATTAGAGAGACAAGATTAGTTCTACACGAGCTTTCACTAAATTCATGAAAGAAATCACAGAACTGTCTTCTCTTCTTCCTGACATGTTCGCAGCTCGGAATATCGCTGGAGAGACCAACAAGCAGCACTTCAAGAGATATGTCGCTCGCGACACGTTTTGCAATCGCGCTGCTGCGAACCTTTGTTATTGCCTCCCATTACATTTTAACTATTTTGTCTGTGCGTGTCGCGTACCGCATATCGCTTACTATATATCGTGTATCGTATATCGCTCCAGTGTGATCGATGCCTAAAAGAACGCACCCAGAAACAGTGGAACAGTTCTTCCGAATCCTTGTCTCGTTCTAATCGGGTTAGATCTTATTTCGTGCGTGTAAGATTAAGCAACTCAAGCCAACGAGATGAGATTAATATTCTAATGAGAGTTTTGTAATTATTTCTGTTATTGTAGATGTGAAGGAATTCTGTTTCATTATGACCCCGCCCTTATTGCTTCATATCCACAGGAATTCCTTATTCATCAGCAACTTCTTTACAAATAGTTCAAGTCCTTAAATATTTGGAGATCGGTTGGAATTGTAATAAACCTAACGCATATATTCGAAACCTTAATACATTTCCTATGAAAACGTCAAATATTTTAATTTTGATAGAACGATTTTGAGAAATCGGCGTCTGAATTTCCAAAAGTGTTGATTCGTTCTTTTAGACAACTTTTGTATCTTTTTGCCTCAGCTACTACGCGGTTTGACGTTAATTAATTAATTGTTAGACGAAAAAAATATTTCATGGATGTTTTGAATGATACAACTTTCTTTCAGATACACCTCTCTTAACTAAAGGGACCTGAAGAATCTAATGTTTTTTAGGGATTTCGGAAATATTCGTAAATATACAGCCCTGAAGAAATTAGGGCCAATTGTAAGGAATTTATTCGAAAGCAAATTAAATTTACTACTAAAATATTCCAGCTAACGCAGGTTGAATGCACTGGTTCCCGTTGATCACCGAAGTACAGCGGGCGTGGTCAGTAACTGGATGGGTGACCGTGCTGTAGGCATTATAAAAGGGTGGCAATCTGTAGATAGTCCAGTAGTTAATACATTCTAAAACAAAATATGGTTCCTATGTAATATTAGGTCAAGCGAGAAATTGGTGATTAAAATTTGACGGTACGGTTTCTTTCTTTTGAACCGTTTTTGTCCCTGTTTTTCTCAGTGTGTTGTGTTTTTGTCCCTGTTTTTCTCAGTGTGTTGTGTTTTTGTCCCTGTTTTTCTCAGTGTGTTGTGTTTTTGTCCCTGTTTTTCTCAGTGTGTTGTGTTTTGTACCTGTTTTTCTCAGTGTGTTGTGTTTTGTCCCTGTTTTTCTCAGTGTGTTGTGTTTTGTCCCTGTTTTTCTCAGTGTGTTGTGTTTTGTCCCTGTTTTTCTCAGTGTGTTGTGTTTTGTCCCTGTTTTTCTCAGTGTGTTGTGTTTTGTCCCTGTTTTTCTCAGTGTGTTGTGTTTTCTTCATTGCCTTTACTAGTAAAATGAGAAAGGTTTAGTAAATCAAGGCAGCTAAATGAGAAACATCTTGGTAGAGAGATTTGACAAGGCTGAGTGAGTAATGCCGACTAGGTTACAGGCAGGTTCCTTGGTCTGGTGCCTAAAGTATTGGCTTATGATACAGGCAGGTTCCTTGGTCTGGTGCCTAAAGTATTGGCTTATGATACAGGCAGGTTCCTTGGTCTGGTGCCTAAAGTATTGGCTTATGATACAGGCAGGTTCCTTGGTCTGGTGCCTAAAGTATTGGCTTATGATACAGGCAGGTTCCTTGGTCTGGTGCCTAAAGTATTGGCTTATGATACAGGCAGGTTCCTTGGTCTGGTGCCTAAAGTATTGGCTTATGATACAGGCAGGTTCCTTGGTCTGGTGCCTAAAGTATTGGCTTATGATACAGGCAGGTTCCTTGGTCTGGTGCCTAAAGTATTGGCTTATGATACAGGCAGGTTCCTTGGCCTGGTGCCTAAAGTATTGGCTTATGATACAGGCAGGTTCCTTGGCCTGGTGCCTAAAGTATTGGCTTATGATACAGGCAGATTCCTTGGTCTGGTGCCTAAAGTATTGGCTTATGATACAGGCAGGTTCCTTGGTCTGGTGCCTAAAGTATTGGCTGATGATACAGGCAGGTTCCTTGGTCTGGTGCCTAAAGTATTGGCTTATGATACAGGCAGGTTCCTTGGTCTGGTGCCTAAAGTATTGGCTTATGATACAGGCAGGTTCCTTGGTCTGGTGCCTAAAGTATTGGCTAATGATACAGGCAGGTTCCTTGGTCTGGTGCCTAAAGTATTGGCTTATGATACAGGCAGGTTCATTGGTCTGGTGCCTAAAGTATTGGCTGATGATACAGGCAGGTTCCTTGGTCTGGTGCCTAAAGTATTGGCTGATGATACAGGCAGGTTCCTTGGTCTGGTGCCTAAAGTATTGGCTGATGATACAGGCAGGTTCCTTGGTCTGGTGCCTGAAGTATTGGCTGATGATACAGGCAGGTTCCTTGGTCTGGTGCCTAAAGTATTGGCTGATGATACAGGCAGGTTCCTTGGTCTGGTGCCTGAAGTATTGGCTTATGATACAGGCAGGTTCCTTGGTCTGGTGCCTAAAGTATTGCTCCTCATTAAAATGTCGACCTACGTTTTTACATTGGTTACACGACAAATTATTAACAGTATCTATTCTAAGCTTACTAAATAAAACTATAGATTAGAATGGACAAGATAATATTTTAGATAAAGGTACAATATTTAGTTTATGCCCAGAATATTTTATGGATTTCAGGTCCAATGCGATCTACCTTTCCTGACATTTATGGATTTCCGGTCCTATCCGATCTACCTTTCCTGACATTTATGGATTTCAGGTCCAATGCGATCTACCTTTCCTGACATTTATGGATTTCCGGTCCTATCCGATCTACCTTTCCTGACATTTATGGATTTCAGGTCCAATGCGATCTACCTTTCCTGACATTTATGGATTTCCGGTCCTATCCGATCTACCTTTCCTGACATTTATGGATTTCAGGTCCCATGCGATCTACCTTTCCTGACATTTATGGAATTCCGGTCCTATCCGATCTACCTTTCCTGACATTTATGGATTTCAGGTCCAATGCGATCTACCTTTCCTGACATTTATGGATTTCCGGTCCTATCCGCTCTACCTTTCCTGACATTTATGGATTTCAGGTCCAATGCGATCTACCTTTCCTGACATTTATGGATTTCCGGTCCTATCCGATCTACCTTTCCTGACATTTATGGATTTCAGGTCCAATGCGATCTACCTTTCCTGACGTTTATGGATTTCCGGTCCTATCCGATCTACCTTTCCTGACATTTATGGATTTCCGGTCCTATCCGATCTACCTTTCCTGACATTTATGGATTTCAGGTCCCATGCGATCTACCTTTCCTGACATTTATGGATTTCAGGTCCAATGCGATCTACCTTTCCTGACGTTTATGGATTTCCGGTCCTATCCGATCTACCTTTCCTGACATTTATGGATTTCAGGTCCAATGCGATCTCCCTTTCCTGACATTTATGGATTTCCGGTCCTATCCGATCTACCTTTCCTGACATTTATGGATTTCCGGTCCTATCCGATCTACCTTTCCTGACATTTATGGATTTCAGGTCCCATGCGATCTACCTTTCCTGACATTTATGGATTTCAGGTCCAATGCGATCTACCTTTCCTGACATTTATGGATTTCCGGTCCTATCCGATCTACCTTTCCTGACATTTATGGATTTCAGGTCCAATGCGATTTACCTTTCCTGACATTTATGGATTTCCGGTCCTATCCGATCTACCTTTCCTGACATTTATGGATTTCAGGTCCAATGCGATCTACCTTTCCTGACATTTATGGATTTCCGGTCCAATGCGATCTACCTTTCCTGACATTTATGGATTTCCGGTCCTATCCGATCTACCTTTCCTGACATTTATGGATTTCAGGTCCCATGCGATCTACCTTTCCTGACATTTATGGATTTCAGGTCCAATGCGATCTACCTTTCCTGACGTTTATGGATTTCCGGTCCTATCCGATCTACCTTTCCTGACATTTATGGATTTCAGGACCCATGCGATCTACTTTTCCTGACATTTATGGATTTCAGGTCCAATGCGATCTACCTTTCCTGACATTTATGGATTTCCGGTCCTATCCGATCTACCTTTCCTGACATTTATGGATTTCAGGTCCAATGCGATCTCCCTTTCCTGACATTTATGGATTTCCGGTCCTATCCGATCTACCTTTCCTGACATTTATGGATTTCCGGTCCTATCCGATCTACCTTTCCTGACATTTATGGATTTCAGGTCCCATGCGATCTACCTTTCCTGACATTTATAGATTTCAGGTCCAATGCGATCTACCTTTCCTGACGTTTATGGATTTCCGGTCCTATCCGATCTACCTTTCCTGACATTTATGGATTTCAGGTCCAATGCGATCTCCCTTTCCTGACATTTATGGATTTCCGGTCCTATCCGATCTACCTTTCCTGACATTTATGGATTTCCGGTCCTATCCGATCTACCTTTCCTGACATTTATGGATTTCAGGTCCCATGCGATCTACCTTTCCTGACATTTATGGATTTCAGGTCCAATGCGATCTACCTTTCCTGACATTTATGGATTTCCGGTCCTATCCGATCTACCTTTCCTGACATTTATGGATTTCAGGTCCAATGCGATTTACCTTTCCTGACATTTATGGATTTCCGGTCCTATCCGATCTACCTTTCCTGACATTTATGGATTTCAGGTCCAATGCGATCTACCTTTCCTGACATTTATGGATTTCCGGTCCAATGCGATCTACCTTTCCTGACATTTATGGATTTCCGGTCCTATCCGATCTACCTTTCCTGACATTTATGGATTTCAGGTCCCATGCGATCTACCTTTCCTGACATTTATGGATTTCAGGTCCAATGCGATCTACCTTTCCTGACGTTTATGGATTTCCGGTCCTATCCGATCTACCTTTCCTGACATTTATGGATTTCAGGTCCCATGCGATCTACCTTTCCTGACATTTATGGATTTCAGGTCCAATGCGATCTACCTTTCCTGACATTTATGGATTTCCGGTCCTATCCGATCTACCTTTCCTGACATTTATGGATTTCAGGTCCAATGCGATCTCCCTTTCCTGACATTTATGGATTTCCGGTCCTATCCGATCTACCTTTCCTGACATTTATGGATTTCCGGTCCTATCCGATCTACCTTTCCTGACATTTATGGATTTCAGGTCCCATGCGATCTACCTTTCCTGACATTTATGGATTTCAGGTCCAATGCGATCTACCTTTCCTGACATTTATGGATTTCCGGTCCTATCCGATCTACCTTTCCTGACATTCATGGATTTCAGGTCCAATGCGATCTACCTTTCCTGACATTTATGGATTTCCGGTCCTATCCGATCTACCTTTCCTGACATTTATGGATTTCAGGTCCAATGCGATCTACCTTTCCTGACATTTATGGATTTCCGGTCCTATCCGATCTACCTTTCCTGACATTTATGGATTTCAGGTCCCATGCGATCTACCTTTCCTGACATTTATGGAATTCCGGTCCTATCCGATCTACCTTTCCTGACATTTATGGATTTCAGGTCCAATGCGATCTACCTTTCCTGACATTTATGGATTTCCGGTCCTATCCAATCTACCTTTCCTGACATTTATGGATTTCAGGTCCAATGCGATCTACCTTTCCTGACATTTATGGATTTCCGGTCCTATCCGATCTACCTTTCCTGACATTTATGGATTTCAGGTCCAATGCGATCTACCTTTCCTGACGTTTATGGATTTCCGGTCCTATCCGATCTACCTTTCCTGACATTTATGGATTTCCGGTCCTATCCGATCTACCTTTCCTGACATTTATGGATTTCAGGTCCCATGCGATCTACCTTTCCTGACATTTATGGATTTCAGGTCCAATGAGATCTACCATTTCCTGACATTTATGGATTTCCGGTCCTATCCGATCTACCTTTCCTGACATTTATGGATTTCAGGTCCAATGCGATCTACCTTTCCTGACATTTATGGATTTCCGGTCCTATCCGATCTACCTTTCCTGACATTTATGGATTTCCGGTCCTATCCGATCTACCTTTCCTGACATTTATGGATTTCAGGTCCCATGCGATCTACCTTTCCTGACATTTATGGATTTCAGGTCCAATGCGATCTACCTTTCCTGACATTTATGGATTTCCGGTCCTATCCGATCTACCTTTCCTGACATTTATGGATTTCAGGTCCAATGCGATTTACCTTTCCTGACATTTATGGATTTCCGGTCCTATCCGCTCTACCTTTCCTGACATTTATGGATTTCAGGTCCAATGCGATCTACCTTTCCTGACATTTATGGATTTCCGGTCCTATCCGATCTACCTTTCCTGACATTTATGGATTTCAGGTCCAATGCGATCTACCTTTCCTGACGTTTATGGATTTCCGGTCCTATCCGATCTACCTTTCCTGACATTTATGGATTTCCGGTCCTATCCGATCTACCTTTCCTGACATTTATGGATTTCAGGTCCCATGCGATCTACCTTTCCTGACATTTATGGATTTCAGGTCCAATGCGATCTACCTTTCCTGACGTTTATGGATTTCCGGTCCTATCCGATCTACCTTTCCTGACATTTATGGATTTCAGGTCCAATGCGATCTCCCTTTCCTGACATTTATGGATTTCCGGTCCTATCCGATCTACCTTTCCTGACATTTATGGATTTCCGGTCCTATCCGATCTACCTTTCCTGACATTTATGGATTTCAGGTCCCATGCGATCTACCTTTCCTGACATTTATGGATTTCAGGTCCAATGCGATCTACCTTTCCTGACATTTATGGATTTCCGGTCCTATCCGATCTACCTTTCCTGACATTTATGGATTTCAGGTCCAATGCGATTTACCTTTCCTGACATTTATGGATTTCCGGTCCTATCCGATCTACCTTTCCTGACATTTATGGATTTCAGGTCCAATGCGATCTACCTTTCCTGACATTTATGGATTTCCGGTCCAATGCGATCTACCTTTCCTGACATTTATGGATTTCCGGTCCTATCCGATCTACCTTTCCTGACATTTATGGATTTCAGGTCCCATGCGATCTACCTTTCCTGACATTTATGGATTTCAGGTCCAATGCGATCTACCTTTCCTGACGTTTATGGATTTCCGGTCCTATCCGATCTACCTTTCCTGACATTTATGGATTTCAGGTCCCATGCGATCTACCTTTCCTGACATTTATGGATTTCAGGTCCAATGCGATCTACCTTTCCTGACATTTATGGATTTCCGGTCCTATCCGATCTACCTTTCCTGACATTTATGGATTTCAGGTCCAATGCGATCTCCCTTTCCTGACATTTATGGATTTCCGGTCCTATCCGATCTACCTTTCCTGACATTTATGGATTTCCGGTCCTATCCGATCTACCTTTCCTGACATTTATGGATTTCAGGTCCCATGCGATCTACCTTTCCTGACATTTATGGATTTCAGGTCCAATGCGATCTACCTTTCCTGACATTTATGGATTTCCGGTCCTATCCGATCTACCTTTCCTGACATTTATGGATTTCCGGTCCTATCCGATCTACCTTTCCTGACATTTATGGATTTCAGGTCCCATGCGATCTACCTTTCCTGACATTTATGGAATTCCGGTCCTATCCGATCTACCTTTCCTGACATTTATGGATTTCAGGTCCAATGCGATCTACCTTTCCTGACATTTATGGATTTCCGGTCCTATCCGCTCTACCTTTCCTGACATTTATGGATTTCAGGTCCAATGCGATCTACCTTTCCTGACATTTATGGATTTCCGGTCCTATCCGATCTACCTTTCCTGACATTTATGGATTTCAGGTCCAATGCGATCTACCTTTCCTGACGTTTATGGATTTCCGGTCCTATCCGATCTACCTTTCCTGACATTTATGGATTTCCGGTCCTATCCGATCTACCTTTCCTGACATTTATGGATTTCAGGTCCCATGCGATCTACCTTTCCTGACATTTATGGATTTCAGGTCCAATGCGATCTACCTTTCCTGACGTTTATGGATTTCCGGTCCTATCCGATCTACCTTTCCTGACATTTATGGATTTCAGGTCCAATGCGATCTCCCTTTCCTGACATTTATGGATTTCCGGTCCTATCCGATCTACCTTTCCTGACATTTATGGATTTCCGGTCCTATCCGATCTACCTTTCCTGACATTTATGGATTTCAGGTCCCATGCGATCTACCTTTCCTGACATTTATGGATTTCAGGTCCAATGCGATCTACCTTTCCTGACATTTATGGATTTCCGGTCCTATCCGATCTACCTTTCCTGACATTTATGGATTTCAGGTCCAATGCTATTTACCTTTCCTGACATTTATGGATTTCCGGTCCTATCCGATCTACCTTTCCTGACATTTATGGATTTCAGGTCCAATGCGATCTACCTTTCCTGACATTTATGGATTTCCGGTCCAATGCGATCTACCTTTCCTGACATTTATGGATTTCCGGTCCTATCCGATCTACCTTTCCTGACATTTATGGATTTCAGGTCCCATGCGATCTACCTTTCCTGACATTTATGGATTTCAGGTCCAATGCGATCTACCTTTCCTGACGTTTATGGATTTCCGGTCCTATCCGATCTACCTTTCCTGACATTTATGGATTTCAGGTCCCATGCGATCTACCTTTCCTGACATTTATGGATTTCAGGTCCAATGCGATCTACCTTTCCTGACATTTATGGATTTCCGGTCCTATCCGATCTACCTTTCCTGACATTTATGGATTTCAGGTCCAATGCGATCTCCCTTTCCTGACATTTATGGATTTCCGGTCCTATCCGATCTACCTTTCCTGACATTTATGGATTTCCGGTCCTATCCGATCTACCTTTCCTGACATTTATGGATTTCAGGTCCCATGCGATCTACCTTTCCTGACATTTATGGATTTCAGGTCCAATGCGATCTACCTTTCCTGACATTTATGGATTTCCGGTCCTATCCGATCTACCTTTCCTGACATTTATGGATTTCAGGTCCAATGCGATTTACCTTTCCTGACATTTATGGATTTCCGGTCCTATCCGATCTACCTTTCCTGACATTTATGGATTTCAGGTCCAATGCGATCTACCTTTCCTGACATTTATGGATTTCCGGTCCTATCCGATCTACCTTTCCTGACATTTATGGATTTCCGGTCCTATCCGATCTACCTTTCCTGACATTTATGGATTTCAGGTCCCATGCGATCTACCTTTCCTGACATTTATGGATTTCAGGTCCAATGCGATCTACCTTTCCTGACATTTATGGATTTCCGGTCCTATCCGATCTACCTTTCCTGACATTTATGGATTTCAGGTCCAATGCGATCTACCTTTCCTGACATTTATGGATTTCCGGTCCTATCCGATCTACCTTTCCTGACATTTATGGATTTCAGGTCCAATGCGATCTACCTTTCCTGACATTTATGGATTTCCGGTCCTATCCGATCTACCTTTCCTGACATTTATGGATTTCAGGTCCCATGCGATCTACCTTTCCTGACATTTATGGAATTCCGGTCCTATCCGATCTACCTTTCCTGACATTTATGGATTTCAGGTCCAATGCGATCTACCTTTCCTGACATTTATGGATTTCCGGTCCTATCCGATCTACCTTTCCTGACATTTATGGATTTCAGGTCCAATGCGATCTACCTTTCCTGACATTTATGGATTTCCGGTCCTATCCGATCTACCTTTCCTGACATTTATGGATTTCAGGTCCAATGCGATCTACCTTTCCTGACGTTTATGGATTTCCGGTCCTATCCGATCTACCTTTCCTGACATTTATGGATTTCCGGTCCTATCCGATCTACCTTTCCTGACATTTATGGATTTCAGGTCCCATGCGATCTACCTTTCCTGACATTTATGGATTTCAGGTCCAATGAGATCTACCATTTCCTGACATTTATGGATTTCCGGTCCTATCCGATCTACCTTTCCTGACATTTATGGATTTCAGGTCCAATGCGATCTACCTTTCCTGACATTTATGGATTTCCGGTCCTATCCGATCTACCTTTCCTGACATTTATGGATTTCCGGTCCTATCCGATCTACCTTTCCTGACATTTATGGATTTCAGGTCCCATGCGATCTACCTTTCCTGACATTTATGGATTTCAGGTCCAATGCGATCTACCTTTCCTGACATTTATGGATTTCCGGTCCTATCCGATCTACCTTTCCTGACATTTATGGATTTCAGGTCCAATGCGATTTACCTTTCCTGACATTTATGGATTTCCGGTCCTATCCGATCTACCTTTCCTGACATTTATGGATTTCAGGTCCAATGCGATCTACCTTTCCTGACATTTATGGATTTCCGGTCCTATCCGATCTACCTTTCCTGACATTTATGGATTTCAGGTCCCATGCGATCTACCTTTCCTGACATTTATGGATTTCCGGTCCTATCCGATCTACCTTTCCTGACATTTATGGATTTCAGGTCCAATGCGATCTACCTTTCCTGACATTTATGGATTTCCGGTCCTATCCGATCTACCTTTCCTGACATTTATGGATTTCAGGTCCAATGCGATCTACCTTTCCTGACATTTATGGATTTCCGGTCCTATCCGATCTACCTTTCCTGACATTTATGGATTTCAGGTCCAATGCGATCTACCTTTCCTGACATTTATGGATTTCAGGTCCAATGCGATCTACCTTTCCTGACATTTATGGATTTCCGGTCCTATCCGATCTACCTTTCCTGACATTTATGGATTTCAGGTCCTATCCGATCTACCTTTCCTGACATTTCCAACAGAGATTATCTTCGTCCAAAATCCTGAAAGAATGTCTCTCGTCCAAGTGAGTGTATCAATTGTCCTATTTGATCGTTGGAGAAGTGTCGTCGTCTACAGCTGTATTGTCCATCGAGTATCTCAACTCCTCCAACTTCCACCAACTCAGTATCAACTCAGACTTCCACCAATGACTTATCGTGTTCCAGCTCGTTAGCAAACTGCCTGATCTAGAGGTTCGATACCCGAATCTAGTTTCGTGTTTATCACAACCCAACAACGTTAATCTTCCTCCTTGTTAGCAGCTGAGCATGCGCAACTCTATCTACATCATTAGGCATTCTCTGCAGAAGGAGTATCAGTTCCATAATTACTCCAATGGAAATTCTAATATGTCTATAGATGAATATATATATTACAAATGGTTCGTTGTTAAAGCCAGTGGAACCACCTTTGGCAAATGAATGTACGCAGGTCATATAAAGCACCTTTAGCACAACCCTAAGATGATGTGCTGAGTAAAAGCATCGTTATCAGATATATTTGATATCGGTGACGAATTGTAACCATTGTATACGCCTCCGGAGGAGGATATTTACTGAGGACGGTTGAAATGGAAGCATCGATCTGTCTGCATAGTCCTTGGTAATGGGTTGATGATAATATCCTGTGACGAGGAATTATCAGAGGAAATTACTCCAAAAGGGGAATTGATTCCGGAAGGTCTATTACATCAGAACAAATACATCACTGGCTATTTCACTGATATCACCCCGTGAAAAGCTAAGGGTTTATCGATACTCTCACTTAGATTAAATTATCTAATGGACTATCGACTCTACGGTAGCTCTTAGCGAAGACATTTCAAGCTCTCCGATGATTAGCATGTTGTAAGTTTAATAGGATTTTAGATTTGTTGATATTACATCTGCATCCGTAGGTTCCAGCAGCTTAATAATCCAAGATCTACAGTTGCTACAGGATGGGAGAAGGAGATGGACGATGAAACGAAGATGGCGGAGACTGATGCGTTGATAATGTATTCAAGATGGACGGCGACAAGCAGTGATGAATAATACGTAATGTACTGATGATGATGTTGGGAGGTGTGCTGATGTTGATATTAGGTGGCGTACTGATAACGTTGATAGGTGGTGTACTGATGATGATGTTATGAGGTGTCCTGGTGTTGATATTAGGTGGCGTACTGATAACGTTGATAGGTGGTGTGCTGATGATGATGTTAGGAGGTGTGCTGGTGTTGATATTAGGTGGCGTACTGATAAAATTTAAAGGTGGTGTGCTGATGATGATGTTGGGAGGTGTGCTGGTGTTGATATTAGGTGGCGTACTGATAACGTTGATAGGTGGTGTACTGATGATTATGTTAGGAGGTGTGCTGGTGTTGATGGTAGGTATTGTGCTGACCACGATAATAGGGGGTGTGCTGATGATGATGATGGTGATAGGTGATGTTCTGATGAGGATGCTGAGCAAGGAGAGAGAGAGAGAGAGAGAGAGTGAGAGAGAGAGAGATAGATAGAGAGAGAGAGAGACAGTGATAAAGAAAAGGAGGAGTGATTAGGATGGAACTGTTCCTGTTATATTGGGAATACTCGTTAATCAGTCACTGCCAAACCTTCCTGCTCTAAATCTAACCACATTCTCCCGTTTCCCGCCAATTTCCCTCTATAGATGAACCAATAGCAATCAGCTGTTCTAATTAACAGCTGGAATCTAGAGATATGTCGGTAGGGGGGGGGGGGGGGGGGATTTACTCCTCCTTTTAGTCTCTACTAGTTGAACATCTGGAGAGGTTCGATTCTCCTTTCTGCTGCCTCTCGATATATGTATAGTATATATATATATATATATATATATATATATATACATATATATATATATATATATATATATATATATATATATATATATATACATACTAGCTAGCCCGGTAAACGTTGTTTTGCCATATACATCTATTCTAGTGAATATTAGGGTATTTAAATAATAATTCCTGATCTCGTTGTTTAATATTTCTGCAATGTCCATCTTCCAGGACATTAGCGGATATTGGATAGCGTCGTGTATCAGCTATCGACTCAAGGTTATTATTTCATCTTGGAATCAGGATTTCTCGAGTAGCTGCACGGTCGCCAACCATGATTCCAGCAACGTCATCAGCAATAGGTGTATTGAATGTACTCTCCAGATGGTTCTTTATCAGGATTGATGATAATAGCGTGATTGTCACTTTGTAATTTGCATGGACGTATATAGAAAATATTTTCGGGAGGGGCTGGGAAAATTACGGGGGGGGGGGGCTGTGACCATTTCCAGGGTTAAAAAATTTAGAGCTTGGAATAGTTTTAGGCTGTATGTTTGTCCCTTATACAAATCCACACCGTTCATCCGATTTTGACTAAACTCGGTACACATGTGGATCTTAATCTGAGGAGTGTCGTAGGCGAAGTCAAAAATGTCTACCAGCTGTCTGTCTGTATGTTTGTCCCTTATACAAATCCACACCGTTCATCCGATTTTGACTAAACTCGGTACACATGTGGATCTTAATCTGAGGAGTGTCGTAGGTTAAGTCAAAAACGCCTACCAGCTGTCTGTCCCTTATACAAATCCACACATGGGCGTTTATAGGAAAAACATTTATGTTGTTACCACTTATTGATAAACTTGGTCTTTGATTTTGAATGTTGAATTAAATTGTTGACCATTTGCAGAACTACGTTTTACTATTTCCGTTGCACTATTATATTATTATTAAATTGTTGACCATTTGCAGAACTACGTTTTACTATTTCCGTTGCACTATTATATTATTATTAAATTGTTGACCATTTGCAGAACTATGTTTTACTATTTCCGTTGCACTATTATATTATTATTAAATTGTTGACCATTTGCAGAACTATGTTTTACTATTTCCGTTGCACTATTATATTATTATTAAATTGTTGACCATTTGCAGAACTATGTTTACTATTTCCATTGCACTATTATATTATTATTAAATTGTTGACCATTTGCAGAACTATGTTTTACTATTTCCGTTGCACTATTATATTATTATTAAATTGTTGACCATTTGCAGAACTATGTTTTACTATTTCCGTTGGACTATTATATTATTATTAAATTGTTGACCATTTGCAGAACTATGTTTACTATTTCCGTTGCACTCTTATATTATTATTAAATTGTTGACCATTTGCAGAACTATGTTTTACTATTTCCGTTGCACTATTATATTATTATTAAATTGTTGACCATATGCAGAACTATGTTTTACTATTTCCGTTGGACTATTATATTATTATTAAATTGTTGACCATTTGCAGAACTATGTTTTACTATTTCCGTTGGACTATTATATTATTATTAAATTGTTGACCATTTGCAGAACTATGGTTTACTATTTCCGTTGGACTATTATATTATTATTAAATTGTTGACCATTTGCAGAACTATGGTTTACTATTTCCGTTGGACTATTATATTATTATTAAATTGTTGACCATTTGCAGAACTATGTTTTACTATTTCCGTTGCACTATTATATTATTATTAAATTGTTGACCATTTGCAGAACTATGTTTTACTATTTCCGTTGCACTATTATATTATTATTAAATTGTTGACCATTTGCAGAACTACGTTTTACTATTTCCGTTGCACTATTATATTATTATTAAATTGTTGACCATTTGCAGAACTACGTTTTACTATTTCCGTTGCACTATTATATTATTATTAAATTGTTGACCATTTGCAGAACTACGTTTTACTATTTCCGTTGCACTATTATATTATTATTAAATTGTTGACCATTTGCAGAACTATGTTTTACTATTTCCGTTGCACTATTATATTATTATTAAATTGTTGACCATTTGCAGAACTACGTTTTACTATTTCCGTTGCACTATTATATTATTATTAAATTGTTGACCATTTGCAGAACTATGTTTTACTATTTCCGTTGCACTATTATATTATTATTAAATTGTTGACCATTTGCAGAACTATGTTTTACTATTTCCGTTGCACTATTATATTATTATTAAATTGTTGACCATTTGCAGAACTATGTTTTACTACTTCCGTTGCACTATTATATTATTATTAAATTGTTGACCATTTGCAGAACTATGTTTTACTATTTCCGTTGGACTATTATATTATTATTAAATTGTTGACCATTTGCAGAACTATGTTTTACTACTTCCGTTGCACTATTATATTATTATTAAATTGTTGACCATTTGCAGAACTATGTTTTACTATTTCCGTTGCACTATTATATTATTATTAAATTGTTGACCATTTGCAGAACTACGTTTTACTATTTCCGTTGGACTATTATATTATTATTAAATTGTTGACCATTTGCAGAACTATGTTTTACTACTTCCGTTGCACTATTATATTATTATTAAATTGTTGACCATTTGCAGAACTATGTTTTACTATTTCCGTTGCACTATTATATTATTATTAAATTGTTGACCATTTGCAGAACTATGTTTTACTATTTCCGTTGCACTATTATATTATTATTAAATTGTTGACCATTTGCACAACTACGTTTTACTATTTCCGTTGGACTATTATATTATTATTAAATTGTTGGCCATTTGCAGAACTACGTTTTACTATTTCCGTTGGACTATTATATTATTATTAAATTGTTGACCATTTGCAGAACTACGTTTTACTATTTCCGTTGGACTATTATATTATTATTAAATTGTTGACCATTTGCAGAACTACGTTTTACTATTTCCGTTGCACTATTATATTATTATTAAATTGTTGACCATTTGCAGAACTACGTTTTACTATTTCCGTTACACTATTATATTATTATTAAATTGTTGACCATTTGCAGAACTATGTTTACTATTTCCGTTGGACTATTATATTATTATTAAATTGTTGACCATTTGCAGAACTATGTTTTACTATTTCCGTTGGACTATTATATTATTATTAAATTGTTGACCATTTGCAGAACTATGGTTTACTATTTCCGTTGGACTATTATATTATTATTAAATTGTTGACCATTTGCAGAACTATGGTTTACTATTTCCGTTGGACTATTATATTATTATTAAATTGTTGACCATTTGCAGAACTATGGTTTACTATTTCCGTTGGACTATTATATTATTATTAAATTGTTGACCATTTGCAGAACTATGTTTTACTATTTCCGTTGCACTATTATATTATTATTAAATTGTTGACCATTTGCAGAACTATGTTTTACTATTTCCGTTGCACTATTATATTATTATTAAATTGTTGACCATTTGCAGAACTACGTTTTACTATTTCCGTTGCACTATTATATTATTATTAAATTGTTGACCATTTGCAGAACTACGTTTTACTATTTCCGTTGCACTATTATATTATTATTAAATTGTTGACCATTTGCAGAACTATGTTTTACTATTTCCGTTGCACTATTATATTATTATTAAATGGTTGACCATTTGCAGAACTATGTTTTACTATTTCCGTTGCACTATTATATTATTATTAAATTGTTGACCATTTGCAGAACTACGTTTTACTATTTCCGTTGCACTATTATATTATTATTAAATTGTTGACCATTTGCAGAACTACGTTTTACTATTTCCGTTGGACTATTATATTATTATTAAATTGTTGACCATTTGCAGAACTACGTTTTACTATTTCCGTTGGACTATTATATTATTATTAAATTGTTGACCATTTGCAGAAATATGTTTTACTATTTCCGTTGCACTTTTATATTATTATTAAATTGTTGACCATTTGCAGAACTATGTTTTACTATTTCCGTTGGACTATTATATTATTATTAAATTGTTGACCATTTGCAGAACTATGTTTTACTATTTCCGTTGCACTATTATATTATTATTAAATTTTTGACCATTTGCAGAACTACGTTTTACTATTTCCGTTGCACTATTATATTATTATTAAATTGTTGACCATATGCAGAACTATGTTTTACTACTTCCGTTGCACTATTATATTATTATTAAATTGTTGACCATTTGCAGAACTATGTTTTACTATTTCCGTTGCACTATTATATTATTATTAAATTGTTGACCATATGCAGAACTATGTTTTACTACTTCCGTTGCACTATTATATTATTATTAAATTGTTGACCATTTGCAGAACTATGTTTTACTATTTCCGTTGCACTATTATATTATTATTAAATTGTTGACCATTTGCAGAACTATGTTTTACTATTTTGGGTGTCTACCTATAGATAACCCGTCCTAGGATTCGTGGTCAGTAATAATGGATGTTAAAATTGAAATAAATTATATTTCCGTTCCTCCGAACGATGTTATTTGGCGATTAGAATCTGGAGGCATATTTCTCTTTGTGAAAATATCATATGTTATTTGGCGATTAGAATCTGGAGGAATGTTTCTCTTTGTGAAAATATCATATGTTATTTGGCGATTAGAATCTGGAGGCATATTTCTCTTTGTGAAAATATCATATGTTATTTGGCGATTAGAATCTGGAGGAATGTTTCTCTTTGTGAAAATATCATATGTTGAATAAAACTACATTTTATAATTAAAATTGAATTATTATGATGGAAGTACTAATATCGTTATTATAAAAAGTCCGTCACGCAGGAGCTGTATAACTAAGCAGTTTCCTCAGAATTGGCTAGTGTCGGGTGCATTCCTGAATATTGTGCTTAAAATAACCTATGTAGATAAAATAAATAAAACATAAATTATTCTACTCTTTTGTATTTGTTATGAGCAGCTGTTTCAACTATTACTTTTGTAATTAATTTCCTTCCAGAGTTTTGTGTATGTGGGGTACTACATTACGTTATAATAAATACACAAAGCTTCACATTTTCGACTATTGGTCTTGATTATTAATAAAAGAAACGGGATAAAGTAATAATATAGGAACAGGATACAGCAGCCCCCCTAGCGGCAGACATAGGAACAGGATACATCAGCTCCCCTAGCGGCAGACATAGGAACAGGATACAGCAGCCCCCCTAGCGGCAGGCATAGGAACAGGATACAGCAGCCCCCCTAGCGGCAGACATAGGAACAGGATACAGCAGCCCCCCTAGCGGCAGACATAGGAACAGGATACAGCAGCCCCCCTAGTGGCAGACATAGGAACAGGATACAGCAGCCCCCCTAGCGGCAGACATAGGAACAGGATACAGCAGCCCCCCTAGCGGCAGACATAGGAACAGGATACAGCAGCCCCCCTAGCGGCAGACATAGGAACAGGATACAGCAGCCCCCCTAGTGGCAGACATAGGAACAGGATACAGCAGCCCCCCTAGCGGCAGACATAGGAACAGGATACAGCAGCCCCCCTAGCGGCAGACATAGGAACAGGATACAGCAGCCCCCCTAGCGGCAGACATAGGAACAGGATACAGCAGCTCCCCTAGCGGCAGACATAGGAACAGGATACAGCAGCCCCCCTAGCGGCAGACATAGGAACTCTACTCCTACTGGGAGTTTCTCGAACCTACCTTTGGCGGGAGAATTATATTCAAACATACAACGGATTAGTTCATTTTTACAACACTTTTTTCTTATTAGATACCCAGAACGTATACCGCGTTTCGTTACAATATAACAGAAATTATGACCGGTATGAGCAAATTAGTAATTTGGGACCGGCGTACCCCCCCCCCCTTAACGGACCGAATAAGTTTATTTTTACAACACATTTTTCTCTGCAGTTGACCAGAATGAATACCGAGTTTCGCTCAAATATAACAACAATTACGACTGGTATTGGCAAATAACTATTTTGGCTCCGGAGTAACCCCCCCCCCCTTATCACTTAGGTGCATGAAAAATAGTTTACATCCTATTCTCAGACCTATTGATTATACACAAGAAAGTTCATGAAAATCGGTCAAGCCGTTTCTCAGGAGTTTGGTAACACGAGAATTATATATATTAGACAGATATACGTACACATGAAGTTCAATACGTAGGTCTGTATATAGATACGGAACCAAATCAAATGAGTGTTTTTTTTTGTTATTCTCCGTGTTGTGACCTCCAGGATAAACCGTGAACAGTATACGAACATGCATATGATTAGACAACAGCTGATGTTGAACAAGGGGACCGGCCCAGTCCTGACAATGTGTGTCGGGAGCAAGACCTTGTACGAACTGGGGAAGTGTCAACACAATTAAAACCTCTTGACGTCCGATTATGTAATAACACTTTCGTAAAATAACCTAACAAACGTAAATGAGTTTTAATCTATAGAGCATACAATGAAGCTGCATAATGTTTGCATTTACCTTATGTACGCGCGTAATGTTTTAATTATTGTATAAATATTGTTATGGATATCTTTATGATGAAGTAAACCTTTCAGTGCAAATTCGTCGTAACAAAGTTATCAGTTTAACTCTTTCCAATGTTTTCTATTCTAAGCTGGATCGGATACAGAAAAAATCCGGGGGGGGGGGGGGGTGCTCGTAGCACCGTGGTATTTGGGGGTTTGGAAAAGTGTAAATATTTTAGTTTAAAATGGTGAGCTTCGAGATCAGGGGTAAATGTTTCGTTTTTATAGGCATTTCTTTTACATGAAATGTTCTTACCAAATTTTGGGGGGAGGGGTGCTGCAGCCCATCTGCTCCTGCTATTTGTATACTCCCATGATTCTAAGCGTTCCAAATATTACTAGAAAGAAGAAGGTCTTGGAAACGTCCGAAGATGACGCAGTTCCTGCGTGTCAGGCTTTGTATTCTCTTATACAGGTTATTTATTGTTCGTTTGACAGTTGCTAATAATGGCTGCGGGTCTTTTTAACATTAAGGTCCCGTGAAAACTGAAGGAACTTGTTTCATGAAACTGGTTTCGAGGAACTCAAGTTGTTCTCAAACCGTAGATAGAAAACCTTAGGTTGGTGGACACAGGGTTTCATAAAACTATAGTTTCACCAATTTCATGAAACCAGATCTCATGAAATGCGTTTGGTTTCATGAATCTGTGTGTGCAGAAACTTGAGTTTCACGAAACCAGTTTCATGAAACCGGTTCTTGAGCATGCAACGGGCCTAAGGCTAGCAGTTTCATGAAACCGGTTCTTGAGCATGCAACGGGCCTAAGGCTACCAGTTTCATGAAACCGGTTCTTGAGCATGCAACGGGCCTAAGGCTACCAGTTTCATGAAACCAGTTCTTGAGCATGCAACGGGCCTAAGGCTACCAGTTTCATGAAACCGGTTCTTGAGCATGCAACGGGCCTAAGGCTACCAGTTTCATGAAACCGGTTCTTGAGCATGCAACGGGCCTAAGGCTACCAGTTTCATGAAACCGGTTCTTGAGCATGCAACGGGCCTAAGGCTACCAGTTTCATGAAACCGGTTCTTGAGCATGCAACGGGCCTAAGGCTACCAGTTTCATGAAACCGGTTCTTGAGCATGCAACGGGCCTAAGGCTACCAGTTTCATGAAACCGGTTCTTGAGCATGCAACGGGCCTAAGGCTACCAGTTTCATGAAACCGGTTCTTGAGCATGCAACGGGCCTAAGGCTACCAGTTTCATGAAACCGGTTCTTGAGCATGCAACGGGCCTAAGGCTACCAGTTTCATGAAACCAGTTCTTGAGCATGCAACGGGCCTAAGGCTACCAGTTTCATGAAACCGGTTCTTGAGCATGCAACGGGCCTAAGGCTACCAGTTTCATGAAACCGGTTCTTGAGCATGCAACGGGCCTAAGGCTACCAGTTTCATGAAACCGGTTATTGAGCATGCAACGGGCCTAAGGCTACCAGTTTCATGAAACCGGTTCTTGAGCATGCAACGGGCCTAAGGCTACCAGTTTCATGAAACCGGTTCTTGAGCATGCAACGGGCCTAAGGCTACCAGTTACGTTTTATCACCAAATGATAACTTTAAATGTAATCAACATTCTTCTTTTTTTTAAAATAAATTAAACAAAATGATGCTTACAAATTCTTTTAAGGTTAGGTATTCTCTGTTTTAAGGTTAGGTATTCTCTGTTTTAAGGTTAGGTATTCTCTGTTTTAAGGTTAGGTATTCTCTGTTTTAAGGTTAGGTATTCTCTGTTTTAAGGTTAGGTATTCTCTGTTTTAAGGTTAGGTATTCTCTGTTTTAAGGTCAGGTATTCTCTGTTTTAAGGTTAGGTATTCTCTGTTTTAAGGTTAGGTATTCTCTGTTTTAAGGTTAGGTATTCTTTGTTTTAAGGTTAGGTATTCTCTGTTTTAAGGTTAGGTATTCTCTGTTTTAAGGTTAGCTATTCTCTGTTTTAAGGTCAGGTATTCTCTGTTTTAAGGTTAGGTATTCTCTGTTTTAAGGTTAGGTATTCTCTGTTTTAAGGTTAGGTATTCTCTGTTTTAAGGTCAGGTATTCTCTGTTTTAAGGTTAGGTATTCTCTGTTTTAAGGTTAGGTATTCTCTGTTTTAAGGTTAGGTATTCTCTGTTTTAAGGTCAGGTATTCTCTGTTTTAAGGTTAGGTATTCTCTGTTTTAAGGTTAGGTATTCTCTGTTTGTATAATGGATAGAGAGATGAATTTTAGTGATTTAATTTTGTTTTGTAATAAAGAAGAAAATGTCTTACATTTTTTCCAAAATAAAGGTGTTTAGGTAACTTGAAAAAGTTTGATAATGGACACAGCATGAAATTGAAATATATAAAAAAGAGTGGGTTTACTTTGTGAGAAATTGCAGAACTTCTAAGGGGTTTGTATACCTGGTTCTAAGAATCAAGATTAACTGTAAATAAGGCTCTTTTATTTCTATATTGCTGAATACACAACTAGGAACGTTCGTTCTTAACAACTTACAATTAGTATTATTAATTAAACTATAACAGACTGTCAGGATATCGGCGAGACAAAAGCAAACTAACGAATATGAAAAAATGCCTCTTTCATTGTCAATCTTTAATAATTTCTGTTGGACTTATTTACGGCAAATTCTTCAATCTGACTTCACTCTATTAAAGGGAAAGTATCCACTATCAAAAGGTCAAATCTGCCGAATATTTAACTGTCCAAAAAAAAGTTATGAATAAATACTTTTCCACTCTGAAAAGTGGTGATTTTCATATTCGTTAGTTTGCTTTTGTATCGACGATATGTTGACCAAGACATGGCAGATTAACTACCAGTTGACATTTACCTGTATTCATGGTTACCTAATCATATGTTAATTAAAGTAACTATTTGCTGATAGAGTAACTGGCAGCCTTACTGTAAAAAATAAACTGGCTCGTTGATAGAGCTCCTTGTTGTTGTTGTGTGGTTAGAAAGATGTCAATAACTCGTGTTGTTCTAGAGAACGATGCTAATGAATGTATTGGGGATTAGATAATCGAGAACTAGAAGAATTGCTAGGATTTGGTTTAGGAAACACAAAGCGATTGATTTGAAGGCGGATATAGAATAGACCGGGCTTTGTGAACCAGGATTCGGCTGTAGATTGGTGATAGGGTATAATCCTAGATGACGGATACGATATCAGGAGAAAGTAGAACAATGGAGTCGATGAAGAAGGAAGAGATGGTCGTGGATAGATAATGCAGGTAAAGAAGTAATGGCTGCACTAGGAACATATTAGAGATGGTGGGATAGCTGGAAGGGGTTTACGGGGATAGCCAGCAAATACAGGGATAGCTGGGAAAGGTTTACCGGGATAGACAGTAAATGCAGGGACAGGGGAAGGGGTTTACGGGGATAGCCAGCAAATACAGGGATAGCTGGGAAAGGTTTACCGGGATAGACAGTAAATGCAGGGACAGGGGAGGGGTTTACGGGGATAGACAGCAAATGCAGGGACAGGGGAAGGGTTTACCGGGATAGACAGTAAATGCAGGGACAGGGGAAGGGTTTACGGGGATAGCCAGCAAATACAGGGATAGCTGGGAAAGGTTTACCGGGATAGACAGTAAATGCAGGGACAGGGGAGGGGTTTACGGGGATAGCCAGCAAATACAGGGATAGCTGGGAAAGGTTTACCGGGATAGACAGTAAATGCAGGGACAGGGGAGGGGTTTACGGGGATAGACAGCAAATGCAGGGACAGGGGAAGGGTTTACCGGGATAGACAGTAAATGCAGGGACAGGGGAGGGGTTTACGGGGATAGCCAGCAAATACAGGGATAGCTGGGAAAGGTTTACCGGGATAGACAGTAAATGCAGGGACAGGGGAGGGGTTTACGGGGATAGACAGCAAATGCAGGGACAGGGGAAGGGTTTACCGGGATAGACAGTAAATGCAGGGACAGGGGAAGGGTTTACGGGGATAGCCAGCAAATACAGGGATAGCTGGGAAAGGTTTACCGGGATAGACAGTAAATGCAGGGACAGGGGAGGGGTTTACGGGGATAGACAGCAAATACAGGGATAGCTGGGAAAGGTTTACCGGGATAGACAGTAAATGCAGGGACAGGGGAGGGGTTTACGGGGATAGCCAGCAAATACAGGGATAGCTGGGAAAGGTTTACCGGGATAGACAGTAAATGCAGGGACAGGGGAGGGGTTTACGGGGATAGACAGCAAATACAGGGATAGCTGGGAAAGGTTTACCGGGATAGACAGTAAATGCAGGGACAGGGGAGGGGTTTACGGGGATAGCCAGCAAATACAGGGATAGCTGGGAAAGGTTTACCGGGATAGACAGTAAATGCAGGGACAGGGGAGGGGTTTACGGGGATAGACAGCAAATACAGGGATAGCTGGGAAAGGTTTACCCGAATAGACAGTAAATGCAGGGACAGGGGAAGGGTTTACGGGGATAGCCAGCAAATACAGGGATAGCTGGGAAAGGTTTACCGGGATAGACAGTAAATGCAGGGACAGGGGAGGGGTTTACGGGGATAGACAGCAAATGCAGGGACAGGGGAAGGGTTTACGGGGATAGACAGCCGATCCAGGGACAGGGGAGGGGTTTACGGGGGTAGACAGCCGATGCAGGGACAGGGGAGGGGTTTACGGGGATAGACAGCCGATGCAGGGATACCTGGGAAAGGTTTACCGGGATAGACAGTACATGCAGGGATAGCTGGGAAAGGTTTAAGGGGATAGACAGTCAATGCAGAGATAGCTGGGAAGGGTTTACAGGGATAGACAGTTCATGTGGGATAGCTGGGAGGGGTTTAGGGGGGAAACAGCAAATGCAGGGAAATGGGACGGGTTTACGGGGATAGACAGCTAATTCAGGGATAGCTGGGGTTTACCGGGATAGACATCCAATGCAGGGATAGCTGGGAGAGGTTTACAGGGATAAAGAGCAAATGCAGGGATAACTGGGAAAGGATATCAGCGCAGGGGTGCTGGGAAATGTTTACCGGGATAAACAGCAAATGCAGGGATGGCTGGGAAAGGTTTACCGGGATAGACAGTACATGCAGGGATAGCTGGGAAATGTTTACCGGGATAAACAGCAAATGCAGGGATAGCTGGGAAAGGTTTACCGGGATAGACAGCCAATGCAGCAATAACTGGGGTAGGATATCAGCGCAGGAATAGCTAAGAAATGTTTACCGGGATAGACAGCCAAAGGAGGGATAGCTGGGGTTTACGGTAATAGACAGGTACGCGCGCGCCAGATTGTGGAAACGGAAAGGGGTCCGTATATAACGTGTTACGTCTTCACTGAACCCCTCCCTTAATACTAACCCTCACGGAGATGAGGGCTTCCCTGCAATCCCCCGTGGGGTTTCGCATTCCATGGGAGATTGCGAGACGGCCCTCTGGAAAGGACCTACTACACACAGCTCCTACCCTGGAGTAGAGTGCTTGAGTCTCGCTCTATTACAGTATACCTCCAAAATCTGGTCACTCTACAGCGGAGCATCCAACCTTATGACTACTACGCTGCGACAGGCAACCACAACGTGACTCTTGACACCAACCCAACCGTAGTACCATTTTGGCACTCATGACCGCGGCATGAGCCCCTAAGCACCAGAATGGTCACTGTCCCTGAAGTGTTAAAAACACCCCCTACGGGTTCCTTCCAGGGGAGAGTCAAACGGGGGACTTAACCTGATCTCCCAAGGAGGGCAGGTCCCGCGCCTGTTACATAATCGCTCAATGTTGGCTGTGCCGGTGAGCGAGGCGACCAACCTAAGACAGACCCCAGGCCAACGAGCACTCCCAGCCAGCACCCCGCAGTGGGACAGACCCCGCAGGGTTGCCCCGGAGGTCAAAGATCGGCACTACAGATCCTGGGTTCTCCCCTCCTACCGTGGTAGGATTGGGCCCCAGTCTCCTCGCCTGGCCTTACGGGAATAGACATTGTGTACGTCGAAGGAGGTAGGAAACGATGAGAGACGTAACCTGCTTTTTAAAGCCTCCAACAATCTCTCCAGCCTCCCGCCGACACAAAGGTGCGGATGTCCCCGCAAGCCCCCGCACATTCGCCTCCCTCGTATGTCGCAGGGTTGCGGATACATCCCCGGAAAGGGAAATAGCTATTTCTCTAGCTTCCACCCCGAGGCATTTAGTCACCAGAAACCTGGGCAAACTTAACCGGAGTATCTAACACACGCCACTACGTCTGTAACCGGCGAAGCCTGAAGGGCCCCCGGCCACCAACCCAACCCTTAGTACCATTTTTAGACTTAGTCCATTTTGGTCTTGAATGGTCACAGACCCGGAGAACGATCTCTCCTGAAGTTCCCCTATCCCCTGGTACTCGGAGGGGGACTTATACTTGTACACCTGGGACAGGGTGGGATCCGTACCCTTCTCTTGCTCCGCAGGACTCATTCATTCCCATCCACTCACATTACCACACTCCTTTCACACACCTCTCACTCATCCACTCAGACCGCACTCGCTCTCATTCTGTCAGCAACCTCCATTCTCCCAATCACACAATTCGCAAACTCACAGAAGTACCCATACCCATTTTCCCTCACACATCCTCTCATACCCCTCTCAACCCCCACCCCTTCTAGACTAACATTCAGCTTCATTCTTTCTCTTTCATACAGCACGCACTCTAACACAACATGTCTCACGCTCTCGTGCTCTTCCATACCACACTCACACCACGCATCCTCGCACAACCCAAATCCAAACAACTTCGCCCTGAAACATCCATGCCCACTCAACATCTGACACACACGACTACCCATTCTCACCCACAACATACTCAATCGCTCTTCCACATTTGGCAACCATTCATACGTCCATCTACTTTTGTCAGACGAATCCCATCTAGACTGCCATTCATTTACACACACACTCCTCAGCATACTCCTCCCCCTAAAACCTTCAATTACTCTGCCTCTCCACTCCACTCTTCCAAATCTTCTTAACCTGTAGTCAGCCCATCTTCTCTCCACCTCTAAGTCCATAGGCAAGTATCCCGTGAGGACTTCAAGCGCATCCGACGACACCGTTCTGTACGCCCGAGTCATCCTCAGCAGTATTCTCCTCTGCCCACTCCTGTCTGTGTCTCCTCGTCCACACCGTGAGCTTGTCACCCCAAGCTCCAGCTCCATATGCCACCACCGCCAGCACCAAACCCTTGTACACCACATCCATCCATCCCATGCTCACAGCTTTCATTCTCTCATACATCCCAATCACTCTTCCAAACAAGTCCACGGCCCTTTCACACACAACATTCACATGTCTTCCAATCAGCATCTGCTCGTCCCACAACACTGCCAGATATCTTACACTCTTCACGCACTTCAGCACATTCACTCCCACATTCACCCTTGGATCCCTTGCAAATTTGCCCATTAACATCGTACACACAGTGTTCTCTGCAGACAACAACACCTATTTCGCACTCATCCACTCCACAATCATACTTACAACCACACTGGCCTTTCGCTCCAAGTCACGCCTCGACACACCCTCAATCACAACCTCACCATCATCCTCAAACGCAATCATTCGAATGCCGCTCTCACCCACACGCCTTACACACCCATCAAACAAGACCTTCCATATCTGGGGGCCCCAAGACCGAGCCTTAAGGACACCTCATACTTACTCTGTTGCGCACAATACCCACACCCACATTTATCTCAACCATTCTACCCGACAGGTAGTCACTCAACAACTCATACCCCTCCTTGCATACATTCCTCTCTCTCAAACACCTCAACACGCTAGGCCACCACACTCTGTCAAACGCTCAACTCACATCAAGAAACACACCCATCACATAGACACTCTCACTCGACTCACCACTCCCCTCAACTCATTCATCGCATCCTCCGTACTCCTCCCTCTCATGAAACCATACTGACACTCATGCACACTATCATAGAACAGCCATTCCAACTTTCGCACTATCACTCGCTCCAGGACCTTCCCCATCACGGGAAGCAAACAGATAGGCCTGTAAAATTACACCACTGCTGGATCCATGTCCTCTGCCTTCAGCAACGCTCTAATCGGGCCGCTCTTCCAGCTATTCGAAAAAACTCTATATTTGATACACAGACCATAGAGCCTGGCCAAAACCAACTTCAACACCTCCCAGCCTTCCTTCAACATTTCCATGCAAACACCATCCATACCAAGAGCCTTACCATTCTTACCCTGCCACACAGCCTCTCTCACATCCCTTTCAATCACCGCCCATCTCTCACCAAACTTCGGACGGAACCTCTCATTCGCCACTCTTACACTACCATGCAGCTCAACAATTTCATCCTCCACGTAGTCATCCAGCACAAGTCCATTCAACAGTCCTCTCGCACTCTCCTCCCAATCAATCACACCCTCACCAATCATTCCCATCACTTTCTCAGGTGCAGCGGAATAGACAGTCAATGCAGGGATTAACGGGATAGACAGCAAACCCAGGTTTACGGGAATAAACAGTCAATGCAGGGATTAAAGGGATCCCATAATTAACAGGAGCCCCCACGCGGTGCCCCTAGCCCGCCGCAACCACCAGCCGCACTGCAGGGACGAGGGTTGCCATCTATAGCTTTACGGTCCGTTTAAGCTTATTATAATATTGTAAGATTATTATAAATTTATACTCATTGAGGTTGCAATCAAATCGGACCACAATGAGATCATAGCCATACGAATTGTGAAGGAATGTGGCCTTTTGGATTGTATCTTTACCTAGTTCTGAAGGAATGTGGCCTTTATGGTGTATCCACACCTAGTTCTGAAGGAATGTGGCCTTTATGGTGTATCCATACCTAGTTTTGAAGGAATGTGGCCTTTATGGTGTATCCACACCTAGTTCTGAAGGAATGTGGCCTTTATGGTGTATCCATACCTAGTTTTGAAGGAATGTGGCCTTTATGGTGTATCCATACCTAGTTCTGAAGGAATGTGGCCTTTATGGTGTATCCATACCTAGTTCTGAAGGAATGTGGCCTTTATGGTGTATCCATACCTAGTTCTGAAGGAATGTGGCCTTTATGGTGTATCCATACCTAGTTCTGAAGGAATCTGGCCTTTATGGTGTATCCATACCTAGTTCTGAAGGAATGTGACCTTTATGGTGTATCCATACCTAGTTCTGAAGGAATGTGGCCTTTACGGTGTATCCATACCTAGTTCTGAAGGAATGTGGCCTTTACGGTGTATCCATACCTAGTTCTGAAGGAATGTGGCCTTTGTGGTGTAGGATTAAAGGGATCCGTTAATTAACGGGAGCCTCCACGCGGTGCCCCTAGCCCGCCGCAACCACCAGCCGCACTGCAGGGACGAGGGTTGCCATCTATAGCTTTACGGTCCGTTTAAGCTCGGTATGTGTTTGTAAGATTATTATAAATTTATACTCATTGAGGTTGCAATCAAATCGGACCACAATGAGATCATAGCCATACGAATTGTGAAGGAATGTGGCCTTTATGGTGTATCCATACCTAGTTCTGAAGGAATGTGGCCTTTATGGTGTATCCATACCTAGTTCTGAAGGAATGTGGCCTTTATGGTGTATCCATACCTAGTTTTGAAGGAATGTGGCCTTTATGGTGTATCCATACCTAGTTCTGAAGGAATGTGGCCTTTATGGTGTATCCATACCTAGTTCTGAAGGAAAGTGGCCTTTATGGTGTATCCATACCTAGTTCTGAAGGAATGTGGCCTTTATGGTGTATCCATACCTAGTTCTGAAGGAATGTGGCCTTTATGGTGTATCCATACCTAGTTCTGAAGGAATGTGACCTTTATGGTGTATCCATACCTCGTTCAGAAGGAATGTGGCCTTTATGGTGTATCCATACCTAGTTCTGAAGGAATGTGGCCTTTATGGTGTATTCATTCCTAGTTCTGAAGGAATGTGGCCTTTATGGTGTATCCATACCTAGTTCTGAAGGACATGTTTTGTAAATGATATTTTTCAAGAGATTGGGGTTGATGAGGTAGGTATTTGATGAGGTAGGTAGTTGATGAGGTAGGTAGTTGATGAGGTAGGTAGTTGATGAGGTAGGTAGTTGATGAGGTAGGTAGTTGATGAGGTAGGTAGTTGAAGAGGTAGGTAGTTGATGAGGTAGGTAGTTGATGAGGTAGGTAGTTGATGAGGTAGGTAGTTGATGAGGTAGGTAGTTGATGAGGTAGGTAGTTGATGAGGTAGGTAGTTGATGAGGTAGGTAGTTGATGAGGTAGGTAGTTGATGAGGTAGGTAGTTGATGAGGTAGGTAGTTGATGAGGTAGGTAGTTGAAGAGGTAGGTAGTTGATGAGGTAGGTAGTTGAAGAGGTAGGTAGTTGATGAGGTAGGTAGTTGATGAGGTAGGTAGTTGATGAGGTAGGTAGTTGATGAGGTAGGTAGTTGATGAGGTAGGTAGTTGAAGAGGTAGGTAGTTGATGAGGTAGGTAGTTGAAGAGGTAGGTAGTTGATGAGGTAGGTAGTTGATGAGGTAGGTAGTTGAAGAGGTAGGTAGTTGATGAGGTAGGTAGTTGAAGAGGTAGGTAGTTGATGAGGTAGGTAGTTGATGAGGTAGGTAGTTGATGAGGTAGGTAGTTGATGAGGTAGGTAGTTGATGAGGTAGGTAGTTGATGAGGTAGGTAGTTGATGAGGTAGGTAGTTGAAGAGGTAGGTAGTTGATGAGGTAGGTAGTTGATGAGGTAGGTAGTTGAAGAGGTAGGTAGTTGATGAGGTAGGTAGTTGAAGAGGTAGGTAGTTGATGAGGTAGGTAGTTGATGAGGTAGGTAGTTGATGAGGTAGGTAGTTGATGAGGTAGGTAGTTGATGAGGTAGGTAGTTGATGAGGTAGGTAGTTGATGAGGTAGGTAGTTGATGAGGTAGGTAGTTGATGAGGTAGGTAGTTGAAGAGGTAGGTAGTTGATGAGGTAGGTAGTTGAAGAGGTAGGTAGTTGATGAGGTAGGTAGTTGATGAGGTAGGTAGTTGAAGAGGTAGGTAGTTGATGAGGTAGGTAGTTGAAGAGGTAGGTAGTTGATGAGGTAGGTAGTTGATGAGGTAGGTAGTTGATGAGGTAGGTAGTTGATGAGGTAGGTAGTTGATGAGGTAGGTAGTTGAAGAGGTAGGTAGTTGATGAGGTAGGTAGTTGAAGAGGTAGGTAATTGATGAGGTAGGTAGTTGAAGAGGTAGGTAGTTAATGAGGTAGGTAGTTGATGAGGTAGGTAGTTGATGAGGTAGGTAGTTGATGAGGTAGGTAGTTGATGAGTTAGGTAGTTGATGAGGTAGGTAGTTGTTAAGGAATTATTTACTTCTTGCATTTGAAAACGCAGATTTTAACAATATTAATTGCATAGTTATTTAATGAAGGTTTTACATCAATTCCTAAATATCACTAAACCATAAATATACATAAAGAAAAAAGCGTTTTAAGCCCCAGGACTTTTCTTGATTACCATTAAGAATAATTAGGACCCTGCGTGCTTCAAGTTGATGCTTAGCATGCTCGCCAAGGCAGACCACATTGCCATTCCGTCACGCGAGATAATACTCCGCATTATCACAATGCTTGGAAAATTGCCTTTTTATTCGGATACTAATTACAGGTCATGCAGAGGGAAACTCAGAGGCAATACATATATATATATATATATATATATATATATATATATATATATATATATATATACATATATATATATATATATATATATATATATATATATATATATATATATATGAAGTATATCGTTCTTAAATATCGAGTTAGAGTATTTAGGTTTATCTAAGCAGCTTATACACAGATTTTCACATTAGGTCGAGAGTTCCTGAAAAGAAAGGGGAAACAATACATTTATTTATACCAGAAGGGCAATTATCCACTGGCTGGAACTGCGTCATCTTAGTACGGTTCTCTTCATATCCCTAGTGCTCTTTTTAAAGGAATAGAATCAGTTATCGTCGGGACCTTAGAAAGAGGACCAGGCAGAACAGGGATACTCTCGCCTATACAAGGTACCGACGTAGTCAGAATTATTATAGAGAATACTACTAATGTAAACTATGGAATCGCCATTTCTCAGAAATAGTTAATCTTTTGAAAAAATGGGTAAAGACACGTTTTGTAGATAACAGAAGATCTACAATTTTTGTCTGAAAGAATTTCATCATAAAACTAACCGTTTCCCCGAAACAAACCCATAAAAACCTTTTTTTGCGAACTTTCACCTTGAATAAAATCCTTTCTACTCAGGTAGATGTACCGCAGGGCTGGCGCTCCGTGCAGAAGAGTAGGCTGATGATTCAGGCGGAACGTCTTCTGTCGAGATTCCTTCAGGCGGCTGTTGACATGGGCCGTCACTGACAGATGCCGGTGTATGTGCACTCCCAGGTA
Organism: Gonocerus acuteangulatus; assembly: GCA_946811695.1. NCBI lineage: Eukaryota > Metazoa > Arthropoda > Insecta > Hemiptera > Coreidae > Gonocerus > Gonocerus acuteangulatus. The sequence continues at coordinate 1,331,153 of OX328127.1, forward strand.
GTGATCTTCGTGGACAGCTTGATCCGCTCACCTCGGACCTCAAAGTCTGCCTCCCTTGTTTCCCTTGTTAGTACTAGGGTAGATGTACCGCAGGGCTGGCGCTCCGTGCAGAAGAGTAGGCTGATGATTCAGGCGGAACGTCTTCTGTCGAGATTCCTTCAGGCGGCTGTTGACATGGGCCGTCACTGACAGATGCCGGTGTATGTGCGCTCCCAGGTAGTGATCTTCGTGGACAGCTTGATCCGCTCACCTCGGACCTCAAAGTCTGCCTCCCTTGTTTCCCTTGTTAGTACTAGGGTAGATGTACCGCAGGGCTGGCGCTCCGTGCAGAAGAGTAGGCTGATGATTCAGGCGGAACGTCTTCTGTCGAGCTTCCTTCAGGCGGCTGTTGACATGGGCCGTCACTGACAGATGCCGGTGTATGTGCATGTGCTCTTCGTGGACAGCTTGATCCGCTCACCTCGGACCTCTAAGTCTGCCTCCCTTGTTTCCCTTGTTAGTACTAGGGTAGATGTAATGCAGGGAGGCAGATGTTTCTTAGTCTGTGCGGGCCAATGGGGCTTGAGGACTCTCTGCTTGGTTCCACAGTTGTCCGCTTGGGTCGCTGATCGCCAACAGTCCGTTGCTTCTCCTCTATCTTCTTCAGGATCCGCTGCCCAACGTTCAATAGCTTCGCATATAAGTCTTCTCGTATTGCTGCTCTTCTTTGCTTGGGTTTTAGCCAGGTCGAACAAGACTTGCTTGGGACACTGTTCTCCATGTGTTGCCACCCCAGAAGTTTTCGTGCGTGCTGTCCGATCGGGGTGGCCACCTTCTTGCCTGTTTGGCCTACATACACCTACCCACAGTCGCACGGTAGAAGATAGACACACTAGTCTTGTAACCGCTGCTTATCCTTACTCTTGCTGAGCCACTCCCCTAGCTTATTGAGCGGTTTATAGGCGACTTCGGTGTTCTGTCTTCTGAATAGTCTGCCTAATTTCTCGCTCACTCCGTTGACATATGGCAGGGAGATTCTTTTCCTTTGTTCTGTCTCTGTCCGGTTGTTGTCTTGGAGTCGGGTTTTCACTTCTTTGATTATCCGGGCCAGTATCTTACGATCATATCCGTTGCTCACCAGATCTTTCGTGAGTTGTTCCAATTCATTTGCCAGGTATGTCTGGTTACTGCACAAAGTCAGAGCTCTATGTGCCAGTGTCCTGATCACACTCATCTTGTGTGTCATGTGATGGTGTGAGTCCGAGTGGAGATAACGTCCTGTGGCCGTGGGCTTCCTGTAGACGGTGTGCTCCAGATCACCATTATGTCCTCTTATAATTAGGAGGTCCAGAAAGGGCAACTTCCCTTCTTGTCCTTCCTCTATGGTGAATTTGATAGCTGCGTGCATGTTGTCCATAAAGCGAAGGAATTATTTAAGTTCCTTGCTCATTTAAGTACCGTGCTGACTACACTCCAACCACTAGGAATATACAATAGCTGGTGACATCTAGTAGTTCTGAACTACACTCCAACCACTAGGAGTATATAATAGCTGGTGACATCTAGTAGTTCTGAACTACACTCCAACCACTAGGAATATACAATAGCTGGTGACATCTAGTAGTTCTGAACTACACTCCAACCACTAGGAATATACAATAGCTGGTGACATCTAGTAGTTCTGAACTACACTCCAACCACTAGGAGTATACAATAGCTGGTGACATTTAGCAGTTCTGAACTACACTCCAACCACTAGGAATATACAATAGCTGGTGACATCTAGTAGTTCTGAACGACACTCCAACCACTAGGAGTATACAATAGCTGGTGACATCTAGTAGTTCTGAACTACACTCCAACCACTAGGAATGTACAATAGCTGGTGACATTTAGTAGTCCTGAACTACACTCCAACCACTAAGAGTATACAATAGCTGGTGACATTTAGTAGTTCTGAACTACACTCCAACCACTCGGAATATACAATAGCTGGTGACATCTAGTAGTCCTGAACTACACTCCAACCACTAGGAATATACAATAGCTGATGACATCTAGTAGTCCTGAACTACACTCCAACCACTAGGAGTATACAATATCTGGTGACATCTGGTAGTTCTGAACTACACTCCAACCACTAGGAATATACAATAGCTGGTGACATCTAGTAGTCCTGAACTACACTCCAACCACTAGGAATATACAATAGCTGGTGACATTTAGTAGTCCTAAACTACACTCCAACCACTAGGAGTATACAATAGCTGGTGACATTTAGTAGTTCTGAACTACACTCCAACCACTAACAGTATACAATAGCTAGTGACATCTAGTAGTTCTGAACTACACTCCAACCGCTAGGAATATACAATAGCTGGTGACATCTAGTAGTTCTGAACTACACTCCAACCACTAAGAATATACAATAGCTGGTGACATTTAGTAGTCCTGAACTACACTCCAACCACTAGGAGTATACAATAGCTGGTGACATTTAGTAGTTCTGAACTACACTCAAACCACTAACAGTATAAGAAAAGCTGGTGACATCTAGTAGTTCTGAACTACACTCCAACCACTAGGAATATACAATAGCTGGTGACATCTAGTAGTTCTGAACTACACTCCAACCACTAGGGATATACAATAGCTCGTGACATCTAGTAGTCCTGAACTACACTCCAACCACTAGGAGTATGCAATAGCTGGTGACATTTAGTAGTTCTGAACTACACTCCAACCACTAGGAATATACAATAGCTGGTGACATTTAGTAGTTCTGAACTACACTCCAACCACTAGGAATGTAAAATAGCTGGTGACATTTAGTAGTTCTGAACTACACTCCAACCACTAGGAGTATACAATAGCTGGTGACATCTAGTAGTTCTGAACTACACTCCAACCATTAGGAGTATACAATAGCTGGTGACATCTAGTAGTTCTGAACTACACTCCAACCACTAGGAATATACAATAGCTGGTGACATCTAGTAGTTCTGAACTACACTCCAACCACTAGGAGTATATAATAGCTGGTGACATCTAGTAGTTCTGAACTACACTCCAACCACTAGGAATGTACAATAGCTGGTGACATTTAGTAGTTCTGAACTACACTCCAACCATTAGGAGTATACAATAGCTGGTGATATCTAGTAGTCCTGAACTACACTCCAACCACTGGGAATATACAATAGCTGGTGACATCTAGTAGTCCTGAACTACACTCCAACCACTAGGAGTATACAATAGCTGATGACATCTAGTAGTCCTGAACTACACTCCAACCACTAGGAGAATACAATAGCTGGTGACATCTAGTAGTTCTGAACTACACTCCAACCATTAGGAGTATACAATAGCTGGTGACATCTAGTAGTTCTGAACTACACTCCAACCACTAGGAATATACAATAGCTGGTGACATCTAGTAGTTCTGAACTACACTCCAACCACTGGGAATATACAATAGCTGGTGACATTTAGTAGTTCTGAACTACACTCCAACCACTAGGAGTATACAATAGCTGGTGACATCTAGTAGTTCTGAACTACACTCCAACCATTAGGAGTATACAATAGCTGGTGACATCTAGTAGTTCTGAACTACACTCCAACCACTAGGAATATACAATAGCTGGTGACATCTAGTAGTTCTGAACTACACTCCAACCACTAGGAGTATATAATAGCTGGTGACATCTAGTAGTTCTGAACTACACTCCAACCACTAGGAATGTACAATAGCTGGTGACATTTAGTAGTCCTAAACTACACTCCAACCACTAGGAGTATACAATAGCTGGTGACATTTAGTAGTTCTGAACTACACTCCAACCACTAACAGTATACAATAGCTAGTGACATCTAGTAGTTCTGAACTACACTCCAACCGCTAGGAATATACAATAGCTGGTGACATCTAGTAGTTCTGAACTACACTCCAACCACTAAGAATATACAATAGCTGGTGACATTTAGTAGTCCTGAACTACACTCCAACCACTAGGAGTATACAATAGCTGGTGACATTTAGTAGTTCTGAACTACACTCAAACCACTAACAGTATAAGAAAAGCTGGTGACATCTAGTAGTTCTGAACTACACTCCAACCACTAGGAATATACAATAGCTGGTGACATCTAGTAGTTCTGAACTACACTCCAACCACTAGGAATATACAATAGCTGGTGACATCTAGTAGTTCTGAACTACACTCCAACCACTAGGGATATACAATAGCTCGTGACATCTAGTAGTCCTGAACTACACTCCAACCACTAGGAGTATGCAATAGCTGGTGACATTTAGTAGTTCTGAACTACACTCCAACCACTAGGAATATACAATAGCTGGTGACATTTAGTAGTTCTGAACTACACTCCAACCACTAGGAATGTAAAATAGCTGGTGACATTTAGTAGTTCTGAACTACACTCCAACCACTAGGAGTATACAATAGCTGGTGACATCTAGTAGTTCTGAACTACACTCCAACCATTAGGAGTATACAATAGCTGGTGACATCTAGTAGTTCTGAACTACACTCCAACCACTAGGAATATACAATAGCTGGTGACATCTAGTAGTTCTGAACTACACTCCAACCACTAGGAGTATATAATAGCTGGTGACATCTAGTAGTTCTGAACTACACTCCAACCACTAGGAATGTACAATAGCTGGTGACATTTAGTAGTTCTGAACTACACTCCAACCATTAGGAGTATACAATAGCTGGTGATATCTAGTAGTCCTGAACTACACTCCAACCACTGGGAATATACAATAGCTGGTGACATCTAGTAGTCCTGAACTACACTCCAACCACTAGGAGTATACAATAGCTGATGACATCTAGTAGTCCTGAACTACACTCCAACCACTAGGAGAATACAATAGCTGGTGACATCTAGTAGTTCTGAACTACACTCCAACCATTAGGAGTATACAATAGCTGGTGACATCTAGTAGTTCTGAACTACACTCCAACCACTAGGAATATACAATAGCTGGTGACATCTAGTAGTTCTGAACTACACTCCAACCACTGGGAATATACAATAGCTGGTGACATTTAGTAGTTCTGAACTACACTCCAACCACTAGGAGTATACAATAGCTGGTGACATCTAGTAGTTCTGAACTACACTCCAACCATTAGGAGTATACAATAGCTGGTGACATCTAGTAGTTCTGAACTACACTCCAACCACTAGGAATATACAATAGCTGGTGACATCTAGTAGTTCTGAACTACACTCCAACCACTAGGAGTATATAATAGCTGGTGACATCTAGTAGTTCTGAACTACACTCCAACCACTAGGAATGTACAATAGCTGGTGACATTTAGTAGTTCTGAACTACACTCCAACCATTAGGAGTATACAATAGCTGGTGATATCTAGTAGTCCTGAACTACACTCCAACCACTGGGAATATACAATAGCTGGTGACATCTAGTAGTCCTGAACTACACTCCAACCACTAGGAGTATACAATAGCTGATGACATCTAGTAGTCCTGAACTACACTCCAACCACTAGGAGAATACAATAGCTGGTGACATCTAGTAGTTCTGAACTACACTCCAACCATTAGGAGTATACAATAGCTGGTGACATCTAGTAGTTCTGAACTACACTCCAACCACTAGGAATATACAATAGCTGGTGACATCTAGTAGTTCTGAACTACACTCCAACCACTGGGAATATACAATAGCTGGTGACATCTAGTAGTTCTGAACTACACTCCAACCATTAGGAGTATACAATAGCTGGTGACATCTAGTAGTTCTGAACTACACTCCAACCACTAGGAATATACAATAGCTGGTGACATCTAGTAGTTCTGAATTACACTCCAACCACTAGGAGTATATAATAGCTGGTGACATCTAGTAGTTCTGAACTACACTCCAACCACTGGGAATATACAATAGCTGGTGACATCTAGTAGTTCTGACCTACACTCCAACCATTAAGAGTATACAATAGCTGGTGACATCTAGTAGTTCTGAACTACACTCCAACCACAAGGAATATACAATAGCTGGTGACATCTAGTAGTTCTGAACTACACTCCAACCACAAGGAGTATATAATAGCTGGTGACATCTAGTAGTTCTGAACTACACTCCAACCACTGGGAATATACAATAGCTGGTGACATCTAGTAGTCCTGAACTACACTCCAACCACAAGGAATATACAATAGCTGGTGGCATTTAGTAGTCCTGAACTACACTCCAACCACTAGGAGTATACAATAGCTGGTGACATCTAGTAGTCCTGAACTACACTCCAACCACTAGGAATATACAATAGCTAGTGACATCTTGTAGTTCTGAACTACATTCCAACCACTAGGAATATACAATAGCTGGTGACATCTAGTAGTTCTGAACTACACTCCAACCACTAGGAGTATATAATAGCTGGTGAGATCTAGTAGTTCTGAACTACACTCCAACCACTGGGAATATACAATAGCTGGTGACATCTAGTAGTCCTGAACTACACTCCAACCACTAGGAATATACAATAGCTGGTGGCATTTAGTAGTCCTGAACTACACTCCAACCACTAGGAGTATACAATAGCTGGTGACATCTAGTAGTCCTGAACTACACTCCAACCACTAGGAATATACAATAGCTGGTGACATCTTGTAGTTCTGAACTACACTCCAACCACTAGGAATATACAATAGCTGGTGACATCTAGTAGTTCTGAACTACACTCCAACCACTAGGAGTATATAATAGCTGGTGACATCTAGTAGTTCTGAACTACACTCCAACCACTGGGATTATACAATAGCTGGTGACATCTAGTAGTCCTGAACTACACTCCAACCACTAGGAATATACAATAGCTGGTGGCATTTAGTAGTCCTGAACTACACTCCAACCACTAGGAGTATACAATAGCTGGTGACATCTAGTAGTCCTGAACTACACTCCAACCACTAGGAATATACAATAGCTGGTGACATCTAGTAGTTCTGAACTACACTCCAACCACTAGGAGTATATAATAGCTGGTCACATCTAGAAGTTCTGAACTACACTCCAACCACTAGGAGAATACAATAGCTGGTGGCATTTAGTAGTCCTGAACTACACTCCAACCACTAGGAGTAGACAATAGCTGGTGACATCTAGTAGTCCTGAACTACACTCCAACCACTCGGAGTATACAATAGCTGGTGACATCTAGTAGTCCTGAACTACACTCCAACCACTGGGAATATACAATAGCTGGTGACATTTAGTAGTCCTGAACTACACTCCAACCACTACGAGTATACAATAGCTGGTGACATTTAGTAGTTCTGAACTACACTCAAACCACTAACAGTATAAAATAGCTGGTGACATCTAGTAGTTCTGAACTACACTCCAACCACTAGGAATATACAATAGCTGGTGACATCTTGTAGATCTGAACTACACTCCAACCACTAGGAATATACAATAGCTGGTGACATCTAGTAGTTCTGAACTACACTCCAACCACTAGGAGTATATAATAGCTGGTGACATCTAGTAGTTCTGAACTACACTCCAACCACTGGGAATATACAATAGCTGGTGACATCTAGTAGTCCTGAACTACACTCCAACCACTAGGAATATACAATAGCTGGTGGCATTTAGTAGTCCTGAACTACACTCCAACCACTAGGAGTATACAAAAGCTGGTGACATCTAGTAGTCCTGAACTACACTCCTACCACTAGGAGTATACAATAGCTGATGACATCTAGTAGTCCTGAACTACACTCCAACCACTAGGAGAATACAATAGCTGGTGGCATTTAGTAGTCCTGAACTACACTCCAACCACTACGAGAATACAATAGCTGGTGACATTTAGTAGTTCTGAACTACACTCAAACCACTAACAGTATAAAATAGCTGGTGACATCTAGTAGTTCTGAACTACACTCCAACCACTAGGAATATACAATAGCTGGTGACATTTAGTAGTTCTAAACTACACTCCAACCACTAGGAGTATACAATAGCTGGTGACATCTAGTAGTCCTGAACTACACTCAAACCACTAGGAATATACAATAGCTGGTGACATTTTGTAGTCCTGAACTACACTCCAACCACTAGGAGTATACAATAGCTGGTGACATCTAGTAGTCCTGAACTACACTCCAACCACTAGGAGTATACAATAGCTGGTGACATCTAGTAGTTCTGAACTACACTCCAACCACTAGGAATATACAATAGCTGGTGACATCTAATAGTCCTGAACTACACTCCAACCACTAGGAGTATACAATAGCTGGTGGCATCTAGTAGTTCTGAACTACACTCCAACCACTAGGGATATACTATAGCTGGTGACATCTAGTAGTCCTGAACTACACTCCAACCACTTGGGATATGCAATAGCTGGTGACATCTAGTAGTTCTGAACTACACTCCAACCACTAGGGATATACAATAGCTGGTGACATCTAGTAGTCCTGAACTACACTCCAACCACTAGGAGTATACAATAGCTGGTGACATTTAGTAGTTATGAACTACACTCCAACCACTAGGGATATACAATAGCTGGTGACATCTAGTAGTCCTGAACTACACTCCAACCACTAGGAGTATACAATAGCTGGTGACATCTAGTAGTCCTGAACTACACTCCAACCACTAGGAGTATACAATAGCTGATGACATCTAGTAGGCCTGAACTACACTCTAACCACTAGGAGAATACAATAGCTGGTGGCATTTAGTAGTCCTGAACTACACTCCAACCACTAGGAGTAGACAATAGCTGGTGACATCTAGTAGTCCTGAACTACACTCCAACCACTAGGAGTATACAATAGCTGGTGACATCTAGTAGTCCTGAACTACACTCCAACCACTGGGAATATACAATAGCTGGTGACATCTAGTAGTCCTGAACTACACTCCAACCACTACGAGTATACAATAGCTGGTGACATTTAGTAGTTCTGAACTACACTCAAACCACTAACAGTATAAAATAGCTGGTGACATCTAGTAGTTCTGAACTACACTCCAACCACTAGGAATATACAATAGCTGGTGACATTTAGTAGTTCTGAACTACACTCCAACCACTAGGAGTATACAATAGCTGGTGACATCTAGTAGTCCTGAACTACACTCCAACCACTAGGAATATACAATAGCTGGTGACATTTTGTAGTCCTGAACTACACTCCAACCACTAGGAGTATACAATAGCTGGTGACATCTAGTAGTCCTGAACTACACTCCAACCACTAGGAGTATACAATAGCCAGTGACATCTAGTAGTTCTGAACTACACTCCAACCACTAGGAATATACAATAGCTGGTGACATCTAGTAGTCCTGAACTACACTCCAACCACTAGGAGTATACAATAGCTGGTGGCATCTAGTAGTTCTGAACTACACTCCAACCACTAGGGATATACAATAGATGGTGACATCTAGTAGTCCTGAACTACACTCCAACCACTAGGAGTATACAATAGCTGATGACATCTAGTAGGCCTGAACTACACTCCAACCACTAGGAGAATACAATAGCTGGTGGCATTTAGTAGTCCTGAACTACACTCCAACCACTAGGAGTAGACAATAGCTGGTGACATCTAGTAGTCCTGAACTACACTCCAACCACTAGGAGTATACAATAGCTGGTGACATCTAGTAGTCCTGAACTACACTCCAACCACTGGGAATATACAATAGCTGGTGACATCTAGTAGTCCTGAACTACACTCCAACCACTACGAGTATACAATAGCTGGTGACATTTAGTAGTTCTGAACTACACTCAAACCACTAACAGTATAAAATAGCTGGTGACATCTAGTAGTTCTGAACTACACTCCAACCACTAGGAATATACAATAGCTGGTGACATTTAGTAGTTCTGAACTACACTCCAACCACTAGGAATATACAATAGCTGGTGACATCTAGTAGTCCTGAACTACACTCCAACCACTAGGAATATACAATAGCTGGTGACATTTTGTAGTCCTGAACTACACTCCAACCACTAGGAGTATACAATAGCTGGTGACATCTAGTAGTCCTGAACTACACTCCAACCACTAGGAGTATACAATAGCTAGTGACATCTAGTAGTTCTGAACTACACTCCAACCACTAGGAATATACAATAGCTGGTGACATCTAGTAGTCCTGAACTACACTCCAACCACTAGGAGTATACAATAGCTGGTGGCATCTAGTAGTTCTGAACTACACTCCAACCACTAGGGATATACAATAGCTGGTGACATCTAGTAGTCCTGAACTACACTCCAACCACTAGGAGTATACAATAGCTGGTGACATTTAGTAGTTCTGGACTACACTCCAACCACTAGGGATATACAATAGCTGGTGACATCTAGTAGTCCTGAACTACACTCCAACCACTAGGGATATACAATAGTTGGTGACATCTAGTAGTTCTGAACTACACTCCAACCACTAGGGATATACAATAGCTGGTGACATCTAGTAGTCCTGAACTACACTCCAACCACTGGGAATATACAATAGCTGGTGACATTTAGTAGTCCTGAACTACACTCCAACCACTAGGAATATACAATAGCTGGTGACATCTAGTAGTTCTGAACTACACTCCAACCACTAGGAGTATACAATAACTGGTGACATCTAGTAGTTCTGAAGTACACTCCAACCACTAGGAGTATACAATAGCTGGTGACATTTAGTAGTTCTGAACTACACTCCAACCACTAGGAATATACAATAGCTGGTGACATCTAGTAGTTCTGAACTACACTCCAACCACTAGGGATATACAATAGCTGGTGACATCTAGTAGTCCTGAACTACACTCCAACCACTAGGGATATACAATAGCTGGTGACATCTAGTAGTCCTGAACTACACTCCAACCACTAGGAGTATACAATAGCTGGTGGCATCTAGTAGTTCTGAACTACACTCCAACCACTAGGAGTATACAATAGCTGGTGACATCTAGTAGTTCTGAACTACACTCCAACCACTAGGAGTATACAATAGCTGATGACATCTAGTAGTTCTGAACTACACTCCAACCACTAGGGATATACAATAGCTTGTGACATCTAGTAGTCCTGAACTACACTCCAACCACTGGGAATATACAATAGCTGGTGACATTTAGTAGTTCTGAACTACACTCCAACCACTAGGAATATACAATAGCCGGTGACATCTAGTAGTTCTGAACTACACTCCAACCACTAGGAGTATACAATAGCTGGTGACATTTAGTAGTTCTGAACTACACTCCAACCACTAGGAATATACAATAGCTGATGACATCTAGTAGTTCTGAACTACACTCCAACCACTAGGGATATACAATAGCTGGTGACATCTAGTAGTCCTGAACTACACTCCAATCACTAGGGATATACAATAGCTGGTGACATCTAGTAGTCCTGAACTACACTCCAACCACTAGGAGTATACAATAGCTGGTGGCATCTAGTAGTTCTGAACTACACTCCAACCACTAGGAGTATACAATAGCTGTTGACATCTAGTAGTTCTGAACTACACTCCAACCACTAGGAGTATACAATAGCTGATGACATCTAGTCGTTCTGAACTACACTCCAACCACTAGGGATATACAATAGCTGGTGACATCTAGTAGTCCTGAACTACACTCCAACCACTAGGGATATACAATAGCTGGTGACATCTAGTAGTCCTGAACTACACTCCAACCACTAGGAGTATACAATAGCTGGTGGCATCTATCAGTTCTGAACTACACTCCAACCACTAGGAGTATACAATAGCTGGTGACATCTAGTCGTTCTGAACTACACTCCAACCACTAGGGATATACAATAGCTGGTGGCATTTAGTAGTCCTGAACTACACTCCAACCACTAGGAGTAGACAATAGCTGGTGACATCTAGTAGTCCTGAACTACACTCCAACCACTAGGAGTATACAATAGCTGGTGACATCTAGTAGTCCTGAACTACACTCCAACCACTGGGAATATACAATAGCTGGTGACATTTAGTAGTCCTGAACTACACTCCAACCACTAGGAATATACAATAGCTGGTGACATCTAGTAGTTCTGAACTACACTCCAACCACTAGGAGTATACAATAACTGGTGACATCTAGTAGTTCTGAAGTACACTCCAACCACTAGGAGTATACAATAGCTGGTGACATTTAGTAGTTCTGAACTACACTCCAACCACTAGGAATATACAATAGCTGGTGACATCTAGTAGTCCTGAACTACACTCCAACCACTAGGAGTATACAATAGCTGGTGGCATCTAGTAGTTCTGAACTACACTCCAACCACTAGGGATATACAATAGATGGTGACATCTAGTAGTCCTGAACTACACTCCAACCACTAGGAGTATACAATAGCTGATGACATCTAGTAGGCCTGAACTACACTCCAACCACTAGGAGAATACAATAGCTGGTGGCATTTAGTAGTCCTGAACTACACTCCAACCACTAGGAGTAGACAATAGCTGGTGACATCTAGTAGTCCTGAACTACACTCCAACCACTAGGAGTATACAATAGCTGGTGACATCTAGTAGTCCTGAACTACACTCCAACCACTGGGAATATACAATAGCTGGTGACATCTAGTAGTCCTGAACTACACTCCAACCACTACGAGTATACAATAGCTGGTGACATTTAGTAGTTCTGAACTACACTCAAACCACTAACAGTATAAAATAGCTGGTGACATCTAGTAGTTCTGAACTACACTCCAACCACTAGGAATATACAATAGCTGGTGACATTTAGTAGTTCTGAACTACACTCCAACCACTAGGAATATACAATAGCTGGTGACATCTAGTAGTCCTGAACTACACTCCAACCACTAGGAATATACAATAGCTGGTGACATTTTGTAGTCCTGAACTACACTCCAACCACTAGGAGTATACAATAGCTGGTGACATCTAGTAGTCCTGAACTACACTCCAACCACTAGGAGTATACAATAGCTAGTGACATCTAGTAGTTCTGAACTACACTCCAACCACTAGGAATATACAATAGCTGGTGACATCTAGTAGTCCTGAACTACACTCCAACCACTAGGAGTATACAATAGCTGGTGGCATCTAGTAGTTCTGAACTACACTCCAACCACTAGGGATATACAATAGCTGGTGACATCTAGTAGTCCTGAACTACACTCCAACCACTAGGAGTATACAATAGCTGGTGACATTTAGTAGTTCTGGACTACACTCCAACCACTAGGGATATACAATAGCTGGTGACATCTAGTAGTCCTGAACTACACTCCAACCACTAGGGATATACAATAGTTGGTGACATCTAGTAGTTCTGAACTACACTCCAACCACTAGGGATATACAATAGCTGGTGACATCTAGTAGTCCTGAACTACACTCCAACCACTGGGAATATACAATAGCTGGTGACATTTAGTAGTCCTGAACTACACTCCAACCACTAGGAATATACAATAGCTGGTGACATCTAGTAGTTCTGAACTACACTCCAACCACTAGGAGTATACAATAACTGGTGACATCTAGTAGTTCTGAAGTACACTCCAACCACTAGGAGTATACAATAGCTGGTGACATTTAGTAGTTCTGAACTACACTCCAACCACTAGGAATATACAATAGCTGGTGACATCTAGTAGTTCTGAACTACACTCCAACCACTAGGGATATACAATAGCTGGTGACATCTAGTAGTCCTGAACTACACTCCAACCACTAGGGATATACAATAGCTGGTGACATCTAGTAGTCCTGAACTACACTCCAACCACTAGGAGTATACAATAGCTGGTGGCATCTAGTAGTTCTGAACTACACTCCAACCACTAGGAGTATACAATAGCTGGTGACATCTAGTAGTTCTGAACTACACTCCAACCACTAGGAGTATACAATAGCTGATGACATCTAGTAGTTCTGAACTACACTCCAACCACTAGGGATATACAATAGCTTGTGACATCTAGTAGTCCTGAACTACACTCCAACCACTGGGAATATACAATAGCTGGTGACATTTAGTAGTTCTGAACTACACTCCAACCACTAGGAATATACAATAGCCGGTGACATCTAGTAGTTCTGAACTACACTCCAACCACTAGGAGTATACAATAGCTGGTGACATTTAGTAGTTCTGAACTACACTCCAACCACTAGGAATATACAATAGCTGATGACATCTAGTAGTTCTGAACTACACTCCAACCACTAGGGATATACAATAGCTGGTGACATCTAGTAGTCCTGAACTACACTCCAATCACTAGGGATATACAATAGCTGGTGACATCTAGTAGTCCTGAACTACACTCCAACCACTAGGAGTATACAATAGCTGGTGGCATCTAGTAGTTCTGAACTACACTCCAACCACTAGGAGTATACAATAGCTGTTGACATCTAGTAGTTCTGAACTACACTCCAACCACTAGGAGTATACAATAGCTGATGACATCTAGTCGTTCTGAACTACACTCCAACCACTAGGGATATACAATAGCTGGTGACATCTAGTAGTCCTGAACTACACTCCAACCACTAGGGATATACAATAGCTGGTGACATCTAGTAGTCCTGAACTACACTCCAACCACTAGGAGTATACAATAGCTGGTGGCATCTATCAGTTCTGAACTACACTCCAACCACTAGGAGTATACAATAGCTGGTGACATCTAGTCGTTCTGAACTACACTCCAACCACTAGGGATATACAATAGCTGGTGGCATTTAGTAGTCCTGAACTACACTCCAACCACTAGGAGTAGACAATAGCTGGTGACATCTAGTAGTCCTGAACTACACTCCAACCACTAGGAGTATACAATAGCTGGTGACATCTAGTAGTCCTGAACTACACTCCAACCACTGGGAATATACAATAGCTGGTGACATTTAGTAGTCCTGAACTACACTCCAACCACTAGGAATATACAATAGCTGGTGACATCTAGTAGTTCTGAACTACACTCCAACCACTAGGAGTATACAATAACTGGTGACATCTAGTAGTTCTGAAGTACACTCCAACCACTAGGAGTATACAATAGCTGGTGACATTTAGTAGTTCTGAACTACACTCCAACCACTAGGAATATACAATAGCTGGTGACATCTAGTAGTTCTGAACTACACTCCAACCACTGGGATTATACAATAGCTGGTGACATCTAGTAGTCCTGAACTACACTCCAACCACTAGGAGTATACAATAGCTGATGACATCTAGTAGTCCTGAACTACACTCCAACCACTAGGAGAATACAATAGCTGGTGGCATTTAGTAGTCCTGAACTACACTCCAACCACTAGGAGTAGACAATAGCTGGTGACATCTAGTAGTCCTGAACTACACTCCAACCACTAGGAGTATACAATAGCTGGTGACATCTAGTAGTCCTGAACTACACTCCAACCACTGGGAATATACAATAGCTGGTGACATTTAGTAGTCCTGAACTACACTCCAACCACTACGAGAATACAATAGCTGGTGACATTTAGTAGTTCTGAACTACACTCAAACCACTAACAGTATAAAATAGCTGGTGACATCTAGTAGTCCTGAACTACACTCCAACCACTAGGAGTAGACAATAGCTGGTGACATCTAGTAGTCCTGAACTACACTCCTACCACTAGGAGAATACAATAGCTGGTGGCATTTAGTAGTCCTGAACTACACTCCAACCACTAGGAGTAGACAATAGCTGGTGACATCTAGTAGTCCTGAACTACACTCCAACCACTAGGAGTATACAATAGCTGGTGACATCTAGTAGTCCTGAACTACACTCCAACCACTGGGAATATACAATAGCTGGTGACATCTAGTATTCCTGAACTACACTCCAACCACTACGAGTATACAATAGCTGGTGACATTTAGTAGTTCTGAACTACACTCAAACCACTAACAGTATAAAATAGCTGGTGACATCTAGTAGTTCTGAACTACACTCCAACCACTAGGAATATACAATAGCTGGTGACATTTAGTAGTTCTGAACTACACTCCAACCACTAGGAGTATACAATAGCTGGTGACATCTAGTAGTCCTGAACTACACTCCAACCACTAGGAATATACAATAGCTGGTGACATTTTGTAGTCCTGAACTACACTCCAACCACTAGGAGTATACAATAGCTGGTGACATCTAGTAGTCCTGAACTACACTCCAACCACTAGGAGTATACAATAGCTAGTGACATCTAGTAGTTCTGAACTACACTCCAACCACTAGGAATATACAATAGCTGGTGACATCTAGTAGTCCTGAACTACACTCCAACCACTAGGAGTATACAATAGCTGCTGGCATCTAGTAGTTCTGAACTACACTCCAACCACTAGGGATATACAATAGCTGGTGACATCTAGTAGTCCTAAACTACACTCCAACCACTTGGGATATACAATAGCTGGTGACATCTAGTAGATCTGAACTACACTCCAACCACTAGGGATATACAATAGCTGGTGACATCTGGTAGTCCTGAACTACACTCCAACCACTAGGAGTATACAATAGCTGGTGACATTTAGTAGTTCTGAACTACACTCCAACCACTAGGGATATACAATAGCTGGTGACATCTAGTAGTCCTGAACTACACTCCAACCACTAGGGATATACAATAGTTGGTGACATCTAGTAGTTCTGAACTACACTCCAACCACTAGGGATATACAATAGCTGGTGACATCTAGTAGTCCTGAACTACACTTCAACCACTGGGAATATACAATAGCTGGTGACATTTAGTAGTCCTGAACTACACTCCAACCACTAAAAATATACAATAGCTGGTGACATCTAGTAGTTCTGAACTACACTCCAACCACTAGGAGTATACAATAGCTGGTGACATCTAGTAGTTCTGAAGTACACTCCAACCACTAGGAGTATACAATAGCTGGTGACATTTAGTAGTTCTGAACTACACTCCAACCACTAGGAATATACAATAGCTGGTGACATCTAGTAGTTCTGAACTACACTCCAACCACTAGGGATATACAATAGCTGGTGACATCTAGTAGTCCTGAACTACACTCCAACCACTAGGGATATACAATAGCTGGTGACATCTAGTAGTCCTGAACTACACTCCAACCACTAGGAGTACACAATAGCTGGTGGCATCTAGTAGTTCTGAACTACACTCCAACCACAAGGAGTATACAATAGCTGGTGACATCTAGTAGTTCTGAACTACACTCCAACCACTAGGAGTATACAATAGCTGATGACATCTAGTAGTTCTGAACTACACTCCAACCACTAGGGATATACAATAGCTTGTGACATCTAGTAGTCCTGAACTACACTCCAACCACTGGGAATATACAATAGCTGGTGACATTTAGTAGTTCTGAACTACACTCCAACCACTAGGAATATACAATAGCTGGTGACATCTAGTAGTTCTGAACTACACTCCAACCACTAGGAGTATACAATAGCTGGTGACATTTAGTAGTTCTGAACTACACTCCAACCACTAGGAATATACAATAGCTGGTGACATCTAGTAGTCCTGAACTACACTCCAACCACTAGGAGTATACAATAGCTGGTGGCATCTAGTAGTTCTGAACTACACTCCAACCACTAGGAGTATACAATAGCTGTTGACATCTAGTAGTTCTGAACTACACTCCAACCACTAGGAGTATACAATAGCTGATGACATCTAGTCGTTCTGAACTACACTCCAACCACTAGGGATATACAATAGCTGGTGACATCTAGTAGTCCTGAACTACACTCCAACCACTAGGGATATACAATAGCTGGTGACATCTAGTAGTCCTGAACTACACTCCAACCACTAGGAGTATACAATAGCTGGTGGCATCTATCAGTTCTGAA
Organism: Gonocerus acuteangulatus; assembly: GCA_946811695.1. Lineage (NCBI taxonomy): Eukaryota > Metazoa > Arthropoda > Insecta > Hemiptera > Coreidae > Gonocerus > Gonocerus acuteangulatus. Next base: position 1,349,100 of record OX328127.1, read on the forward strand.
CTACACTCCAACCACTAGGAGTATACAATAGCTGGTGACATCTAGTCGTTCTGAACTACACTCCAACCACTAGGGATATACAATAGCTGGTGGCATTTAGTAGTCCTGAACTACACTCCAACCACTAGGAGTAGACAATAGCTGGTGACATCTAGTAGGCCTGAACTACACTCTAACCACTAGGAGTATACAATAGCTGGTGACATCTAGTAGTCCTGAACTACACTCCAACCACTGGGAATATACAATAGCTGGTGACATTTAGTAGTCCTGAACTACACTCCAACCACTACGAGTATACAATAGCTGGTGACATTTAGTAGTTCTGAACTACACTCAAACCACTAACAGTATAAAATAGCTGGTGACATCTAGTAGTTCTGAACTACACTCCAACCACTAGGAATATACAATAGCTGGTGACATTTAGTAGTTCTGAACTACACTCCAACCACTAGGAGTATACAATAGCTGGTGACATCTAGTAGTCCTGAACTACACTCCAACCACTAGGAATATACAATAGCTGGTGACATTTTGTAGTCCTGAACTACACTCCAACCACTAGGAGTATACAATAGCTGGTGACATCTAGTAGTCCTGAACTACACTCCAACCACTAGGAGTATACAATAGCTAGTGACATCTAGTAGTTCTGAACTACACTCCAACCACTAGGAATATACAATAGCTGGTGACATCTAGTAGTCCTGAACTACACTCCAACCACTAGGAGTATACAATAGCTGGTGGCATCTAGTAGTTCTGAACTACACTCCAACCACTGGGGATATACAATAGCTGGTGACATCCAGTAGTCCTGAACTACACTCCAACCACTTGGGATATACAATAGCTGGTGACATCTAGTAGATCTGAACTACACACCCACCACTAGGGATATACAATAGCTGGTGACATCTAGTAGTCCTGAACTACACTCCAACCACTAGGAGTATACAATAGCTGGTGACATTTAGTAGTTCTGAACTACACTCCAACCACTAGGGATATACAATAGCTGGTGACATCTAGTAGTCCTGAACTACACTCCAACCACTAGGGATATACAATAGCTGGTGACATCTAGTAGTTCTGAACTACACTCCAACCACTAGGGATATACAATAGCTGGTGACATCTAGTAGTCCTGAACTACACTCCAACCACTAGGAGTATACAATAGCTGGTGACATCTAGTAGTTCTGAACTACACTCCAACCACTAGGAGTATACAATAGCTGGTGAAATATAGTAGTTCTGAACTACACTCCAACCACTAGGAGTATACAATAGCTGGTGACATTTAGTAGTTCTAAACTACACTCCAACCACTAGGAATATACAATAGCTGGTGACATCTAGTAGTTCTGAACTACACTCCAACCACTAGGGATATACAATAGCTGGTGACATCTAGTAGTCCTGAACTACACTCCAACCACTAGGGATATACAATAGCTGGTGACATCTAGTAGTCCTGAACTACACTCCAACCACTAGGAGTATACAATAGCTGGTGGCATCTAGTAGTTCTGAACTACACTCCAACCACTAGGAGTATACAATAGCTGTTGACATCTAGTAGTTCTGAACTACACTCCAACCACTAGGAGTATACAATAGCTGATGACATCTAGTCGTTCTGAACTACACTCCAACCACTAGGGATATACAATAGCTGGTGACATCTAGTAGTCCTGAACTACACTCCAACCACTAGGGATATACAATAGCTGGTGACATCTAGTAGTCCTGAACTACACTCCAACCACTAGGAGTATACAATAGCTGGTGGCATCTATCAGTTCTGAACTACACTCCAACCACTAGGAGTATACAATAGCTGGTGACATCTAGTCGTTCTGAACTACACTCCAACCACTAGGGATATACAATAGCTGGTGGCATTTAGTAGTCCTGAACTACACTCCAACCACTAGGAGTAGACAATAGCTGGTGACATCTAGTAGTCCTGAACTACACTCCAACCACTAGGAGTATACAATAGCTGGTGACATCTAGTAGTCCTGAACTACACTCCAACCACTGGGAATATACAATAGCTGGTGACATTTAGTAGTCCTGAACTACACTCCAACCACTACGAGTATACAATAGCTGGTGACATTTAGTAGTTCTGAACTACACTCAAACCACTAACAGTATAAAATAGCTGGTGACATCTAGTAGTTCTGAACTACACTCCAACCACTAGGAATATACAATAGCTGGTGACATTTAGTAGTTCTGAACTACACTCCAACCACTAGGAGTATACAATAGCTGGTGACATCTAGTAGTCCTGAACTACACTCCAACCACTAGGAATATACAATAGCTGGTGACATTTTGTAGTCCTGAACTACACTCCAACCACTAGGAGTATACAATAGCTGGTGACATCTAGTAGTCCTGAACTACACTCCAACCACTAGGAGTATACAATAGCTAGTGACATCTAGTAGTTCTGAACTACACTCCAACCACTAGGAATATACAATAGCTGGTGACATCTAGTAGTCCTGAACTACACTCCAACCACTAGGAGTATACAATAGCTGGTGGCATCTAGTAGTTCTGAACTACACTCCAACCACTAGGGATATACAATAGCTGGTGACATCTAGTAGTCCTGAACTACACTCCAACCACTTGGGATATACAATAGCTGGTGACATCTAGTAGATCTGAACTACACACCAACCACTAGGGATATACAATAGCTGGTGACATCTAGTAGTCCTGAACTACACTCCAACCACTAGGAGTATACAATAGCTGGTGACATTTAGTAGTTCTGAACAACACTCCAACCACTAGGGATATACAATAGCTGGTGACATCTAGTAGTCCTGAACTACACTCCAACCACTAGGGATATACAATAGCTGGTGACATCTAGTAGTTCTGAACTACACTCCAACCACTAGGGATATACAATAGCTGGTGACATCTAGTAGTCCTGAACTACACTCCAACCACTAGGAGTACACAATAGCTGGTGACATCTAGTAGTTCTGAACTACACTCCAACCACTAGGAGTATACAATAGCTGGTGAAATATAGTAGTTCTGAACTACACTCCAACCACTAGGAGTATACAATAGCTGGTGACATCTAGTAGTCCTGAACTACACTCCAACCACTAGGAGTATACAATAGCTGGTGACATCTAGTAGTCCTGAACTACACTCCAACCACTAGGAGTATACAATAGCTGGTGACATTTAGTAGTTCTGAACTACACTCCAACCACTAGGAGTTTACAATAGCTGGTGACATCTAGTAGTCCTGAACTACACTCCAACCACTAGGAGTATACAATAGCTGGTGACATCTAGTAGTTCTGAACTACACTCCAACCACTAGGAGTATACAATAGCTGGTGGCATCTAGTAGTTCTGAACTACACTCCAACCACTAGGAGTATACAATGGCTGGTGACATCTAGTAGTTCTGAACTACACTCCAACCACTAGGAGTAGACAATAGCTGGTGACATCTAGTAGTTCTGAACTACACTCCAACCACTAGGAGTATACAATAGCTGATGACATCTAGTAGTTCTGAACTACACTCCAACCACTAGGAATGTACAATAGCTGGTGACATCTAGTAGTTCTGAACTACACTCCAACCACTAGGAGTATACAATAGCTGGTGACATTTAGTAGTTCTGAACTACACTCCAACCACTAGGAATATACAATAGCTGGTGACATCTAGTAGTTCTGAACTACACTCCAACCACTAGGGATATACAATAGCTGGTGACATCTAGTAGTCCTGAACTACACTCCAACCACTAGGAATATACAATAGCTGGTGACATCTAGTAGTTCTGAACTACACTCCAACCACTAGGGATATACAATAGCTGGTGACATCTAGTAGTCCTGAACTACACTCCAACCACTAGGGATATACAATAGCTGGTGACATCTAGTAGTCCTGAACTACACTCCAACCACTGGGAATATACAATAGCTGGTGACATTTAGTAGTCCTGAACTACACTCCAACCACTAGGAATATACAATAGCTGGTGACATCTAGTAGTTCTGAACTACACTCCAACCACTAGGAGTATACAATAGCTGGTGACATCTAGTAGTTCTGAAGTACACTCCAACCACTAGGAGTATACAATAGCTGGTGACATTTAGTAGTTCTGAACTACACTCCAACCACTAGGAATATACAATAGCTGGTGACATCTAGTAGTTCTGAACTACACTCCAACCACTAGGGATATACAATAGCTGGTGACATCTAGTAGTCCTGAACTACACTCCAACCACTAGGGATAAACAATAGCTGGTGACATCTAGTAGTCCTGAACTACACTCCAACCACTAGGAGTATACAATAGCTGGTGGCATCTAGTAGTTCTGAACTACACTCCAACCACTAGGAGTATACAATAGCTGGTGACATCTAGTAGTTCTGAACTACACTCCAACCACTAGGGATATACAATAGCTGGTGACATCTAGTAGTCCTGAACTACACTCCAACCACAAGGAATATACAATAGCTGGTGACATTTAGTAGTTCTGAACTACACTCCAACCACTAGGAATATACAATAGCTGGTGACATCTAGTAGTTCTGAACTACACTCCAACCACTAGGAGTATACAATAGCTGGTGACATTTAGTAGTTCTGAACTACACTCCAACCACTAGGAATATACAATAGCTGGTGACATCTAGTAGTTCTGAACTACACTCCAACCACTAGGGATATACAATAGCTGGTGACATCTAGTAGTCCTGAACTACACTCCAACCACTAGGGATATACAATAGCTGGTGACATCTAGTAGTCCTGAACTACACTCCAACCACTAGGAGTATACAATAGCTGGTGGCATCTAGTAGTTCTGAACTACACTCCAACCACTAGGAGTATACAATAGCTGTTGACATCTAGTAGTTCTGAACTACACTCCAACCGCTAGGAGTATACAATAGCTGATGACATCTAGTCGTTCTGAACTACACTCCAACCACTAGGGATATACAATAGCTGGTGACATCTAGTAGTCCTGAACTACACTCCAACCACTAGGGATATACAATAGCTGGTGACATCTAGTAGTCCTGAACTACACTCCAACCACTAGGAGTATACAATAGCTGGTGGCATCTATCAGTTCTGAACTACACTTCAACCACTAGGGATATACAATAGCTGGTGACATCTAGTAGTCCTGAACTACACTCCAACCACTAGGAGTATACAATAGCTGGTGGCATCTAGTAGTTCTGAACTACACTCCAACCACTAGGAGTATACAATAGCTGTTGACATCTAGTAGTTCTGAACTACACTCCAACCACTAGGAGTATACAATAGCTGATGACATCTAGTCGTTCTGAACTACACTCCAACCACTAGGGATATACAATAGCTGGTGGCATCTATCAGTTCTGAACTACACTTCAACCACTAGGAGTATACAATAGCTGGTGACATCTAGTAGTTCTGAACTACACTCCAACCACTAGGAGTATACAATAGCTGTTGACATCTAGTAGTTCTGAACTACACTCCAACCGCTAGGAGTATACAATAGCTGATGACATCTAGTCGTTCTGAACTACACTCCAACCACTAGGGATATACAATAGCTGGTGACATCTAGTAGTCCTGAACTACACTCCAACCACTAGGGATATACAATAGCTGGTGACATCTAGTAGTCCTGAACTACACTCCAACCACTAGGAGTATACAATAGCTGGTGGCATCTATCAGTTCTGAACTACACTTCAACCACTAGGGATATACAATAGCTGGTGACATCTAGTAGTCCTGAACTACACTCCAACCACTAGGAGTATACAATAGCTGGTGGCATCTAGTAGTTCTGAACTACACTCCAACCACTAGGAGTATACAATAGCTGTTGACATCTAGTAGTTCTGAACTACACTCCAACCACTAGGAGTATACAATAGCTGATGACATCTAGTCGTTCTGAACTACACTCCAACCACTAGGGATATACAATAGCTGGTGGCATCTATCAGTTCTGAACTACACTTCAACCACTAGGAGTATACAATAGCTGGTGACATCTAGTAGTTCTGAACTACACTCCAACCACTAGGAATATACAATAGCTGGTGACATCTAGTAGTTCTGAATTACACTCCAACCACTGGGAATATACAATAGCTGGTGACATCTAGTAGTTCTGAACTACACTCCAACCACTAGGAATATACAATAGCTGGTGACATCTAGTAGTCCTGAACTACACTCCAACCACTAGGGATATACAATAGCTGGTGACATCTAGTAGTCCTGAACTACACTCCAACCACTAGGAGTATACAATAGCTGGTGGCATCTATCAGTTCTGAACTACACTTCAACCACTAGGGATATACAATAGCTGGTGACATCTAGTAGTCCTGAACTACACTCCAACCACTAGGAGTATACAATAGCTGGTGGCATCTAGTAGTTCTGAACTACACTCCAACCACTAGGAGTATACAATAGCTGTTGACATCTAGTAGTTCTGAACTACACTCCAACCACTAGGAGTATACAATAGCTGATGACATCTAGTCGTTCTGAACTACACTCCAACCACTAGGGATATACAATAGCTGGTGGCATCTATCAGTTCTGAACTACACTTCAACCACTAGGAGTATACAATAGCTGGTGACATCTAGTAGTTCTGAACTACACTCCAACCACTAGGAATATACAATAGCTGGTGACATCTAGTAGTTCTGAATTACACTCCAACCACTGGGAATATACAATAGCTGGTGACATCTAGTAGTTCTGAACTACACTCCAACCACTAGGGATATACAATAGCTGGTGACATCTAGTAGTCCTGAACTACACTCCAACCACTAGGAGTACACAATAGCTGGTGACATCTAGTAGTTCTGAACTACACTCCAACCACTAGGAGTATACAATAGCTGGTGAAATATAGTAGTTCTGAACTACACTCCAACCACTAGGAGTATACAATAGCTGGTGACATCTAGTAGTCCTGAACTACACTCCAACCACTAGGAGTATACAATAGCTGGTGACATCTAGTAGTCCTGAACTACACTCCAACCACTAGGAGTATACAATAGCTGGTGACATTTAGTAGTTCTGAACTACACTCCAACCACTAGGAGTTTACAATAGCTGGTGACATCTAGTAGTCCTGAACTACACTCCAACCACTAGGAGTATACAATAGCTGGTGACATCTAGTAGTTCTGAACTACACTCCAACCACTAGGAGTATACAATAGCTGGTGGCATCTAGTAGTTCTGAACTACACTCCAACCACTAGGAGTATACAATGGCTGGTGACATCTAGTAGTTCTGAACTACACTCCAACCACTAGGAGTAGACAATAGCTGGTGACATCTAGTAGTTCTGAACTACACTCCAACCACTAGGAGTATACAATAGCTGATGACATCTAGTAGTTCTGAACTACACTCCAACCACTAGGAATGTACAATAGCTGGTGACATCTAGTAGTTCTGAACTACACTCCAACCACTAGGAGTATACAATAGCTGGTGACATTTAGTAGTTCTGAACTACACTCCAACCACTAGGAATATACAATAGCTGGTGACATCTAGTAGTTCTGAACTACACTCCAACCACTAGGGATATACAATAGCTGGTGACATCTAGTAGTCCTGAACTACACTCCAACCACTAGGAATATACAATAGCTGGTGACATCTAGTAGTTCTGAACTACACTCCAACCACTAGGGATATACAATAGCTGGTGACATCTAGTAGTCCTGAACTACACTCCAACCACTAGGGATATACAATAGCTGGTGACATCTAGTAGTCCTGAACTACACTCCAACCACTGGGAATATACAATAGCTGGTGACATTTAGTAGTCCTGAACTACACTCCAACCACTAGGAATATACAATAGCTGGTGACATCTAGTAGTTCTGAACTACACTCCAACCACTAGGAGTATACAATAGCTGGTGACATCTAGTAGTTCTGAAGTACACTCCAACCACTAGGAGTATACAATAGCTGGTGACATTTAGTAGTTCTGAACTACACTCCAACCACTAGGAATATACAATAGCTGGTGACATCTAGTAGTTCTGAACTACACTCCAACCACTAGGGATATACAATAGCTGGTGACATCTAGTAGTCCTGAACTACACTCCAACCACTAGGGATAAACAATAGCTGGTGACATCTAGTAGTCCTGAACTACACTCCAACCACTAGGAGTATACAATAGCTGGTGGCATCTAGTAGTTCTGAACTACACTCCAACCACTAGGAGTATACAATAGCTGGTGACATCTAGTAGTTCTGAACTACACTCCAACCACTAGGGATATACAATAGCTGGTGACATCTAGTAGTCCTGAACTACACTCCAACCACAAGGAATATACAATAGCTGGTGACATTTAGTAGTTCTGAACTACACTCCAACCACTAGGAATATACAATAGCTGGTGACATCTAGTAGTTCTGAACTACACTCCAACCACTAGGAGTATACAATAGCTGGTGACATTTAGTAGTTCTGAACTACACTCCAACCACTAGGAATATACAATAGCTGGTGACATCTAGTAGTTCTGAACTACACTCCAACCACTAGGGATATACAATAGCTGGTGACATCTAGTAGTCCTGAACTACACTCCAACCACTAGGGATATACAATAGCTGGTGACATCTAGTAGTCCTGAACTACACTCCAACCACTAGGAGTATACAATAGCTGGTGGCATCTAGTAGTTCTGAACTACACTCCAACCACTAGGAGTATACAATAGCTGTTGACATCTAGTAGTTCTGAACTACACTCCAACCGCTAGGAGTATACAATAGCTGATGACATCTAGTCGTTCTGAACTACACTCCAACCACTAGGGATATACAATAGCTGGTGACATCTAGTAGTCCTGAACTACACTCCAACCACTAGGGATATACAATAGCTGGTGACATCTAGTAGTCCTGAACTACACTCCAACCACTAGGAGTATACAATAGCTGGTGGCATCTATCAGTTCTGAACTACACTTCAACCACTAGGGATATACAATAGCTGGTGACATCTAGTAGTCCTGAACTACACTCCAACCACTAGGAGTATACAATAGCTGGTGGCATCTAGTAGTTCTGAACTACACTCCAACCACTAGGAGTATACAATAGCTGTTGACATCTAGTAGTTCTGAACTACACTCCAACCACTAGGAGTATACAATAGCTGATGACATCTAGTCGTTCTGAACTACACTCCAACCACTAGGGATATACAATAGCTGGTGGCATCTATCAGTTCTGAACTACACTTCAACCACTAGGAGTATACAATAGCTGGTGACATCTAGTAGTTCTGAACTACACTCCAACCACTAGGAGTATACAATAGCTGTTGACATCTAGTAGTTCTGAACTACACTCCAACCGCTAGGAGTATACAATAGCTGATGACATCTAGTCGTTCTGAACTACACTCCAACCACTAGGGATATACAATAGCTGGTGACATCTAGTAGTCCTGAACTACACTCCAACCACTAGGGATATACAATAGCTGGTGACATCTAGTAGTCCTGAACTACACTCCAACCACTAGGAGTATACAATAGCTGGTGGCATCTATCAGTTCTGAACTACACTTCAACCACTAGGGATATACAATAGCTGGTGACATCTAGTAGTCCTGAACTACACTCCAACCACTAGGAGTATACAATAGCTGGTGGCATCTAGTAGTTCTGAACTACACTCCAACCACTAGGAGTATACAATAGCTGTTGACATCTAGTAGTTCTGAACTACACTCCAACCACTAGGAGTATACAATAGCTGATGACATCTAGTCGTTCTGAACTACACTCCAACCACTAGGGATATACAATAGCTGGTGGCATCTATCAGTTCTGAACTACACTTCAACCACTAGGAGTATACAATAGCTGGTGACATCTAGTAGTTCTGAACTACACTCCAACCACTAGGAATATACAATAGCTGGTGACATCTAGTAGTTCTGAATTACACTCCAACCACTGGGAATATACAATAGCTGGTGACATCTAGTAGTTCTGAACTACACTCCAACCACTAGGAATATACAATAGCTGGTGACATCTAGTAGTCCTGAACTACACTCCAACCACTAGGGATATACAATAGCTGGTGACATCTAGTAGTCCTGAACTACACTCCAACCACTAGGAGTATACAATAGCTGGTGGCATCTATCAGTTCTGAACTACACTTCAACCACTAGGGATATACAATAGCTGGTGACATCTAGTAGTCCTGAACTACACTCCAACCACTAGGAGTATACAATAGCTGGTGGCATCTAGTAGTTCTGAACTACACTCCAACCACTAGGAGTATACAATAGCTGTTGACATCTAGTAGTTCTGAACTACACTCCAACCACTAGGAGTATACAATAGCTGATGACATCTAGTCGTTCTGAACTACACTCCAACCACTAGGGATATACAATAGCTGGTGGCATCTATCAGTTCTGAACTACACTTCAACCACTAGGAGTATACAATAGCTGGTGACATCTAGTAGTTCTGAACTACACTCCAACCACTAGGAATATACAATAGCTGGTGACATCTAGTAGTTCTGAATTACACTCCAACCACTGGGAATATACAATAGCTGGTGACATCTAGTAGTTCTGAACTACACTCCAACCACTAGGAATATACAATAGCTGGTGACATTTAGTAGTTCTGAACTACACTCCAACCACTAGGAATATACAATAGCTGGTGACATCTAGTAGTTCTGAACTACACTCCAACCACTAGGGATATACAATAGCTGGTGACATCTAGTAGTCCTGAACTACACTCCAACCACTAGGGATATACAATAGCTGGTGACATCTAGTAGTCCTGAACTACACTCCAACCACTAGGAGTATACAATAGCTGGTGGCATCTAGTAGTTCTGAACTACACTCCAACCACTAGGAGTATACAATAGCTGTTGACATCTAGTAGTTCTGAACTACACTCCAACCGCTAGGAGTATACAATAGCTGATGACATCTAGTCGTTCTGAACTACACTCCAACCACTAGGGATATACAATAGCTGGTGACATCTAGTAGTCCTGAACTACACTCCAACCACTAGGGATATACAATAGCTGGTGACATCTAGTAGTCCTGAACTACACTCCAACCACTAGGAGTATACAATAGCTGGTGGCATCTATCAGTTCTGAACTACACTTCAACCACTAGGGATATACAATAGCTGGTGACATCTAGTAGTCCTGAACTACACTCCAACCACTAGGAGTATACAATAGCTGGTGGCATCTAGTAGTTCTGAACTACACTCCAACCACTAGGAGTATACAATAGCTGTTGACATCTAGTAGTTCTGAACTACACTCCAACCACTAGGAGTATACAATAGCTGATGACATCTAGTCGTTCTGAACTACACTCCAACCACTAGGGATATACAATAGCTGGTGGCATCTATCAGTTCTGAACTACACTTCAACCACTAGGAGTATACAATAGCTGGTGACATCTAGTAGTTCTGAACTACACTCCAACCACTAGGAGTATACAATAGCTGTTGACATCTAGTAGTTCTGAACTACACTCCAACCGCTAGGAGTATACAATAGCTGATGACATCTAGTCGTTCTGAACTACACTCCAACCACTAGGGATATACAATAGCTGGTGACATCTAGTAGTCCTGAACTACACTCCAACCACTAGGGATATACAATAGCTGGTGACATCTAGTAGTCCTGAACTACACTCCAACCACTAGGAGTATACAATAGCTGGTGGCATCTATCAGTTCTGAACTACACTTCAACCACTAGGGATATACAATAGCTGGTGACATCTAGTAGTCCTGAACTACACTCCAACCACTAGGAGTATACAATAGCTGGTGGCATCTAGTAGTTCTGAACTACACTCCAACCACTAGGAGTATACAATAGCTGTTGACATCTAGTAGTTCTGAACTACACTCCAACCACTAGGAGTATACAATAGCTGATGACATCTAGTCGTTCTGAACTACACTCCAACCACTAGGGATATACAATAGCTGGTGGCATCTATCAGTTCTGAACTACACTTCAACCACTAGGAGTATACAATAGCTGGTGACATCTAGTAGTTCTGAACTACACTCCAACCACTAGGAATATACAATAGCTGGTGACATCTAGTAGTTCTGAATTACACTCCAACCACTGGGAATATACAATAGCTGGTGACATCTAGTAGTTCTGAACTACACTCCAACCACTAGGAATATACAATAGCTGGTGACATCTAGTAGTCCTGAACTACACTCCAACCACTAGGGATATACAATAGCTGGTGACATCTAGTAGTCCTGAACTACACTCCAACCACTAGGAGTATACAATAGCTGGTGGCATCTATCAGTTCTGAACTACACTTCAACCACTAGGGATATACAATAGCTGGTGACATCTAGTAGTCCTGAACTACACTCCAACCACTAGGAGTATACAATAGCTGGTGGCATCTAGTAGTTCTGAACTACACTCCAACCACTAGGAGTATACAATAGCTGTTGACATCTAGTAGTTCTGAACTACACTCCAACCACTAGGAGTATACAATAGCTGATGACATCTAGTCGTTCTGAACTACACTCCAACCACTAGGGATATACAATAGCTGGTGGCATCTATCAGTTCTGAACTACACTTCAACCACTAGGAGTATACAATAGCTGGTGACATCTAGTAGTTCTGAACTACACTCCAACCACTAGGAATATACAATAGCTGGTGACATCTAGTAGTTCTGAATTACACTCCAACCACTGGGAATATACAATAGCTGGTGACATCTAGTAGTTCTGAACTACACTCCAACCACTAGGAATATACAATAGCTGGTGACATCTAGTAGTCCTGAACTACACTCCAACCACTAGGGATATACAATAGCTGGTGACATCTAGTAGTCCTGTACTACACTCCAACCACTAGGGATATACAATAGCTGGTGACATCTAGTAGTTCTGAACTACACTCCAACCACTAGGAGTATACAATAGCTGGTGGCATCTAGTAGTTCTGAACTACACTCCAACCACTAGGAGTATACAATAGCTGATGACATCTAGTCGTTCTGAACTACACTCCAACCACTAGGGATATACAATAGCTGGTGACATTTAGTAGTTCTGAACTACACTCCAACCACTAGGAGTATACAATAGCTGATGACATCTAGTCGTTCTGAACTACACTCCAACCACTAGGGATATACAATAGCTGGTGACATCTAGTAGTCCTGAACTACACTCCAACCACTAGGGATATACAATAGCTGGTGACATTTAGTAGTTATGCTCAGCATATCATAGAATACTTCGAGGGGGGTGGGGTGAATAACCCTGAACCAGTTAAAGATAACAGTGTGACAAGGATGGTTTTTGCAATCCGCTAAATGACCACTTAGGAAATAAACCATCTTTATTTCTTACTAGCCTACTAGATTCTTCTATAATATTTAGGGACATTAAAGACGTTTACAAGCCTAATCGCCGGTCAACAATAAATCAAGACCTTAATTATGTCAAAATTGATACAAAGCTTAAATGTCCAGGTAAATAAAAATTCCTGACAGCGTATTACCAAAACGTAAGAGGCATAAATTCGAAACTTGCAAGATTACAGAATAAAATGCTCTCATCTCATGTTGACATTTTACTGTTTACAGAGACTTACCGATGCTGTAGATGATTCAGAAATTCACTCACGATTTAATATTTATCGAAATGATAGATGTGTGGAATTGACTGGGAAACGAAGAGGAGGAGGAGTTCTTATAGCTGTTGATAAGGATATAAATTCTAAATGCCTCTATGACAAGAAAAAACATGTTCCAGCTTTCAGACTAAGCCCTGAGGAAGCTGGCGGTATGACTAGCGAAACGTCGGCAAAGAAGTTTGTGACACGGTCAATACCAGAAGACTATAATATTTGTAATGACTCAGACCGTGGAAGCCTTCGAGTTAAATGTTCTAAGAGCTCTTGGAGAGGGATTTCCCTTGAAGCTTCTTCGGCAAAATTAATTTTCTGCATTGTTTATTTTCCGCAAAATTCACCAATCGAGCAATGTATGTTGATACTTCTTATGCAGAGTAAATAATGTTGTTGAAACCTATAGTAATGCTGAAATTATAATTTGTAGGGATTTTAATTTAAGAGGCTTCTCAAATTATTTTCTGGGAGAAGATTGGAAGGGATGCCCCAATCTAAATATTGTCAAGGCGTTTGATGCAAGGGTTAGCTATTTAGCAACCTAATACAATTGTAAATTTTGATGGTGTGTTATTGGATCTAGTTTTCTCCTCCAATGAAAATGTATCCTCTACTTTAGACCCACTACTGTCCGTTGACCGATACCAGTCTACAATCCAATTCTTAGTATCAGTGAATATGGGAAATAGATGTTTCCACAAGACAACCGATTTTCAGAACATCCATAAAGCAGATTATTCTGCATTGAATGAATATTTCTCAAGAATGAACTGGAGTGAAGTCCTCAGTAGTGATGATCTTAACGAAAACATCAGCTTCTTTTACAGGATTATCGAATTTGGTATTACGAAGTCCTCAGTAGTGATGATCTTAACGAAAACATCAGCTTCTTTTATAGGATTATCGAATTTGGTATTACGAAGTCCTCAGTAGTGATGATCTTAACGAAAACATCAGCTTCTTTTATAGGATTATCGAATTTGGTATTACGAAGTCCTCAGTAGTGATGATCTTAACGAAAACATCAGCTTCTTTTATAGGATTATCGAATTTGGTATTACGAAGTCCTCAGTAGTGATGATCTTAACGAAAACATCAGCTTCTTTTATAGGATTATCGAATTTGGTATTACGAAGTCCTCAGTAGTGATGATCTTAACGAAAACATCAGCTTCTTTTATAGGATTATCGAATTTGGTATTACGAAGTCCTCAGTAGTGATGATCTTAACGAAAACATCAGCTTCTTTTATAGGATTATCGAATTTGGTATTACGAAGTCCTCAGTAGTGATGATCTTAACGAAAACATCAGCTTCTTTTATAGGATTATCGAATTTGGTATTACGAAGTCTGTGCCAACTTACAAAACCAGATTTTCTATATATACTATTTGGTTTTCCACTGCTATTGTTAATATGACAAGAAGAAAGCATCGCCTTCATAGAAAGTACAAAGCCAGCGGAACTGATGGTTCTTAAGAAAAATATTCAGCCGTAAGGAGTCAATTAAAAACAATGATTGATGAAGGAATTTACTTCGACAAAATGTAATTTTATTTTTGCTTTTTGTGAGGAATAAAAGAAGAAGAAATGCAACTTGTTGAGTAGAGTAGAATGACAGAACTATTTCAGATCCACAGATAATCGCTGATAGTTTTGCTGATGTTTTCGCTTCTGTTTACCTAAAGCCTGGTGACACATTTCACGAGGAT
Source organism: Gonocerus acuteangulatus (assembly GCA_946811695.1). Lineage (NCBI taxonomy): Eukaryota > Metazoa > Arthropoda > Insecta > Hemiptera > Coreidae > Gonocerus > Gonocerus acuteangulatus. Next base: position 1,364,644 of record OX328127.1, read on the forward strand.
GCATCTTCCCAAATCCCAGCGACATTTGTATGCTCTTAAGTGGTCATAACTAAAGATTATATCCTTAAGGAAATAGGCAGATGTAATAAAAAGGCAGGTCCAGGTCCAGATGGTATTCCTCCAATATTTTTCTTTATGTGCAAAGGGACTCTTTCGGTACCTCTAGAAATATTGTTTAATATGTCGTTGAAAAAAAGAGGCCAAGTTCTAGGCCCATCCCAGTATTCCTCCTTCATAGTATTGGGCCAAGTTCCAGGCCCATCCCAGTATTCCTCCTTCATAGTATTGGGCCAAGTTCCAGGCCCATCCCAGTATTCCTCCTTCATAGTATTGGGCCAAGTTCCAGGCCCATCCCAGTATTCCTCCTTCATAGTATTGGGCCAAGTTCCAGGCCCATCCCAGTATTCCTCCTTCATAGTATTGGGCCAATTTCCAGGCCCATCCCAGTATTCCTCCTTCATAGTATTGGGCCAAGTTTTAGACTAGTAATACCTTGTCAACAACCTAATAATACCCTCCCACTTATTTGTGCAATTCCAACTTGGCCAGTTTTCGTTAACTTACATACGGCCGGGGCAGCTTTAACTTCTAATAGAAAAAACAGTCCCGTTACAGGCCACGTTGGCCATGAGGGGCAGATGCTATAGAGTTATCTGATTCATGACCATACGGCAAACTAGGGAGATAGTGTGGTCAGTACTATGCTCCGGCGCACCAGATTTTCCCCAGCAACGGTGCCTATTAATAAATTAATTAAAGGCTGGGTTGGCCGAGGAACGGTCAGGGAAGGCCGCTTTAACTTACAGAGGGAAAATATTTGGGGTGGGGGGGGAGGGGCTGAGAGCATTTTTTTAGGGAGGGGGGCTAAGAGAATTTGGGGGGAGGGGCTGAGAGGATTTGGGGGGAGGGGCTGAGAGGATTTGGGGAGGAGGGGCTGAGAGCATTTGGGCGGGGAGGGGCTGAGAGCATTTGGGGGGGGGGGAGCGGCTGAAAGGATTTGGGGGGGGGGCAGAGAGGATTTGGGGGACTGAGAGCATTTGGGGGGGGGCTGAGAGGATTTAGGGGGAGGGGCTGAGAGCGTTTGGGCGGGGAGGGGCTGAGAGCATTTGGGGGGGAGCGGCTGAAAGGATTTGGGGGGGGGTGGGCAGAGAGGATTTGGGAGACTGAGAGCATTTGAGGGGGGGGCTGAGAGGATTTAGGGGGAGGGGCTGAGAGCATTTGGGAGGGAGGGGCTGAGAGGATTTGGGAGGTATTATTATTATTATTATTATTAAGACTGGTGCCCAGATAGAGGGAGTTGCACCGAGGCCAACAAGGCCATTTGGGAGGTATGGAATACTAACCAGCTTGAACTTCGATTAGTTAGCCAACTAAAATGCTATTAGACCCCCAAAAAAATCTTTTTTTAAATAAGTGATCTTTTTTAATTTATTCTTAAGGTTTTTATGACATATTTTTTTGACGATCAAATCAAACTTGGGGGGGGCAGCCCCCCTTATATATGGCCATGTGATATTCGCCTGTTCGTACTTCGTTACATAATCCCCGTGGAATGTCTTCTGTTCTGGTATATTCCGATGTTAGCTGCTGTGATTCTAAGATACAAGCCTGCTTTCTGCCCTTCAGTATTAATGTTCCACGGGGAACAGCGGCAATCATGAGGCTACTCACTGTCTCATAGCGTATTAATGAGGCCAACAGCTGATCAATTCCTCAAACAGTTGTTGTAGAAGCAATCAGCTGATTTGACACTAAGGATGAAATGGTGGATCTGTCAATCTCTGCCAGCATCTTCATCAATATTAGCCCCTTCTCCCGCCAAAACCTGCTCTTAACGCCAAATATACCGGATCTAGGAATCTGATACTCACGAGCGAGTATTTATCTTACAAATCACTCATTCGGTTTAATCACTATCAACTTGAATAAAACCAAATGTATTTATCTTCGTCCTCTGCATTTTATTTCAGCTAGCTTCCAGCTTTGGGACTTTCCGAAGCAGAATATTAAAAACATTTCACAAAATCATCATGAATCCTTCTTACTAGATACCGAAAGCGACACCCTCCCCCCTAAAAAAAAGACTATATACATATATCTGTTAAGACGACAGCCGCCATAATTCTGTTATCTGTTTAAGAATTTATAATTAGCATCACCATAGCCTGGTTTATTCCTAACATAGATTACTAATATCCCTTCTAAGGACGAGATATTTGTTATAGCTGTGTTTTAGGGCGGTTCCTTCCTCCCTTCATAGGGAGGAAAGCCGCTTATAAGGTTGACCTCATGACACTATCCGGAAGTACACACTAAAAAATTTCAAGTTTCAGAATTCTCGAAAATAATAAATATATTTATATGTATATATATATATATATATATATATATATATATATACTAGCTGTTACCCGGCGTGCCATGCTACACCTACTTTCTGCATATAGAAAAGCCTAAATAAATTAGAAACCAAATAAGTATTATTAAAATCTAATAACACGATTCTGTAACTGTTTCGAAACTGTGACCTCCCAACTCTGAGTCCTAGACGACTTTGACATAACCTATACCACCTCCCCCCCGTATCAAGACATACATGTATGCCAAGTTTGGTAAAAATCGGTCTAACGGTGTGGGTTTTTATAAAAAGAAACAACAACATACAGACAGCAGCTGGTAGAAGTTTTTGACCTGGCCTATGACAATCCCCTGATCAAGACCAACCTGTGTGCCCAGTTTGATCAAAATCCATCAAACGGTGTGGGTTTGTATAAAGAACAAACATACAGACAGACATCTGGTAGACGTTTTTGACTTAACCTACGACACTCCCCTGATTAAGATCTACATGTGTACCGAGTTTAGTCAAAAACGGACGAACGGTGTGCATTTGTATAAGGGACAAACATACAGACAGACAGCTATAAGACGTTTTTGACCTAGCCTAGGAGATTTCTCGTATCAAGACCTACCATTATTCCAAGTTTGGTCAAAAACGGTCAAACGGTGTGGATTTGTATAAGGAACAAACAAACAGAAAAACAGACAGGCATGTGATTTATATATATATATATACATATACGTCTGTACCCTCTCTCATTGTCGATTTTGATGATATTTGGTACAAAAGAACTTTGCCTAAAAGTCCAAGTTCGTTAACGAGCAGAATCCGTCCACCAGAACACTGTTTTATTTTTTTTGGACTTCCAGGCAAACTTTTTATCAGTTCTCTAAAGTAGGGAAACGAATGAAACCAATTCCAATGCGATATATCTAAATGGTTTTGAGAAAAGTAGATGAAACTAGTTTTTCTAGCTAATTTCCTGGTTGGGAACTTAGGATCGTTGGATACAGTTGAAATTGTTGAGATTGTACTAATGTTTTAGAAATATAAGTGCTGTATGAAGGAACTAAATCCATTAAGAAGTGGATTTATTACGGAACAAAGTTGTTAGTTAGTGGTTTTGTTCCGTGGAAAACCGAACATGACAATACAATAAAGGACATATCGTGTGAAAAATAAAACAAAGTAATTTCGATACAAGTTGTGGTATAATGTGAAATAAAATATTTATACAGATGTAGAATACACAAACATGATATTCTACTGCCTGTTACAAGTGGTGGTGTAATGTGAAACAAAATATTTATACGGATGTAGAATACACAAACACGATATTCTACTGCCTGTTACAAGTGGTGGTATAATGTGAAACAAAATATTTATACAGGTGTAGAATACACAAACATGATATTCTACTGATCTGTTACAAGTTGTGGTATAATGTGAAACAAAATATTTATACAGATGTAGAATACACAAACACGATATTCTACTGATCTGTTACAAGTTGTGGTATAATGTGAAACAAAATATTTATACAGATGTAGAATACACAAACATGATATTCTACTTACCTGTTACAAGTTGTGGTATAATGTGAAACAAAATATTTATACAGATGTAGAATACACAAACATGATATTCTACTGACCTGTTACAAGTTGTGGTATAATGTGAAACAAAATATTTATACAGATGTAAAATACACAAACACGATATTCTACTGCCTGTTACAAGTGGTGGTATAATGTGAAACAAAATATTTATACAGGTGTAGAATACACAAACATGATATTCTACTGATCTGTTACAAGTTGTGGTATAATGTGAAACAAAATATTTATACAGATGTAGAATACACAAACACGATATTCTACTGATCTGTTACAAGTTGTGGTATAATGTGAAACAAAATATTTATACAGATGTAGAATACACAAACATGATATTCTACTTACCTGTTACAAGTTGTGGTATAATGTGAAACAAAATATTTATACAGATGTAGAATACACAAACATGATATTCTACTGATCTGTTACAAGTTGTGGTATAATGTGAAACAAAATATTTATACAGATGTAGAATACACAAACATGATATTCTACTTACCTGTTACAAGTTGTGGTATAATGTGAAACAAAATATTTATACAGATGTAGAATACACAAACATGATATTCTACTGATCTGTTACAAGTTGTGGTATAATGTGAAACAAAATATTTATACAGATGTAGAATACACAACCATGATATTCTACTTACCTGTTACAAGTTGTGGTATAATGTGAAACAAAATATTTATACAGATGTAGAATACACAAACATGATATTCTACTGATCTGTTACAAGTTGTGGTATAATGTGAAACAAAATATTTATACAGATTTAGAATACACAAACATGATATTCTACTTACCTGTTACAAGTTGTGGTATAATGTGAAACAAAATATTTATACAGATGTAGAATACACAAACACGATACTCTACTGACCTGTTACAAGTTGTGGTATAATGTGAAACAAAATATTTATACAGATGTAGAATACACAAACACGATATTGTACTGATCTGTTACAAGTTGTGGTATAATGTGAAACAAAATATTTATACAGATGTAGAATACACAAACATGATATTCTACTGACCTGTTACAAGTTGTGGTATAATGTGAAACAAAATATTTATACAGATGTAGAATACACAAACACGATATTCTACTGATCTGTTACAAGTTGTGGTATAATGTGAAACAAAATATTTATACGGATGTAGAATACACAAACATGATATTCTACTGACCTGTTACAAGTTGTGGTATAATGTGAAACAAAATATTTATTCAGATGTAGAATACACAAACATGATATTCTACTGACCTGTTACAAGTGGTGGTATAATGTGAAACAAATTATTTATACAGATGTAGAATACACAAACACGATATTCTACTGACCTGTTACAAGTGGTGGTGTAATGTGAAACAAATTATTTATACAGATGTAGAATACACAAACATGATATTCTACTGACCTGTTACAAGTTGTGGTATAATGTGAAACAAAATATTTATACAGGTGTAGAATACACAAACATGATATTCTACTGAGCTGTTACAAGTTGTGGTATAATGTGAAACAAAATATTTATACAGGTGTAGAATACACTAACATGATATTCTACTGATCTGTTAAGAGTTGTGGTATAATGTGAAACAAAATATTTATACAGATGTAGAATACAGAAACATGATATTCAACTGAACTGTTACAAGTTGTGATATAATGTGAAACAAAATATTTATACAGATGTAGAATACACAAACATAATATTCTACTGACCTGTTACAAGTTCTGATATAATGTGAAAAAAAATATTTATACAGATGTAGAATACACAAACATGATATTCTACTGACCTGTTACAAGTTGTGGTATAATGTGAAACAAAATATTTATACAGATGTGGAATACACAAACATAATATTCTACTGACCTGTTACAAGTTGTGGTATAATGTGAAACAAAATATTTATACAGGTGTATAATACACAAACATGATATTCTACTGACCTGTTACAAGTTGTAATATAATGTGAAACAAAATATTTATACAGATGTAGAATACACAAACATGATATTCTACTGACCTGCTACAAGTTGTGGTATAATGTGAAACAAAATATTTATAGAGGTGTAGAATACACAAACATGATATTCTACTGACCTGTTACAAGTTGTGGTATAATGTGAAACAAAATATTTATACAGATGTAGAATACACAAACATGATATTCTACTGACCTGTTACAAGTTGTGGTATAATGTGAAACAAAATATTTATACAGATGTAGAATACACAAACATGATATTCTACTGACCTGTTACAAGTTGTGGTATAATGTGAAACAAAATATTTATACAGGTGTAGAATACACAAACATGATATTCTACTGACCTGTTACAAGTTGTGGTATAATGTGAAACAAAATATTTATACAGATGTAGAATACACAAACATGATATTCTACTGACCTGTTACAAGTTTGGTATAATGTGAAACAAAATATTTATACAGGTGTAGAATACACAAACATGATATTCTACTGACCTGTTACAAGTTGTGGTATAATGTGAAACAAAATATTTATACAGATGTAGAATACACAAACATGATATTCTACTGACCTGTTACAAGTTGTGGTATAATGTGAAACAAAATATTTATACAGGTGTAGAATACACAAACATGATATTCTACTGAGCTGTTACAAGTTGTGGTATAATGTGAAACAAAATATTTATACAGGTGTAGAATACACAAACATGATATTCTACTGATCTGTTACAAGTTGTGGAATAATGTGAAACAAAATATTTATACAGGTGTAGAATACACAAACATGATATTCTACTGAGCTGTTACAAGTTGTGGTATAATGTGAAACAAAATATTTATACAGGTGTAGAATACACAAACATGATATTCTACTGACCTGTTACAAGTTGTGGTATAATGTGAAACTAAATATTTATAGAGATGTAGAATACACAAACATGATATTCTACTTACCTGTTACAAGTGGTGGTATAATGTGAAAAAAAATATTTATACAGATGTAGAATACACAAACATGATATTCTACTGACCTGTTACAAGTTGTGGTATAATGTGAAACAAAATATTTATACAGATGTAGAATACACAAACATGATATTCTACTGACCTGTTACAAGTTGTGGTATAATGTGAAAAAAATATTTATACAGATGTAGAACACACAAACATGATATTCTACTGACCTGTTACAAGTTGTGGTATAATGTGAAACAAAATATTTATACAGATGTAGAATACACAAACACGATATTCTACTGACCTGTTACAAGTTGTGGTATAATGTGAAACAAAATATTTATACAGATGTAGAATACACAAACACGATATTCTACTGATCTGTTACAAGTTGTGGTATAATGTGAAACAAAATATTTATACAGATGTAGAATACACAAACATGATATTCTACTTACCTGTTACAAGCTGTGGTATAATGTGAAACAAAATATTTATACAGATGTAGAATACACAAACATGATATTCTACTGACCTGTTACAAGTTGTGGTATAATGTGAAACAAAATATTTATACAGATATAGAATACACAAACACGATATTCTACTGATCTGTTACAAGTTGTGGTATAATGTGAAACAAAATATTTATACAGATGTAGAATACACAAACATGATATTCTACTGACCTGTTACAAGTTGTGGTATAATGTGAAACAAAATATTTATACAGATGTAGAATACACAAACACGATATTCTACTGATCTGTTACAAGTTGTGGTATAATGTGAAACAAAATATTTATACGGATGTAGAATACACAAACATGATATTCTACTGACCTGTTACAAGTTGTGGTATAATGTGAAACAAAATATTTATTGAGATGTAGAATACACAAACATGATATTCTACTGACCTGTTACAAGTGGTGGTATAATGTGAAACAAATTATTTATACAGATGTAGAATACACAAACACTATATTCTACTGACCTGTTACAAGTGGTGGTGTAATGTGAAAAAAAATATTTATACAGATGTAGAATACACAAACATGATATTCTACTGACCTGTTACAAGTTGTGATATAATGTGAAACAAAATATTTATACAGGTGTAGAATACACAAACATGATATTCTACTGAGCTGTTACAAGTTGTGGTATAATGTGAAACAAAATATTTATACAGGTGTAGAATACACAAACATGATATTCTACTGATCTGTTACAAGTTGTGGAATAATGTGAAACAAAATATTTATACAGGTGTAGAATACACAAACATGATATTCTACTGAGCTGTTACAAGTTGTGGTATAATGTGAAACAAAATATTTATACAGGTGTAGAATACACAAACATGATATTCTACTGACCTGTTACAAGTTGTGGTATAATGTGAAACTAAATATTTATAGAGATGTAGAATACACAAACATGATATTCTACTTACCTGTTACAAGTGGTGGTATAATGTGAAAAAAAATATTTATACAGATGTAGAATACACAAACATGATATTCTACTGACCTGTTACAAGTTGTGGTATAATGTGAAACAAAATATTTATACAGATGTAGAATACACAAACATGATATTCTACTGACCTGTTACAAGTTGTGGTATAATGTGAAAAAAATATTTATACAGATGTAGAACACACAAACATGATATTCTACTGACCTGTTACAAGTTGTGGTATAATGTGAAACAAAATATTTATACAGATGTAGAATACACAAACACGATATTCTACTGACCTGTTACAAGTTGTGGTATAATGTGAAACAAAATATTTATACAGATGTAGAATACACAAACACGATATTCTACTGATCTGTTACAAGTTGTGGTATAATGTGAAACAAAATATTTATACAGATGTAGAATACACAAACATGATATTCTACTTACCTGTTACAAGCTGTGGTATAATGTGAAACAAAATATTTATACAGATGTAGAATACACAAACATGATATTCTACTGACCTGTTACAAGTTGTGGTATAATGTGAAACAAAATATTTATACAGATATAGAATACACAAACACGATATTCTACTGATCTGTTACAAGTTGTGGTATAATGTGAAACAAAATATTTATACAGATGTAGAATACACAAACATGATATTCTACTGACCTGTTACAAGTTGTGGTATAATGTGAAACAAAATATTTATACAGATGTAGAATACACAAACACGATATTCTACTGATCTGTTACAAGTTGTGGTATAATGTGAAACAAAATATTTATACGGATGTAGAATACACAAACATGATATTCTACTGACCTGTTACAAGTTGTGGTATAATGTGAAACAAAATATTTATTGAGATGTAGAATACACAAACATGATATTCTACTGACCTGTTACAAGTGGTGGTATAATGTGAAACAAATTATTTATACAGATGTAGAATACACAAACACTATATTCTACTGACCTGTTACAAGTGGTGGTGTAATGTGAAAAAAAATATTTATACAGATGTAGAATACACAAACATGATATTCTACTGACCTGTTACAAGTTGTGATATAATGTGAAACAAAATATTTATACAGGTGTAGAATACACAAACATGATATTCTACTGAGCTGTTACAAGTTGTGGTATAATGTGAAACAAAATATTTATACAGGTGTAGAATACACAAACATGATATTCTACTGATCTGTTAAGAGTTGTGGTATAATGTGAAACAAAATATTTATACAGATGTAGAATACAGAAACATGATATTCAACTGAACTGTTACAAGTTGTGATATAATGTGAAACAAAATATTTATACAGATGTAGAATACACAAACATGATATTCTACTGACCTGTTACAAGTTGTGATATAATGTGAAACAAAATATTTATACAGATGTAGAATACACAAACATGATATTCTACTGACCTGTTACAAGTTGTGGTATAATGTGAAACAAAATATTTATACAGATGTGGAATACACAAACATAATATTCTACTGACCTGTTAAGAGTTGTGGTATAATGTGAAACAAAATATTTATACAGGTGTAGAATACACAAACATGATATTCTACTGACCTGTTACAAGTTGTGATATAATGTGAAACAAAATATTTATACAGATGTAGAAAACACAAACATGATATTCTACTGACCTGCTACAAGTTGTGGTATAATGTGAAACAAAATATTTATAGAGGTGTAGAATACACAAACATGATATTCTACTGACCTGTTACAAGTTGTGGTATAATGTGAAAGAAAATATTTATACAGATGTAGAATACACAAACATGATATTCTACTGACCTGTTACAAGTTGTGGTATAATGTGAAACAAAATATTTATACAGATGTAGAATACACAAACATGATATTCTACTGACCTGTTACAAGTTGTGGTATAATGTGAAACAAAATATTTATACAGGTGTAGAATACACAAACATGATATTCTACTGAGCTGTTACAAGTTGTGGTATAATGTGAAACAAAATATTTATACAGGCGTAGAATACACAAACACGATATTCTACTGACCTGTTACAAGTTGTGGTATAATGTGAAACAAAATATTTATACAGATGTAGAATACACATAGATGATATTCTACTGACCTGTTACAAGTTGTGGTATAATGTGAAACAAAATATTTATACAGGTGTAGAATACACAAACATGATATTCTACTGACCTGTTACAAGTTGTGGTATAATGTGAAACCAAATATTTATACAGATGTAGAATACACAAACACGATATTCTACTGACCTGTTACAAGTTGTGGTATAATGTGAAACAAAATATTCATACAGATGTAGAATACACAAACACGATATTCTACTGACCTGTTACAAGTTGTGGTATAATGTGCAACAAAATATTTATACAGATGTAGAATGCACAAAGATGATATTCTACTGACCTGTTACAAGTTGTGGTATAATGTGAAACAAAATATTTATACAGATGTAGAATACACAAACACGACATTCTACTGACCTGTTACAAGTGGTGGTATAATGTGAAACCAAATATTTATACAGATGTAAAATACACAAACAAGATATTCTACTGATCTGTTACAAGTTGTGGTATAATGTGAAACAAAATATTTATACAGATGTAGAATACACAAACACGATATTATACTGATCTGTTACAAGTTGTGGTATAATGTGAAACAAAATATTTATACAGATGTAGAATACACAAACACGATATTCTACTGATCTGTTACAAGTTGTGGTATAATGTGAAACAAAATATTTATACAGATGTAGAATACAGAAACATGATATTCTACTTACCTGTTACAAGTTGTGGTATAATGTGAAACAAAATATTTATACAGATGTAGAATACCCAAACATGATATCCTACTGACCTGTTACAAGTTGTGGTATAATGTGAAACAAAATATTTATACAGGTGTAGAATACACAAAGATGATATTCTACTGAACTGTACAAGTTGTGGTATAATGTGAAACAAAATATTTATACATATGCAGATTACACAAAAATGATATTCTACTGACCTGTTACAAGTTGTGATATAAAGTGAAACAAAATATTTATACGTATGTAGAATGCACAAAGATGATATTCTACTGACCTGTTACAAGTTGTGGTATATTGTGAAACAAAATATTTATACAGATGTAGAATACACAAACACGACATTCTACTGACCTGTTACAAGTTGTGGTATAATGTGAAACAAAATATTTATACAGATGTAGAATACACAAACACGACATTCTACTGACCTGTTACAAGTGGTGGTATAATGTGAAACAAAATATTTATACAGATGTAGAATACACAAACACGACATTCTACTGACCTGTTACAAGTTGTGGTATAATGTGAAACAAAATATTTATACAGATGTAGAATACACAAACACGACATTCTACTGACCTGTTACAAGTGGTGGTATAATGTAAAACAAAATATTTATACAGATGTAGAATACACAAACACGATATTCTACTGATCTGTTACAAGTTGTGGTATAACGTGAAACAAAATATTTATACAGATGTAGAATACAGAAACATGATATTCTACTTACCTGTTACAAGTTGTGGTATAATGTGAAACAAAATATTTATACAGATATAGAATACCCAAACATGATATCCTACTGACCTGTTACAAGTTGTGGTATAATGTGAAACAAAATATTTATACAGGTGTAGAATACACAAAGATGATATTCTACTGACCTGTACAAGTTGTGGTATAATGTGAAACAAAATATTTATACATATGCAGAATACACAAAAATGATATTCTACTGACCTGTTACAAGTTGTGATATAAAGTGAAACAAAATATTTATACGTATGTAGAATGCACAAAGATGATATTCTACTGACCTGTTACAAGTTGTGGTATAATGTGAAACAAAATATTTATACAGATGTAGAATACACAAACACGACATTCTACTGACCTGTTACAAGTTGTGGTATAATGTGAAACAAAATATTTATACAGATGTAGAATACACAAACACGACATTCTACTGACCTGTTACAAGTGGTGGTATAATGTGAAACAAAATATTTATACAGATGTAGAATACACAAACACGACATTCTACTGACCTGTTACAAGTTGTGGTATAATGTGAAACAAAATATTTATACAGATGTAGAATACACAAACACGACATTCTACTGACCTGTTACAAGTGGTGGTATAATGTAAAACAAAATATTTATACAGATGTAGAATACACAAACAAGATATTCTACTGACCTGTTAAAAGTTGTGGTATAATGTGAAACAAAATATTTATACAGATGTAGAATACACAAAGATGATATTCGACTGACCTGTTACAAGTTGTGGTATAATGTGAAACAAAATATTTATACAGATGTAGAATACACAAACACGATATTCTACTGATCTGTTACAAGTTGTGGTATAATGTGAAACAAAATATTTATACAGATGTAGAATACACAAACACGATATTCTACTGATCTGTTACAAGTTGTGGTATAATGTGAAACAAAATATTTATACAGATGTAGAATACCCAAACATGATATTCTACTTACCTGTTACAAGTGGTGGTATAATGTGAAACAAAATATTCATACAGATGTAGAATACCCAAACATGATATTCTACTTAACTGTTACAAGTTGTGGTACAATGTGAAACAAAATATTTATACAGATGTAGAATACCCAAACATGATATTCTACTTACCTGTTACAAGTGGTGGTATAATGTGAAACAAAATATTTATACAGATGTAGAATACACAAACATGATATTCTACTGACCTGTTACAAGTTGTGGTATAATGTGAAACAAAATATTTATACAGATGTAGAATACACAAACACGATATTCTACTGACCTGTTAAAAGTTGTGGTATAATGTGAAACAAAATATTTATACAGATGTAGAATACACAAACATGATATTCTACTGACCTGTTACAAGCTGTGGTATAATGTGAAACAAAATATTTATACAGATGTAGAATACACAAACATGATATTCTACTCACCTGTTACAAGTTGTGGTATAATGTGAAACAAAATATTTATACAGATGTAGAATACAGAAACATGATATTCTACTGACCTGTTACAAGTTGTGGTATAATGTGAAACAAAATATTTATACAGGTGTAGAATACACAAACACGATATTCTACTGATCTGTTACAAGTTGTGGTATAATGTGAAACAAAATATTTATACAGATGTAGAATCCAGAAACATGATATTCTACTGACCTGTTACAAGTTGTGGTACAATGTGAAACAAAATATTTATACAGGTGTAGAATACACAAACACGATATTCTACTGAGCTGTTACAAGTTGTGGTATAATGTGAAACAAAATATTTATACAGGTGTAGAATACACAAACAAGATATTCTACTAACCTGTTACAAGTTGTGGTATAATGTGAAACAAAATATTTATACAGGCGTAGAATACACAAACAAGATATTCTACTGACCTGTTACAAGTGGTGGTAAAATGTGAAACAAAATATTTATACAGGTGTAGAATACCCAAACATGATATTCTACTGACCTGTTACAAGTTGTGGTATAATGTGAAACAAAATATTTATACAGATGTAGAATACACAAAGATGATATTCTACTGACCTGTTACAAGTTGTGGTATAATGTGAAACAAAATATTTATACAGATGTAGAATACCCAAACATGATATTCTACTGACCTGTTACAAGTTGTGGTATAATGTGAAACAAAATATTTATACAGGGGTAGAATACACAAAGATGATATTCTACTGACTTGTACAAGTTGTGGTATAAGGTGAAACAAAATATTTATACATATGCAGAATACACAAAAATGATATTCTACTGACCTGTTACAAGTTGTGGTATAATGTGAAACAAAATATTTATACAGATGTAGAATACCCAAACATGATATTCTACTGACCTGTTACAAGTTGTGGTATAATGTGAAACAAAATATTTATACAGGTGTAGAATACACAAAGATGATATTCTACTGACCTGTACAAGTTGTGGTATAATGTGAAACAAAATATTTATACATATGCAGAATACACAAAAATGATATTCTACTGACCTGTTACAAGTTGTGGTATAATGTGTAACAAAATATTTATACAGATGTAGAATACACAAACATGATATTCTACTGACCTGTTACAAGTTGTGATATAATGTGAAACAAAATATTTATACAGATGTAGAATACACAAAGATGATATTCTACGGACCTGTTACAAGTTGTGGTATAATGTGAAACAAAATATTTATACAGGTGTAGAATACACAAACATGATATTCTACTGACCTGTTACAAGTTGTGGTATAATGTGAAACCAAATATTTATACAGATGTAGAATACACAAACACGATATTCTACTGACCTGTTACATGTTGTGGTATAATGTGAAACAAAATATTTATACAGATGTAGAATACACAAACACGATATTCTACTGACCTGTTACAAGTTGTGGTATAATGTGAAACAAAATATTTATACAGATGTAGAATACACAAACACGATATTCTACTGACCTGTTACAAGTTGTGGTATAATGTGAAACAAAATATTTATACAGATGTAGAATACACAAACACGACATTCTACTGACCTGTTACAAGTGGTGGTCTAATGTGAAACAAAATATTTATACAGATGTAGAATACACAAACACGACATTCTACTGACCTGTTACAAGTTGTGGTATAATGTGAAACAAAATATTTATACAGATGTAGAATACACAAACACGACATTCTACTGACCTGTTACAAGTGGTGGTATAATGTGAAACAAAATATTTATACAGGTGTAGAATACACAAAGATGGTATTCTACTGACCTGTACAAGTTGTGGTATAATGTGAAACAAAATATTTATACATATGCAGAATACACAAAAATGATATTCTACTGACCTGTTACAAGTTGTGGTATAATGTGAAACAAAATATTTATACAGATGTAGAATACACAAACATGATATTCTACTGACCTGTTACAAGTTGTGATGTAATGTGAAACAAAATATTTATGCATATGCAGAATACACATAAATGATATTCTACTGACCTGTTACAAGTTGTGGTATAATGTGAAACAAAATATTTATACAGATGTAGAATACACAAACATGATATTCTACTGACCTGTTACAAGTTGTGATATAATGTGAAACAAAATATTTATACAGATGTAGAATACACAAAGATGATATTCTACTGACCTGTTACAAGTTGTGGTATAATGTGAAACAAAATATTTATACAGGTGTAGAATACACAAACATGATATTCTACTGACCTGTTACAAGTTGTGGTATAATGTGAAACCAAATATTTATACAGATGTAGAATACACAAACACCATATTCTACTGACCTGTTACAAGTTGTTGTATAATGTGAAACAAAATATTTATACAGATGTAGAATACACAAACACGATATTCTACTGACCTGTTACAAGTTGTGGTATAATGTGAAACAAAATATTTATACAGATGTAGAATGCACAAAGATGATATTCTACTGACCTGTTACAAGTTGTGGTATAATGTGAAACAAAATATTTATACAGATGTAGAATGCACAAAGATGATATTCTACTGACCTGTTACAAGTTGTGGTATAATGTGAAACAAAATATTTATACAGATGTAGAATACACAAACACGACATTCTACTGACCTGTTACAAGTTGTGGAATAATGTGAAACAAAATATTTATACAGATGTAGAATACACAAACACGACATTCTACTGACCTGTTACAAGTTGTGATATAATGTGAAACAAAATATTTATACAGATGTAGAATACACAAACACGATATTCTACTGACCTGTTACAAGTTGTGGTATAATGTGAAACAAAATATTTATACAGATGTAGAATACCCAAACATGATATTCTACTTACCTGTTACAAGTTGTGGTATAATGTGAAACAAAATATTTATACAGGTGTAGAATACACAAACATGATATTCTACTAACCTGTTACAAGTTGTGGTATAATGTGAAACAAAATATTTATACAGGCGTAGAATACACAAACACGATATTCTACTGCCTGTTACAAGTGGTGGTAAAATGTGAAACAAAATATTTATACAGGTGTAGAATACCCAAACATGATATTCTACTGACCTGTTACAAGTTGTGGTATAATGTGAAACAAAATATTTATACAGATGTAGAATACACAAAGATGATATTCTACTGACCTGTTACAAGTTGTGGTATAATGTGAAACAAAATATTTATACAGGTGTAGAATACCCAAACATGATATTCTACTGACCTGTTACAAGTTGTGGTATAATGTGAAACAAAATATTTATACAGATGTAGAATACACAAACATGATATTCTACTGACCTGTTACAAGTTGTGGTATAATGTGAAACAAAATATTTATACAGGTGTAGAATACACAAAGATGATATTCTACTGACCTGTACAAGTTGTGGTATAATGTGAAACAAAATATTTATACATATGCAGAATACACAAAAATGATATTCTACTGACCTGTTACAAGTTGTGGTATAATGTGAAACAAAATATTTATACAGATGTAGAATACACAAACATGATATTCTACTGACCTGTTACACGTTGTGATATAATGTGAAACAAAATATTTATACAGATGTAGAATACACAAAGATGATATTCTACTGACCTGTTACAAGTTGTGGTATAATGTGAAACAAAATATTTATACAGGTGTAGAATACACAAACATGATATTCTACTGACCTGTTACAAGTTGTGGTATAATGTGAAACCAAATATTTATACAGATGTAGAATACACAAACACGATATTCTACTGACCTGTTACAAGTTGTGGTATAATGTGAAACAAAATATTTATACAGATGTAGAATACACAAACACGATATTCTACTGACCTGTTACAAGTTGTGGTATAATGTGCAACAAAATATTTATACAGATGTAGAATGCACAAAGATGATATTCTACTGACCTGTTACAAGTTGTGGTATAATGTGAAACAAAATATTTATACAGATGTAGAATACACAAACACGACATTCTACTGACCTGTTACAAGTTGTGGTATAATGTGAAACCAAATATTTATACAGATGTAGAATACACAAACACCATATTCTACTGACCTGTTACAAGTTGTTGTATAATGTGAAACAAAATATTTATACAGATGTAGAATACACAAACACGATATTCTACTGACCTGTTACAAGTTGTGGTATAATGTGAAACAAAATATTTATACAGATGTAGAATGCACAAAGATGATATTCTACTGACCTGTTACAAGTTGTGGTATAATGTGAAACAAAATATTTATACAGATGTAGAATACACAAAGATGATATTCTACTGACCTGTTACAAGTTGTGGTATAATGTGAAACAAAATATTTATACAGATGTAGAATACACAAACACGACATTCTACTGACCTGTTACAAGTTGTGGAATAATGTGAAACAAAATATTTATACAGATGTAGAATACACAAACACGACATTCTACTGACCTGTTACAAGTTGTGATATAATGTGAAACAAAATATTTATACAGATGTAGAATACACAAACACGATATTCTACTGACCTGTTACAAGTTGTGGTATAATGTGAAACAAAATATTTATACAGATGTAGAATACCCAAACATGATATTCTACTTACCTGTTACAAGTTGTGGTATAATGTGAAACAAAATATTTATACAGGTGTAGAATACACAAACATGATATTCTACTAACCTGTTACAAGTTGTGGTATAATGTGAAACAAAATATTTATACAGGCGTAGAATACACAAACACGATATTCTACTGCCTGTTACAAGTGGTGGTAAAATGTGAAACAAAATATTTATACAGGTGTAGAATACCCAAACATGATATTCTACTGACCTGTTACAAGTTGTGGTATAATGTGAAACAAAATATTTATACAGATGTAGAATACACAAAGATGATATTCTACTGACCTGTTACAAGTTGTGGTATAATGTGAAACAAAATATTTATACAGGTGTAGAATACCCAAACATGATATTCTACTGACCTGTTACAAGTTGTGGTATAATGTGAAACAAAATATTTATACAGATGTAGAATACACAAACATGATATTCTACTGACCTGTTACAAGTTGTGGTATAATGTGAAACAAAATATTTATACAGGTGTAGAATACACAAAGATGATATTCTACTGACCTGTACAAGTTGTGGTATAATGTGAAACAAAATATTTATACATATGCAGAATACACAAAAATGATATTCTACTGACCTGTTACAAGTTGTGGTATAATGTGAAACAAAATATTTATACAGATGTAGAATACACAAACATGATATTCTACTGACCTGTTACACGTTGTGATATAATGTGAAACAAAATATTTATACAGATGTAGAATACACAAAGATGATATTCTACTGACCTGTTACAAGTTGTGGTATAATGTGAAACAAAATATTTATACAGGTGTAGAATACACAAACATGATATTCTACTGACCTGTTACAAGTTGTGGTATAATGTGAAACCAAATATTTATACAGATGTAGAATACACAAACACGATATTCTACTGACCTGTTACAAGTTGTGGTATAATGTGAAACAAAATATTTATACAGATGTAGAATACACAAACACGATATTCTACTGACCTGTTACAAGTTGTGGTATAATGTGCAACAAAATATTTATACAGATGTAGAATGCACAAAGATGATATTCTACTGACCTGTTACAAGTTGTGGTATAATGTGAAACAAAATATTTATACAGATGTAGAATACACAAACACGACATTCTACTGACCTGTTACAAGTGGTGGTATAATGTGAAACCAAATATTTATACAGATGTAAAATACACAAAGAAGATATTCTACTGATCTGTTACAAGTTGTGGTATAATGTGAAACAAAATATTTATACAGATGTAGAATACACAAACACGATATTATACTGATCTGTTACAAGTTGTGGTATAATGTGAAACAAAATATTTATACAGATGTAGAATACACAAACACGATATTCTACTGATCTGTTACAAGTTGTGGTATAATGTGAAACAAAATATTTATACAGATGTAGAATACAGAAACATGATATTCTACTTACCTGTTACAAGTTGTGGTATAATGTGAAACAAAATATTTATACAGATGTAGAATACCCAAACATGATATCCTACTGACCTGTTACAAGTTGTGGTATAATGTGAAACAAAATATTTATACAGGTGTAGAATACACAAAGATGATATTCTACTGACCTGTACAAGTTGTGGTATAATGTGAAACAAAATATTTATACATATGCAGAATACACAAAAATGATATTCTACTGACCTGTTACAAGTTGTGATATAAAGTGAAACAAAATATTTATACGTATGTAGAATGCACAAAGATGATATTCTACTGACCTGTTACAAGTTGTGGTATAATGTGAAACAAAATATTTATACAGATGTAGAATACACAAACATGATATTCTACTGACCTGTTACAAGTTGTGGTATAATGTGAAACAAAATATTTATACAGATGTAGAATACACAAACACGATATTCTACTGACCTGTTAAAAGTTGTGGTATAATGTGAAACAAAATATTTATACAGATGTAGAATACACAAACATGATATTCTACTGACCTGTTACAAGTTGTGGTATAATGTGAAACAAAATATTTATACAGATGTAGAATACACAAACACGATATTCTACTGACCTGTTAAAAGTTGTGGTATAATGTGAAACAAAATATTTATACAGATGTAGAATACACAAACATGATATTCTACTGACCTGTTACAAGTTGTGGTATAATGTGAAACAAAATATTTATACAGATGTAGAATACACAAACACGATATTCTACTGACCTGTTAAAAGTTGTGGTATAATGTGAAACAAAATATTTATACAGATGTAGAATACACAAACATGATATTCTACTGACCTGTTACAAGCTGTGGTATAATGTGAAACAAAATATTTATACAGATGTAGAATACACAAAAACGACATTCTACTGACCTGTTACAAGTGGTGGTATAATGTGAAACAAAATATTTATACAGATGTAGAATACACAAACACGACATTCTACTGACCTGTTACAAGTTGTGGTATAATGTGAAACAAAATATTTATACAGATGTAGAATACACAAACACGACATTCTACTGACCTGTTACAAGTTGTGGTATAATGTGAAACAAAATATTTATACAGATGTAGAATACCCAAACATGATATCCTACTGACCTGTTACAAGTTGTGGTATAATGTGAAACAAAATATTTATACAGGTGTAGAATACACAAAGATGATATTCTACTGACCTGTACAAGTTGTGGTATAATGTGAAACAAAATATTTATACATATGCAGAATACACAAAAATGATATTCTACTGACCTGTTACAAGTTGTGATATAAAGTGAAACAAAATATTTATACGTATGTAGAATGCACAAAGATGATATTCTACTGACCTGTTACAAGTTGTGGTATAATGTGAAACAAAATATTTATACAGATGTAGAATACACAAACACGACATTCTACTGACCTGTTACAAGTTGTGGTATAATGTGAAACAAAATATTTATACAGATGTAGAATACACAAACACGACATTCTACTGACCTGTTACAAGTGGTGGTATAATGTGAAACAAAATATTTATACAGATGTAGAATACACAAACACGACATTCTACTGACCTGTTACAAGTTGTGGTATAATGTGAAACAAAATATTTATACAGATGTAGAATACACAAACACGACATTCTACTGACCTGTTACAAGTGGTGGTATAATGTAAAACAAAATATTTATACAGATGTAGAATACACAAACAAGATATTCTACTGACCTGTTAAAAGTTGTGGTATAATGTGAAACAAAATATTTATACAGATGTAGAATACACAAAGATGATATTCGACTGACCTGTTACAAGTTGTGGTATAATGTGAAACAAAATATTTATACAGATGTAGAATACACAAACACGATATTCTACTGATCTGTTACAAGTTGTGGTATAATGTGAAACAAAATATTTATACAGATGTAGAATACACAAACACGATATTCTACTGATCTGTTACAAGTTGTGGTATAATGTGAAACAAAATATTTATACAGATGTAGAATACCCAAACATGATATTCTACTTACCTGTTACAAGTGGTGGTATAATGTGAAACAAAATATTTATACAGATGTAGAATACCCAAACATGATATTCTACTTAACTGTTACAAGTTGTGGTACAATGTGAAACAAAATATTTATACAGTTGTAGAATACCCAAACATGATATTCTACTTACCTGTTACAAGTGGTGGTATAATGTGAAACAAAATATTTATACAGATGTAGAATACACAAACATGATATTCTACTGACCTGTTACAAGTTGTGGTATAATGTGAAACAAAATATTTATACAGATGTAGAATACACAAACACGATATTCTACTGACCTGTTAAAAGTTGTGGTATAATGTGAAACAAAATATTTATACAGATGTAGAATACACAAACATGATATTCTACTGACCTGTTACAAGCTGTGGTATAATGTGAAACAAAATATTTATACAGATGTAGAATACACAAACATGATATTCTACTCACCTGTTACAAGTTGTGGTATAATGTGAAACAAAATATTTATACAGATGTAGAATACAGAAACATGATATTCTACTGACCTGTTACAAGTTGTGGTATAATGTGAAACAAAATATTTATACAGGTGTAGAATACACAAACACGATATTCTACTGATCTGTTACAAGTTGTGGTATAATGTGAAACAAAATATTTATACAGATGTAGAATCCAGAAACATGATATTCTACTGACCTGTTACAAGTTGTGGTACAATGTGAAACAAAATATTTATACAGGTGTAGAATACACAAACACGATATTCTACTGAGCTGTTACAAGTTGTGGTATAATGTGAAACAAAATATTTATACAGGTGTAGAATACACAAACAAGATATTCTACTAACCTGTTACAAGTTGTGGTATAATGTGAAACAAAATATTTATACAGGTGTAGAATACACAAACATGATATTCTACTGACCTGTTACAAGTTGTGGTATAATGTGAAACCAAATATTTATACAGATGTAGAATACACAAACACGATATTCTACTGACCTGTTACATGTTGTGGTATAATGTGAAACAAAATATTTATACAGATGTAGAATACACAAACACGATATTCTACTGACCTGTTACAAGTTGTGGTATAATGTGAAACAAAATATTTATACAGATGTAGAATACACAAACACGATATTCTACTGACCTGTTACAAGTTGTGGTATAATGTGAAACAAAATATTTATACAGATGTAGAATACACAAACACGACATTCTACTGACCTGTTACAAGTGGTGGTCTAATATGAAACAAAATATTTATACAGATGTAGAATACACAAACACGACATTCTACTGACCTGTTACAAGTTGTGGTATAATGTGAAACAAAATATTTATACAGATGTAGAATACACAAACACGACATTCTACTGACCTGTTACAAGTGGTGGTATAATGTGAAACAAAATATTTATACAGGTGTAGAATACACAAACATGATATTCTACTGACCTGTTACAAGTTGTGGTATAATGTGAAACAAAATATTTATACAGATGTAGAATACACAAACACGATATTCTACTGATCTGTTACAAGTTGTGGTATAATGTGAAACAAAATATTTATACGGATGTAGAATACACAAACATGATATTCTACTGACCTGTTACAAGTTGTGGTATAATGTGAAACAAAATATTTATTCAGATGTAGAATACACAAACATGATATTCTACTGACCTGTTACAAGTGGTGGTATAATGTGAAACAAATTATTTATACAGATGTAGAATACACAAACACGATATTCTACTGACCTGTTACAAGTGGTGGTGTAATGTGAAACAAATTATTTATACAGATGTAGAATACACAAACATGATATTCTACTGACCTGTTACAAGTTGTGGTATAATGTGAAACAAAATATTTATACAGGTGTAGAATACACAAACATGATATTCTACTGAGCTGTTACAAGTTGTGGTATAATGTGAAACAAAATATTTATACAGGTGTAGAATACACTAACATGATATTCTACTGATCTGTTAAGAGTTGTGGTATAATGTGAAACAAAATATTTATACAGATGTAGAATACAGAAACATGATATTCAACTGAACTGTTACAAGTTGTGATATAATGTGAAACAAAATATTTATACAGATGTAGAATACACAAACATAATATTCTACTGACCTGTTACAAGTTCTGATATAATGTGAAAAAAAATATTTATACAGATGTAGAATACACAAACATGATATTCTACTGACCTGTTACAAGTTGTGGTATAATGTGAAACAAAATATTTATACAGATGTGGAATACACAAACATAATATTCTACTGACCTGTTACAAGTTGTGGTATAATGTGAAACAAAATATTTATACAGGTGTATAATACACAAACATGATATTCTACTGACCTGTTACAAGTTGTAATATAATGTGAAACAAAATATTTATACTGATGTAGAATACACAAACATGATATTCTACTGACCTGCTACAAGTTGTGGTATAATGTGAAACAAAATATTTATAGAGGTGTAGAATACACAAACATGATATTCTACTGACCTGTTACAAGTTGTGGTATAATGTGAAACAAAATATTTATACAGATGTAGAATACACAAACATGATATTCTACTGACCTGTTACAAGTTGTGGTATAATGTGAAACAAAATATTTATACAGATGTAGAATACACAAACATGATATTCTACTGACCTGTTACAAGTTGTGGTATAATGTGAAACAAAATATTTATACAGGTGTAGAATACACAAACATGATATTCTACTGACCTGTTACAAGTTGTGGTATAATGTGAAACAAAATATTTATACAGATGTAGAATACACAAACATGATATTCTACTGACCTGTTACAAGTTTGGTATAATGTGAAACAAAATATTTATACAGGTGTAGAATACACAAACATGATATTCTACTGACCTGTTACAAGTTGTGGTATAATGTGAAACAAAATATTTATACAGATGTAGAATACACAAACATGATATTCTACTGACCTGTTACAAGTTGTGGTATAATGTGAAACAAAATATTTATACAGGTGTAGAATACACAAACATGATATTCTACTGAGCTGTTACAAGTTGTGGTATAATGTGAAACAAAATATTTATACAGGTGTAGAATACACAAACATGATATTCTACTGATCTGTTACAAGTTGTGGAATAATGTGAAACAAAATATTTATACAGGTGTAGAATACACAAACATGATATTCTACTGAGCTGTTACAAGTTGTGGTATAATGTGAAACAAAATATTTATACAGGTGTAGAATACACAAACATGATATTCTACTGACCTGTTACAAGTTGTGGTATAATGTGAAACTAAATATTTATAGAGATGTAGAATACACAAACATGATATTCTACTTACCTGTTACAAGTGGTGGTATAATGTGAAAAAAAATATTTATACAGATGTAGAATACACAAACATGATATTCTACTGACCTGTTACAAGTTGTGGTATAATGTGAAACAAAATATTTATACAGATGTAGAATACACAAACATGATATTCTACTGACCTGTTACAAGTTGTGGTATAATGTGAAAAAAATATTTATACAGATGTAGAACACACAAACATGATATTCTACTGACCTGTTACAAGTTGTGGTATAATGTGAAACAAAATATTTATACAGATGTAGAATACACAAACACGATATTCTACTGACCTGTTACAAGTTGTGGTATAATGTGAAACAAAATATTTATACAGATGTAGAATACACAAACACGATATTCTACTGATCTGTTACAAGTTGTGGTATAATGTGAAACAAAATATTTATACAGATGTAGAATACACAAACATGATATTCTACTTACCTGTTACAAGCTGTGGTATAATGTGAAACAAAATATTTATACAGATGTAGAATACACAAACATGATATTCTACTGACCTGTTACAAGTTGTGGTATAATGTGAAACAAAATATTTATACAGATATAGAATACACAAACACGATATTCTACTGATCTGTTACAAGTTGTGGTATAATGTGAAACAAAATATTTATACAGATGTAGAATACACAAACATGATATTCTACTGACCTGTTACAAGTTGTGGTATAATGTGAAACAAAATATTTATACAGATGTAGAATACACAAACACGATATTCTACTGATCTGTTACAAGTTGTGGTATAATGTGAAACAAAATATTTATACGGATGTAGAATACACAAACATGATATTCTACTGACCTGTTACAAGTTGTGGTATAATGTGAAACAAAATATTTATTGAGATGTAGAATACACAAACATGATATTCTACTGACCTGTTACAAGTGGTGGTATAATGTGAAACAAATTATTTATACAGATGTAGAATACACAAACACTATATTCTACTGACCTGTTACAAGTGGTGGTGTAATGTGAAAAAAAATATTTATACAGATGTAGAATACACAAACATGATATTCTACTGACCTGTTACAAGTTGTGATATAATGTGAAACAAAATATTTATACAGGTGTAGAATACACAAACATGATATTCTACTGAGCTGTTACAAGTTGTGGTATAATGTGAAACAAAATATTTATACAGGTGTAGAATACACAAACATGATATTCTACTGATCTGTTAAGAGTTGTGGTATAATGTGAAACAAAATATTTATACAGATGTAGAATACAGAAACATGATATTCAACTGAACTGTTACAAGTTGTGATATAATGTGAAACAAAATATTTATACAGATGTAGAATACACAAACATGATATTCTACTGACCTGTTACAAGTTGTGATATAATGTGAAACAAAATATTTATACAGATGTAGAATACACAAACATGATATTCTACTGACCTGTTACAAGTTGTGGTATAATGTGAAACAAAATATTTATACAGATGTGGAATACACAAACATAATATTCTACTGACCTGTTAAGAGTTGTGGTATAATGTGAAACAAAATATTTATACAGGTGTAGAATACACAAACATGATATTCTACTGACCTGTTACAAGTTGTGATATAATGTGAAACAAAATATTTATACAGATGTAGAAAACACAAACATGATATTCTACTGACCTGCTACAAGTTGTGGTATAATGTGAAACAAAATATTTATAGAGGTGTAGAATACACAAACATGATATTCTACTGACCTGTTACAAGTTGTGGTATAATGTGAAAGAAAATATTTATACAGATGTAGAATACACAAACATGATATTCTACTGACCTGTTACAAGTTGTGGTATAATGTGAAACAAAATATTTATACAGATGTAGAATACACAAACATGATATTCTACTGACCTGTTACAAGTTGTGGTATAATGTGAAACAAAATATTTATACAGGTGTAGAATACACAAACATGATATTCTACTGAGCTGTTACAAGTTGTGGTATAATGTGAAACAAAATATTTATACAGGCGTAGAATACACAAACACGATATTCTACTGACCTGTTACAAGTTGTGGTATAATGTGAAACAAAATATTTATACAGATGTAGAATACACATAGATGATATTCTACTGACCTGTTACAAGTTGTGGTATAATGTGAAACAAAATATTTATACAGGTGTAGAATACACAAACATGATATTCTACTGACCTGTTACAAGTTGTGGTATAATGTGAAACCAAATATTTATACAGATGTAGAATACACAAACACGATATTCTACTGACCTGTTACAAGTTGTGGTATAATGTGAAACAAAATATTCATACAGATGTAGAATACACAAACACGATATTCTACTGACCTGTTACAAGTTGTGGTATAATGTGCAACAAAATATTTATACAGATGTAGAATGCACAAAGATGATATTCTACTGACCTGTTACAAGTTGTGGTATAATGTGAAACAAAATATTTATACAGATGTAGAATACACAAACACGACATTCTACTGACCTGTTACAAGTGGTGGTATAATGTGAAACCAAATATTTATACAGATGTAAAATACACAAACAAGATATTCTACTGATCTGTTACAAGTTGTGGTATAATGTGAAACAAAATATTTATACAGATGTAGAATACACAAACACGATATTATACTGATCTGTTACAAGTTGTGGTATAATGTGAAACAAAATATTTATACAGATGTAGAATACACAAACACGATATTCTACTGATCTGTTACAAGTTGTGGTATAATGTGAAACAAAATATTTATACAGATGTAGAATACAGAAACATGATATTCTACTTACCTGTTACAAGTTGTGGTATAATGTGAAACAAAATATTTATACAGATGTAGAATACCCAAACATGATATCCTACTGACCTGTTACAAGTTGTGGTATAATGTGAAACAAAATATTTATACAGGTGTAGAATACACAAAGATGATATTCTACTGAACTGTACAAGTTGTGGTA
The DNA here is from genome assembly GCA_946811695.1 of Gonocerus acuteangulatus. Lineage (NCBI taxonomy): Eukaryota > Metazoa > Arthropoda > Insecta > Hemiptera > Coreidae > Gonocerus > Gonocerus acuteangulatus. Next base: position 1,392,740 of record OX328127.1, read on the forward strand.
TAATGTGAAACAAAATATTTATACATATGCAGATTACACAAAAATGATATTCTACTGACCTGTTACAAGTTGTGATATAAAGTGAAACAAAATATTTATACGTATGTAGAATGCACAAAGATGATATTCTACTGACCTGTTACAAGTTGTGGTATATTGTGAAACAAAATATTTATACAGATGTAGAATACACAAACACGACATTCTACTGACCTGTTACAAGTTGTGGTATAATGTGAAACAAAATATTTATACAGATGTAGAATACACAAACACGACATTCTACTGACCTGTTACAAGTGGTGGTATAATGTGAAACAAAATATTTATACAGATGTAGAATACACAAACACGACATTCTACTGACCTGTTACAAGTTGTGGTATAATGTGAAACAAAATATTTATACAGATGTAGAATACACAAACACGACATTCTACTGACCTGTTACAAGTGGTGGTATAATGTAAAACAAAATATTTATACAGATGTAGAATACACAAACACGATATTCTACTGATCTGTTACAAGTTGTGGTATAACGTGAAACAAAATATTTATACAGATGTAGAATACAGAAACATGATATTCTACTTACCTGTTACAAGTTGTGGTATAATGTGAAACAAAATATTTATACAGATATAGAATACCCAAACATGATATCCTACTGACCTGTTACAAGTTGTGGTATAATGTGAAACAAAATATTTATACAGGTGTAGAATACACAAAGATGATATTCTACTGACCTGTACAAGTTGTGGTATAATGTGAAACAAAATATTTATACATATGCAGAATACACAAAAATGATATTCTACTGACCTGTTACAAGTTGTGATATAAAGTGAAACAAAATATTTATACGTATGTAGAATGCACAAAGATGATATTCTACTGACCTGTTACAAGTTGTGGTATAATGTGAAACAAAATATTTATACAGATGTAGAATACACAAACACGACATTCTACTGACCTGTTACAAGTTGTGGTATAATGTGAAACAAAATATTTATACAGATGTAGAATACACAAACACGACATTCTACTGACCTGTTACAAGTGGTGGTATAATGTGAAACAAAATATTTATACAGATGTAGAATACACAAACACGATATTCTACTGACCTGTTACAAGTTGTGGTATAATGTGAAACAAAATATTTATACAGATGTAGAATACACAAACACGACATTCTACTGACCTGTAACAAGTGGTGGTATAATGTAAAACAAAATATTTATACAGATGTAGAATACACAAACACGACATTCTACTGACCTGTTACAAGTGGTGGTATAATGTGAAACCAAATATTTATACAGATGTAAAATACACAAAGAAGATATTCTACTGATCTGTTACAAGTTGTGGTATAATGTGAAACAAAATATTTATACAGATGTAGAATACACAAACACGATATTATACTGATCTGTTACAAGTTGTGGTATAATGTGAAACAAAATATTTATACAGATGTAGAATACACAAACACGATATTCTACTGATCTGTTACAAGTTGTGGTATAATGTGAAACAAAATATTTATACAGATGTAGAATACCCAAACATGATATTCTACTTACCTGTTACAAGTGGTGGTATAATGTGAAACAAAATATTCATACAGATGTAGAATACCCAAACATGATATTCTACTTAACTGTTACAAGTTGTGGTACAATGTGAAACAAAATATTTATACAGATGTAGAATACCCAAACATGATATTCTACTTACCTGTTACAAGTGGTGGTATAATGTAAAACAAAATATTTATACAGATGTAGAATACACAAACATGATATTCTACTGACCTGTTACAAGTTGTGGTATAATGTGAAACAAAATATTTATACAGATGTAGAATACACAAACACGATATTCTACTGACCTGTTAAAAGTTGTGGTATAATGTGAAACAAAATATTTATACAGATGTAGAATACACAAACATGATATTCTACTGACCTGTTACAAGCTGTGGTATAATGTGAAACAAAATATTTATACAGATGTAGAATACACAAACATGATATTCTACTCACCTGTTACAAGTTGTGGTATAATGTGAAACAAAATATTTATACAGATGTAGAATACAGAAACATGATATTCTACTGACCTGTTACAAGTTGTGGTATAATGTGAAACAAAATATTTATACAGGTGTAGAATACACAAACACGATATTCTACTGATCTGTTACAAGTTGTGGTATAATGTGAAACAAAATATTTATACAGATGTAGAATCCAGAAACATGATATTCTACTGACCTGTTACAAGTTGTGGTACAATGTGAAACAAAATATTTATACAGGTGTAGAATACACAAACACGATATTCTACTGAGCTGTTACAAGTTGTGGTATAATGTGAAACAAAATATTTATACAGGTGTAGAATACACAAACAAGATATTCTACTAACCTGTTACAAGTTGTGGTATAATGTGAAACAAAATATTTATACAGGCGTAGAATACACAAACAAGATATTCTACTGACCTGTTACAAGTGGTGGTAAAATGTGAAACAAAATATTTATACAGGTGTAGAATACCCAAACATGATATTCTACTGACCTGTTACAAGTTGTGGTATAATGTGAAACAAAATATTTATACAGATGTAGAATACACAAAGATGATATTCTACTGACCTGTTACAAGTTGTGGTATAATGTGAAACAAAATATTTATACAGATGTAGAATACCCAAACATGATATTCTACTGACCTGTTACAAGTTGTGGTATAATGTGAAACAAAATATTTATACAGGGGTAGAATACACAAAGATGATATTCTACTGACTTGTACAAGTTGTGGTATAAGGTGAAACAAAATATTTATACATATGCAGAATACACAAAAATGATATTCTACTGACCTGTTACAAGTTGTGGTATAATGTGAAACAAAATATTTATACAGATGTAGAATACCCAAACATGATATTCTACTGACCTGTTACAAGTTGTGGTATAATGTGAAACAAAATATTTATACAGGTGTAGAATACACAAAGATGATATTCTACTGACCTGTACAAGTTGTGGTATAATGTGAAACAAAATATTTATACATATGCAGAATACACAAAAATGATATTCTACTGACCTGTTACAAGTTGTGGTATAATGTGTAACAAAATATTTATACAGATGTAGAATACACAAACATGATATTCTACTGACCTGTTACAAGTTGTGATATAATGTGAAACAAAATATTTATACAGATGTAGAATACACAAAGATGATATTCTACTGACCTGTTACAAGTTGTGGTATAATGTGAAACAAAATATTTATACAGGTGTAGAATACACAAACATGATATTCTACTGACCTGTTACAAGTTGTGGTATAATGTGAAACCAAATATTTATACAGATGTAGAATACACAAACACGATATTCTACTGACCTGTTACATGTTGTGGTATAATGTGAAACAAAATATTTATACAGATGTAGAATACACAAACACGATATTCTACTGACCTGTTACAAGTTGTGGTATAATGTGAAACAAAATATTTATACAGATGTAGAATACACAAACACGATATTCTACTGACCTGTTACAAGTTGTGGTATAATGTGAAACAAAATATTTATACAGATGTAGAATACACAAACACGACATTCTACTGACCTGTTACAAGTGGTGGTATAATGTGAAACAAAATATTTATACAGGTGTAGAATACACAAAGATGGTATTCTACTGACCTGTACAAGTTGTGGTATAATGTGAAACAAAATATTTATACATATGCAGAATACACAAAAATGATATTCTACTGACCTGTTACAAGTTGTGGTATAATGTGAAACAAAATATTTATACAGATGTAGAATACACAAACATGATATTCTACTGACCTGTTACAAGTTGTGATGTAATGTGAAACAAAATATTTATGCATATGCAGAATACACATAAATGATATTCTACTGACCTGTTACAAGTTGTGGTATAATGTGAAACAAAATATTTATACAGATGTAGAATACACAAACATGATATTCTACTGACCTGTTACAAGTTGTGATATAATGTGAAACAAAATATTTATACAGATGTAGAATACACAAAGATGATATTCTACTGACCTGTTACAAGTTGTGGTATAATGTGAAACAAAATATTTATACAGGTGTAGAATACACAAACATGATATTCTACTGACCTGTTACAAGTTGTGGTATAATGTGAAACCAAATATTTATACAGATGTAGAATACACAAACACCATATTCTACTGACCTGTTACAAGTTGTTGTATAATGTGAAACAAAATATTTATACAGATGTAGAATACACAAACACGATATTCTACTGACCTGTTACAAGTTGTGGTATAATGTGAAACAAAATATTTATACAGATGTAGAATGCACAAAGATGATATTCTACTGACCTGTTACAAGTTGTGGTATAATGTGAAACAAAATATTTATACAGATGTAGAATGCACAAAGATGATATTCTACTGACCTGTTACAAGTTGTGGTATAATGTGAAACAAAATATTTATACAGATGTAGAATACACAAACACGACATTCTACTGACCTGTTACAAGTTGTGGAATAATGTGAAACAAAATATTTATACAGATGTAGAATACACAAACACGACATTCTACTGACCTGTTACAAGTTGTGATATAATGAGAAACAAAATATTTATACAGATGTAGAATACACAAACACGATATTCTACTGACCTGTTACAAGTTGTGGTATAATGTGAAACAAAATATTTATACAGATGTAGAATACCCAAACATGATATTCTACTTACCTGTTACAAGTTGTGGTATAATGTGAAACAAAATATTTATACAGGTGTAGAATACACAAACATGATATTCTACTAACCTGTTACAAGTTGTGGTATAATGTGAAACAAAATATTTATACAGGCGTAGAATACACAAACACGATATTCTACTGCCTGTTACAAGTGGTGGTAAAATGTGAAACAAAATATTTATACAGGTGTAGAATACCCAAACATGATATTCTACTGACCTGTTACAAGTTGTGGTATAATGTGAAACAAAATATTTATACAGATGTAGAATACACAAAGATGATATTCTACTGACCTGTTACAAGTTGTGGTATAATGTGAAACAAAATATTTATACAGGTGTAGAATACCCAAACATGATATTCTACTGACCTGTTACAAGTTGTGGTATAATGTGAAACAAAATATTTATACAGATGTAGAATACACAAACATGATATTCTACTGACCTGTTACAAGTTGTGGTATAATGTGAAACAAAATATTTATACAGGTGTAGAATACACAAAGATGATATTCTACTGACCTGTACAAGTTGTGGTATAATGTGAAACAAAATATTTATACATATGCAGAATACACAAAAATGATATTCTACTGACCTGTTACAAGTTGTGGTATAATGTGAAACAAAATATTTATACAGATGTAGAATACACAAACATGATATTCTACTGACCTGTTACACGTTGTGATATAATGTGAAACAAAATATTTATACAGATGTAGAATACACAAAGATGATATTCTACTGACCTGTTACAAGTTGTGGTATAATGTGAAACAAAATATTTATACAGGTGTAGAATACACAAACATGATATTCTACTGACCTGTTACAAGTTGTGGTATAATGTGAAACCAAATATTTATACAGATGTAGAATACACAAACACGATATTCTACTGACCTGTTACAAGTTGTGGTATAATGTGAAACAAAATATTTATACAGATGTAGAATACACAAACACGATATTCTACTGACCTGTTACAAGTTGTGGTATAATGTGCAACAAAATATTTATACAGATGTAGAATGCACAAAGATGATATTCTACTGACCTGTTACAAGTTGTGGTATAATGTGAAACAAAATATTTATACAGATGTAGAATACACAAACACGACATTCTACTGACCTGTTACAAGTTGTGGTATAATGTGAAACCAAATATTTATACAGATGTAGAATACACAAACACCATATTCTACTGACCTGTTACAAGTTGTTGTATAATGTGAAACAAAATATTTATACAGATGTAGAATACACAAACACGATATTCTACTGACCTGTTACAAGTTGTGGTATAATGTGAAACAAAATATTTATACAGATGTAGAATGCACAAAGATGATATTCTACTGACCTGTTACAAGTTGTGGTATAATGTGAAACAAAATATTTATACAGATGTAGAATGCACAAAGATGATATTCTACTGACCTGTTACAAGTTGTGGTATAATGTGAAACAAAATATTTATACAGATGTAGAATACACAAACACGACATTCTACTGACCTGTTACAAGTTGTGGAATAATGTGAAACAAAATATTTATACAGATGTAGAATACACAAACACGACATTCTACTGACCTGTTACAAGTTGTGATATAATGTGAAACAAAATATTTATACAGATGTAGAATACACAAACACGATATTCTACTGACCTGTTACAAGTTGTGGTATAATGTGAAACAAAATATTTATACAGATGTAGAATACCCAAACATGATATTCTACTTACCTGTTACAAGTTGTGGTATAATGTGAAACAAAATATTTATACAGGTGTAGAATACACAAACACGATATTCTACTGATCTGTTACAAGTTGTGGTATAATGTGAAACAAAATATTTATACAGGCGTAGAATACACAAACACGATATTCTACTGCCTGTTACAAGTGGTGGTAAAATGTGAAACAAAATATTTATACAGGTGTAGAATACCCAAACATGATATTCTACTGACCTGTTACAAGTTGTGGTATAATGTGAAACAAAATATTTATACAGATGTAGAATACACAAAGATGATATTCTACTGACCTGTTACAAGTTGTGGTATAATGTGAAACAAAATATTTATACAGGTGTAGAATACCCAAACATGATATTCTACTGACCTGTTACAAGTTGTGGTATAATGTGAAACAAAATATTTATACAGATGTAGAATACACAAACATGATATTCTACTGACCTGTTACAAGTTGTGGTATAATGTGAAACAAAATATTTATACAGGTGTAGAATACACAAAGATGATATTCTACTGACCTGTACAAGTTGTGGTATAATGTGAAACAAAATATTTATACATATGCAGAATACACAAAAATGATATTCTACTGACCTGTTACAAGTTGTGGTATAATGTGAAACAAAATATTTATACAGATGTAGAATACACAAACATGATATTCTACTGACCTGTTACACGTTGTGATATAATGTGAAACAAAATATTTATACAGATGTAGAATACACAAAGATGATATTCTACTGACCTGTTACAAGTTGTGGTATAATGTGAAACAAAATATTTATACAGGTGTAGAATACACAAACATGATATTCTACTGACCTGTTACAAGTTGTGGTATAATGTGAAACCAAATATTTATACAGATGTAGAATACACAAACACGATATTCTACTGACCTGTTACAAGTTGTGGTATAATGTGAAACAAAATATTTATACAGATGTAGAATACACAAACACGATATTCTACTGACCTGTTACAAGTTGTGGTATAATGTGCAACAAAATATTTATACAGATGTAGAATGCACAAAGATGATATTCTACTGACCTGTTACAAGTTGTGGTATAATGTGAAACAAAATATTTATACAGATGTAGAATACACAAACACGACATTCTACTGACCTGTTACAAGTGGTGGTATAATGTGAAACCAAATATTTATACAGATGTAAAATACACAAAGAAGATATTCTACTGATCTGTTACAAGTTGTGGTATAATGTGAAACAAAATATTTATACAGATGTAGAATACACAAACACGATATTATACTGATCTGTTACAAGTTGTGGTATAATGTGAAACAAAATATTTATACAGATGTAGAATACACAAACACGATATTCTACTGATCTGTTACAAGTTGTGGTATAATGTGAAACAAAATATTTATACAGATGTAGAATACAGAAACATGATATTCTACTTACCTGTTACAAGTTGTGGTATAATGTGAAACAAAATATTTATACAGATGTAGAATACCCAAACATGATATCCTACTGACCTGTTACAAGTTGTGGTATAATGTGAAACAAAATATTTATACAGGTGTAGAATACACAAAGATGATATTCTACTGACCTGTACAAGTTGTGGTATAATGTGAAACAAAATATTTATACATATGCAGAATACACAAAAATGATATTCTACTGACCTGTTACAAGTTGTGATATAAAGTGAAACAAAATATTTATACGTATGTAGAATGCACAAAGATGATATTCTACTGACCTGTTACAAGTTGTGGTATAATGTGAAACAAAATATTTATACAGATGTAGAATACACAAACATGATATTCTACTGACCTGTTACAAGTTGTGGTATAATGTGAAACAAAATATTTATACAGATGTAGAATACACAAACACGACATTCTACTGACCTGTTACAAGTTGTGGTATAATGTGAAACAAAATATTTATACAGATGTAGAATACACAAAGATGATATTCTACTGACCTGTTACAAGTTGTGGTATAATGTGAAACAAAATATTTATACAGATGTAGAATACACAAACACGACATTCTACTGACCTGTTACAAGTGGTGGTATAATGTGAAACCAAATATTTATACAGATGTAAAATACACAAACAAGATATTCTACTGATCTGTTACAAGTTGTGGTATAATGTGAAACAAAATATTTATACAGATGTAGAATACACAAACACGATATTATACTGATCTGTTACAAGTTGTGGTATAATGTGAAACAAAATATTTATACAGATGTAGAATACACAAACACGATATTCTACTGATCTGTTACAAGTTGTGGTATAATGTGAAACAAAATATTTATACAGATGTAGAATACAGAAACATGATATTCTACTTACCTGTTACAAGTTGTGGTATAATGTGAAACAAAATATTTATACAGATGTAGAATACCCAAACATGATATCCTACTGACCTGTTACAAGTTGTGGTATAATGTGAAACAAAATATTTATACAGGTGTAGAATACACAAAGATGATATTCTACTGACCTGTACAAGTTGTGGTATAATGTGAAACAAAATATTTATACATATGCAGAATACACAAAAATGATATTCTACTGACCTGTTACAAGTTGTGATATAAAGTGAAACAAAATATTTATACGTATGTAGAATGCACAAAGATGATATTCTACTGACCTGTTACAAGTTGTGGTATAATGTGAAACAAAATATTTATACAGATGTAGAATACACAAACACGACATTCTACTGACCTGTTACAAGTTGTGGTATAATGTGAAACAAAATATTTATACAGATGTAGAATACCCAAACATGATATTCTACTTACCTGTTACAAGTGGTGGTATAATGTGAAACAAAATATTTATACAGATGTAGAATACCCAAACATGATATTCTACTTAACTGTTACAAGTTGTGGTACAATGTGAAACAAAATATTTATACAGTTGTAGAATACCCAAACATGATATTCTACTTACCTGTTACAAGTGGTGGTATAATGTGAAACAAAATATTTATACAGATGTAGAATACACAAACATGATATTCTACTGACCTGTTACAAGTTGTGGTATAATGTGAAACAAAATATTTATACAGATGTAGAATACACAAACACGATATTCTACTGACCTGTTAAAAGTTGTGGTATAATGTGAAACAAAATATTTATACAGATGTAGAATACACAAACATGATATTCTACTGACCTGTTACAAGTTGTGGTATAATGTGAAACAAAATATTTATACAGATGTAGAATACACAAACACGATATTCTACTGACCTGTTAAAAGTTGTGGTATAATGTGAAACAAAATATTTATACAGATGTAGAATACACAAACATGATATTCTACTGACCTGTTACAAGTTGTGGTATAATGTGAAACAAAATATTTATACAGATGTAGAATACACAAACACGATATTCTACTGACCTGTTAAAAGTTGTGGTATAATGTGAAACAAAATATTTATACAGATGTAGAATACACAAACATGATATTCTACTGACCTGTTACAAGCTGTGGTATAATGTGAAACAAAATATTTATACAGATGTAGAATACACAAACACGACATTCTACTGACCTGTTACAAGTGGTGGTATAATGTGAAACAAAATATTTATACAGATGTAGAATACACAAACACGACATTCTACTGACCTGTTACAAGTTGTGGTATAATGTGAAACAAAATATTTATACAGATGTAGAATACACAAACACGACATTCTACTGACCTGTTACAAGTTGTGGTATAATGTGAAACAAAATATTTATACAGATGTAGAATACCCAAACATGATATCCTACTGACCTGTTACAAGTTGTGGTATAATGTGAAACAAAATATTTATACAGGTGTAGAATACACAAAGATGATATTCTACTGACCTGTACAAGTTGTGGTATAATGTGAAACAAAATATTTATACATATGCAGAATACACAAAAATGATATTCTACTGACCTGTTACAAGTTGTGATATAAAGTGAAACAAAATATTTATACGTATGTAGAATGCACAAAGATGATATTCTACTGACCTGTTACAAGTTGTGGTATAATGTGAAACAAAATATTTATACAGATGTAGAATACACAAACACGACATTCTACTGACCTGTTACAAGTTGTGGTATAATGTGAAACAAAATATTTATACAGATGTAGAATACACAAACACGACATTCTACTGACCTGTTACAAGTGGTGGTATAATGTGAAACAAAATATTTATACAGATGTAGAATACACAAACACGACATTCTACTGACCTGTTACAAGTTGTGGTATAATGTGAAACAAAATATTTATACAGATGTAGAATACACAAACACGACATTCTACTGACCTGTTACAAGTGGTGGTATAATGTAAAACAAAATATTTATACAGATGTAGAATACACAAACAAGAAATTCTACTGACCTGTTAAAAGTTGTGGTATAATGTGAAACAAAATATTTATACAGATGTAGAATACACAAACATGATATTCTACTCACCTGTTACAAGTTGTGGTATAATGTGAAACAAAATATTTATACAGATGTAGAATACAGAAACATGATATTCTACTGACCTGTTACAAGTTGTGGTATAATGTGAAACAAAATATTTATACAGGTGTAGAATACACAAACACGATATTCTACTGATCTGTTACAAGTTGTGGTATAATGTGAAACAAAATATTTATACAGATGTAGAATCCAGAAACATGATATTCTACTGACCTGTTACAAGTTGTGGTACAATGTGAAACAAAATATTTATACAGGTGTAGAATACACAAACACGATATTCTACTGAGCTGTTACAAGTTGTGGTATAATGTGAAACAAAATATTTATACAGGTGTAGAATACACAAACAAGATATTCTACTAACCTGTTACAAGTTGTGGTATAATGTGAAACAAAATATTTATACAGGCGTAGAATACACAAACACGATATTCTACTGACCTGTTACAAGTGGTGGTAAAATGTGAAACAAAATATTTATACAGGTGTAGAATACCCAAACATGATATTCTACTGACCTGTTACAAGTTGTGGTATAATGTGAAACAAAATATTTATACAGATGTAGAATACACAAAGATGATATTCTACTGACCTGTTACAAGTTGTGGTATAATGTGAAACAAAATATTTATACAGATGTAGAATACCCAAACATGATATTCTACTGACCTGTTACAAGTTGTGGTATAATGTGAAACAAAATATTTATACAGGGGTAGAATACACAAAGATGATATTCTACTGACCTGTACAAGTTGTTGTATAAGGTGAAACAAAATATTTATACATATGCAGAATACACAAAAATGATATTCTACTGACCTGTTACAAGTTGTGGTATAATGTGAAACAAAATATTTATACAGATGTAGAATACCCAAACATGATATTCTACTGACCTGTTACAAGTTGTGGTATAATGTGAAACAAAATATTTATACAGGTGTAGAATACACAAAGATGATATTCTACTGACCTGTACAAGTTGTGGTATAATGTGAAACAAAATATTTATACATATGCAGAATACACAAAAATGATATTCTACTGACCTGTTACAAGTTGTGGTATAATGTGAAACAAAATATTTATACAGATGTAGAATACACAAACATGATATTCTACTGACCTGTTACAAGTTGTGATATAATGTGAAACAAAATATTTATACAGATGTAGAATACACAAAGATGATATTCTACTGACCTGTTACAAGTTGTGGTATAATGTGAAACAAAATATTTATACAGGTGTAGAATACACAAACATGATATTCTACTGACCTGTTACAAGTTGTGGTATAATGTGAAACCAAATATTTATACAGATGTAGAATACACAAACACGATATTCTACTGACCTGTTACATGTTGTGGTATAATGTGAAACAAAATATTTATACAGATGTAGAATACACAAACACGATATTCTACTGACCTGTTACAAGTTGTGGTATAATGTGAAACAAAATATTTATACAGATGTAGAATACACAAACACGATATTCTACTGACCTGTTACAAGTTGTGGTATAATGTGAAACAAAATATTTATACAGATGTAGAATACACAAACACGACATTCTACTGACCTGTTACAAGTGGTGGTCTAATGTGAAACAAAATATTTATACAGATGTAGAATACACAAACACGACATTCTACTGACCTGTTACAAGTTGTGGTATAATGTGAAACAAAATATTTATACAGATGTAGAATACACAAACACGACATTCTACTGACCTGTTACAAGTGGTGGTATAATGTGAAACAAAATATTTATACAGATGTGAAATACACAAACAAGATATTCTACTGACCTGTTACAAGTTGTGGTATAATGTGAAACAAAATATTTATACAGATGTAGAATACACAAAGATGATATTCTACTGACCTGTTACAAGTTGTGGTATAATGTGAAACAAAATATTTATACAGATGTAGAATACACAAACACGATATTCTACTGATCTGTTACAAGTTGTGGTATAATGTGAAACAAAATATTTATACAGATGTAGAATACACAAACACGATATTCTACTGATCTGTTACAAGTTGTGGTATAATGTGAAACAAAATATTTATACAGATGTAGAATACACAAACACGATATTCTACTGATCTGTTACAAGTTGTTGTATAATGCGAAACAAAATATTTATACAGATGTAGAATACAGAAACATGATATTCTACTTACCTGTTACAAGTTGTGGTATAATGTGAAACAAAATATTTATACAGATGTAGAATACCCAAACATGATATTCTACTGACCTGTTGTCCACGAGGAAATAATTATGTCCAACTTGCTTAATTAGAACGAAACCAATATTGATTGAAACCCTTGTTGAATAAATGAAACAGGTAAAGCGGGTGAAATCGATAGTTGTACAAGTTATGAATTGTCTATGAAGACCATGAGGTCTGGTGAATGAATCTAGGACTGTGTTAGCCGCCTGTTTCCTAGAAGTAGGGTTGTACCATGAGGTCTGGTGAATGAATCTAGGACTGTGATAGCCGCCGGTTTCCTAGAAGTAGGGTTATACCATTGAATGACTCTAGGACTGTGTTAGCCGCCGGTTTCCTAGAAGTAGGGTATTACCATGAGGTCTGGTGAATGAATCTAGGACTGTATAGCCTCCGGTTTCCTAGAAGTAGGGTTGTACCATGAGGTCTGGTGAATGAATCTAGGACTGTGTTAGCCTCCGGTTTCCTAGAAGTAGGGTTGTACCATGAGGTCTGGTGAATGAATCTAGGACTGTATAGCCTCCGGTTTCCTAGAAGTAGGGTTGTACCATGAGGTCTGGTGAATGAATCTAGGACTGTGATAGCCTCCGGTTTCCTAGAAGTAGGGTTGTACCATGAGGTCTGGTGAATGAATCTAGGACTGTGTTAGCCTCCGGTTTCCTAGAAGTAGGGTTGTACCATGAGGTCTGGTGAATGAATCTAGGACTGTGATAGCCTCCGGTTTCCTAGAAGTAGGGTTGTACCATGAGGTCTGGTGAATGAATCTAGGACTGTGATAGCCTCCGGTTTCCTAGAAGTAGGGTTGTACCATGAGGTCTGGTGAATGAATCTAGGACTGTGATAGCCTCCGGTTTCCTAGAAGTAGGGTTGTACCATGAGGTCTGGTGAATGAATCTAGGACTGTGTTAGCCGCCTGTTTCCTAGAAGTAGGGTTGTACCATGAGGTCTGGTGAATGAATCTAGGACTGTGTTAGCCGCCGGTTTCCTAGAAGTAGGGTTTTACCATTGAATGACTCTAGGACTGTGTTAGCCGCCGGTTTCCTAGAAGTAGGGTTTTACCATGAGGTCTGGTGAATGAATCTAGGACTGTATAGCCTCCGGTTTCCTAGAAGTAGGGTTGTACCATGAGGTCTGTTGAATGAATCTAGGACTGTGATAGCCTCCGGTTTCCCAGAAGTACGGTTGTACCATGAGGTCTGGTGAATGAATCTAGGACTGTGATAGCCTCCGGTTTCCTAGAAGTAGGGTTGTACCATGAGGTCTGGTGAATGAATCTAGGACTGTGATAGCCGCCGGTTTCCTAGAAGTAGGGTTGTACCATGAGGTCTGGTGAATAAATCTAGGACTGTGTTAGCCGCCGGTTTCCTAGAAGTAGGGTTGTACCATGAGGTCTGGTGAATGAATCTAGGACTGTGTTAGCCGCCGTTTTCCTAGAAGTAGGGTTGTACCATGAGGTCTGGTGAATGAATCTAGGACTGTGTTAGCCTCCGGTTTCCTAGAAGTAGGGTTGTACCATGAGGTCTGGTGAATGAATCTAGGACTGTGATAGCCTCCGGTTTCCTAGAAGTAGGGTTGTACCATGAGGTCTGGTGAATGAATCTAGGACTGTGTTAGCCTCCGGTTTCCTAGAAGTAGGGTTGTACCATGAGGTCTGGTGAATGAATCTAGGACTGTGTTAGCCGCCGGTTTCCTAGAAGTAGGGTTGTACCATGAGGTCTGGTGAATGAATCTAGGACTTTGTTATCCGCCGGATTCCTAGAAGTAGGGTTGTACGGATATACAGCAACAAGTTATGAATGGTCTATGAAGACCATGAGGTCTGGTGAATGAATCTAGGACTGTGTTAGCCGCCGGTTTCCTAGAAGTAGGGTTGTACCATGAGGTCTGGTGAATGAATCTAGGACTGTGATAGCCTCCGGTTTCCTAGAAGTAGGGTTGTACCATGAGGTCTGGTGAATGAATCTAGGACTGTGTTAGCCTCCGGTTTCCTAGAAGTAGGGTTGTACCATGAGGTCTGGTGAATGAATCTAGGACTGTGATAGCCTCCGGTTTCCTAGAATTAGGGTTGTACCATGAGGTCTGGTGAATGAATCTAGGACTGTGTTAGCCGCCGGTTTCCTAGAAGTAGGGTTTTACCATTGAATGACTCTAGGACTGTGTTAGCCGCCGGTTTCCTAGAAGTAGGGTTTTACCATGAGGTCTGGTGAATGAATCTAGGACTGTATAGCCTCCGGTTTCCTAGAAGTAGGGTTGTACCATGAGGTCTGGTGAATGAATCTAGGACTGTGATAGCCTCCGGTTTCCTAGAAGTAGGGTTGTACCATGAGGTCTGGTGAATGAATCTAGGACTGTGTTAGCCTCCGGTTTCCTAGAAGTAGGATTGTACCATGAGGTCTGGTGAATGAATCTAGGACAGTGATAGCCGCCGGTTTCCTAGAAGTAGGGTTGTACCATGAGGTCTGGTGAATGAATCTAGGACTGTGTTAGCCGCCGGTTTCCTAGAAGTAGGGTTGTACCATGAGGTCTGGTGAATGAATCTAGGACTGTGATAGCCTCCGGTTTCCCAGAAGTAGGGTTGTACCATGAGGTCTGGTGAATGAATCTAGGACTGTGATAGCCTCCAGTTTCCTAGAAGTAGGGTTGTACCATGAGGTCTGGTGAATGAATCTAGGACTGTGATAGCCGCCGGTTTCCTAGAAGTAGGGTTGTACCATGAGGTCTGGTGAATAAATCTAGGACTGTGTTAGCCGCCGGATTCCTAGAAGTAGGGTTGTACCATGAGGTCTGGTGAATGAATCTAGGACTGTGTTAGCCGCCGGTTTCCTAGAAGTAGGGTTGTACCATGAGGTCTGGTGAATGAATCTAGGACTCTGTTAGCCTCCGGTTTCCTAGAAGTAGGGTTGTACCATGAGGTCTGGTGAATGAATCTAGGACTGTGATTGCCTCCGGTTTCCTAGAAGTAGGGTTGTACCATGAGGTCTGGTGAATGAATCTAGGACTGTGTTAGCCTCCGGTTTCCTAGAAGTAGGGTTGTACCATGAGGTCTGGTGAATGAATCTAGGACTGTGTTAGTCGCCGGTTTCCTAGAAGTAGGGTTGTACCATGAGGTCTGGTGAATGAATCTAGGACTTTGTTATCCGCCGGATTCCTAGAAGTAGGGTTGTACGGATATACAGCAACAAGTTATGAATGGTCTATGAAGACCATGAGGTCTGGTGAATGAATCTAGGACTGTGTTAGCCGCCGGTTTCCTAGAAGTAGGGTTGTACCATGAGGTCTGGTGAATGAATCTAGGACTGTGTTAGCCACCGGTTTCCTAGAAGTAGGGTTTTACCATTGAATGACTCTAGGACTGTGTTAGCCGCCGGTTTCCTAGAAGTAGGGTTGTACCATGAGGTCTGGTGAATGAATCTAGGACTGTGATAGCCTCCGGTTTCCTAGAAGTAGGGTTGTACCATGAGGTCTGGTGAATGAATCTAGGACTGTGTTAGCCGCCGGTTTCCTAGAAGTAGGGTTTTACCATAGAATGACTCTAGGACTGTGTTAGCCGCCGGTTTCCTAGAAGTAGGGTTGTACCATGAGGTCTGGTGAATGAATCTAGGACTGTGTTAGCCGCCGGTTTCCTAGAAGTAGGGTTTTACCATAGAATGACTCTAGGACTGTGTTAGCCGCCGGTTTCCTAGAAGTAGGGTTGTACCATGAGGTCTGGTGAATGAATCTAGGACTGTGTTAGCCGCCGGTTTCCTAGAAGTAGGGTTTTACCATAGAATGACTCTAGGACTGTGTTAGCCGCCGGTTTCCTAGAAGTAGGGTTGTACCATGAGATCTGGTGAATGAATCTAGGACTGTGTTAGCCGCCGGATTCCTGGAAGTAGGGTTGTACGGATATACAGCAACAAGTTATGAATTGTCTATGAAGACCATGAGGTCTGGTTAATGAATCTAGGACTGTGTTAGCCGCCGGTTTCCTAGAAGTAGGGTTGTACCATGAGGTCTGGTGAATGAATCTAGGACTGTGTTAGCCGCAGGATTCCTGGAAGTATGGTTGTACGGATATACAGCAACAAGTTATGAATTGTCTATGAAGACCATGAGGTCTGGTGAATGAATCTAGGACTGTGTTAGCCGCCGGTTTCCTAGAAGTAGGGTTGTACCATGAGGTCTGGTGAATGAATCTAGGACTGTGTTAGCCGCCGGATTCCTGGAAGTAGGGTTGTACGGATATACAGCAACAAGTTATGAATTGTCTATGAAGACCATGAGGTCTGGTGAATGAATCTAGGACTGTGTTAGCCGCCGGTTTCCTAGAAGTAGGGATGTACCATGAGGTCTGGTGAATGAATCTAGGACTGTGTTAGCCGCCATATTCCTGGAAGTAGGGTTGTACGGATATACAGCAACAAGTTATGAATTGTCTATGAAGACCATGAGGTCTGGTGAATGAATCTATTACTGTGTTAGCCGCCGGTTTCCTAGAAGTAGGGTTGTACCATGAGGTCTGGTGAATGAATCTAGGACTGTGTTAGCCGCCGGATTCCTGGAAGTAGGGTTGTACGGATATACAGCAACAAGTTATGAATTGTCTATGAAGACCATGAGGTCTGGTGAATGAATCTAGGACTGTGTTAGCCGCCGGATTCCTGGAAGTAGGGTTTTACCATTGAATGACTCTAGGACTGTGATAGCCTCCGGTTTCCTAGAAGTAGGGTTGTACCATGAGGTCTGGTGATTGAATCTAGGACTGTGTTAGCCGCCGGATTCCTGGAAGTAGGGTTGTACGGATATACAGCAACAAGTTATGAATTGTCTATGAAGACCATGAGGTCTGTTGAATGAATCTAGGACTGTGTTAGCCGCCGGATTCCTGGAAGTAGGGTTTTACCATTGAATGACTCTAGGACTGTGATAGCCTCCGGTTTCCTAGAAGTAGGGATGTACCATGAGGTCTGGTGAATGAATCTAGGACTGTGTTAGCCGCCGGATTCCTGGAAGTAGGGTTGTACGGATATACAGCAACAAGTTATGAATTGTCTATGAAGACCATGAGGTCTGGTGAATGAATCTAGGACTGTGTTAGCCGCCGGATTCCTAGAAGTAGGGTTGTACCATGAGGTCTGGTGAATGAATCTAGGACTGTGTTAGCCGCCGGATTCCTGGAAGTAGGGTTGTACGGATATACAGCAACAAGTTATGAATTGTCTATGAAGACCATGAGGTCTGGTGAATGAATCTAGGACTGTGTTAGCCGCCGGTTTCCTAGAAGTAGGGTTTTACCATTGAATGACTCTAGGACTGTGATAGCCTCCGGTTTCCTAGAAGTAGGGTTGTACCATGAGGTCTGGTGATTGAATCTAGGACTGTGTTAGCCGCCGGTTTCCTAGAAGTAGGGTTTTACCATTGAATGACTCTAGGACTGTGATAGCCTCCGGTTTCCTAGAAGTAGGGTATTACCATGAGGTCTGGTGAATGAATCTAGGACTGTATAGCCTCCGGTTTCCTAGAAGTAGGGTTGTACCATGAGGTCTGGTGAATGAATCTAGGACTGTGATAGCCTCCGGTTTCCTAGAAGTAGGGTTGTACCATGAGGTCTGGTGAATGAATCTAGGACTGTGTTAGCCTCCGGTTTCCTAGAAGTAGGGTTGTACCATGAGGTCTGGTGAATGAATCTAGGACTGTGATAGCCTCCGGTTTCCTAGAAGTAGGGTTGTACCATGAGGTCTGGTGAATGAATCTAGGACTGTATAGCCTCCGGTTTCCTAGAAGTAGGGTTGTACCATGAGGTCTGGTGAATGAATCTAGGACTGTGATAGCCTCCGGTTTCCTAGAAGTAGGGTTGTACCATGAGGTCTGGTGAATGAATCTAGGACTGTGTTAGCCTCCGGTTTCCTAGAAGTAGGATTGTAACATGAGGTCTGGTGAATGAATCTAGGACTGTGATAGCCGCCGGTTTCCTAGAAGTAGGGTTGTACCATGAGGTCTGGTGAATGAATCTAGGACTGTGTTAGCCGCCGGTTTCCTAGAAGTAGAGTTGTACCATGAGGTCTGGTGAATGAATCTAGGACTGTGATAGCCTCCGGTTTCCTAGAAGTAGGGTTGTACCATGAGGTCTGGTGAATGAATCTAGGACTGTGATAGCCGCCGGTTTTCTAGAAGTAGGGTTGTACCATGAGGTCTGGTGAATGAATCTAGGACTGTGTTAGCCGCCGGTTTCCTAGAAGTAGGGTTGTACCATGAGGTCTGGTGAATGAATCTAGGACTGTGTTAGCCTCCGGTTTCCTAGAAGTAGGGTTGTACCATGAGGTCTGGTGAGTGAATCTAGGACTGTGTTAGCCGCCGGTTTCCTAGAAGTAGGGTTGTACCATGAGGTCTTGTGAATGAATCTAGGACTTTGTTATCCGCCGGATTCCTAGAAGTAGGGTTGTACGGATATACAGCAACAAGTTATGAATGGTCTATGAAGACCATGAGGTCTGGTGAATGAATCTAGGACTGTGTTAGCCGCCGGTTTCCTAGAAGTAGGGTTGTACCATGAGGTCTGGTAAATGAATCTAGGACTGTTGTTTACGATTGTGGTCACTCTACCATTTTTTATATGGTTTAGAGTAGACCACTGGTGGTGAAGGACTGCAGAGATTTGTACATAGGTTAAATTTAAAATCAGGATTTATGTTGGAAAATATAATTAATTAGATGGGGGTGTAAAGCCAAAAGCAGGAACATATTTATTGTTATTGGGTTAGTTAAATTTTGAACATGGGAATGATGAGCTGCTGCTGAGGGTTGAACTGTTGAATGGTTTTGCTGGATCTTCATAAATGATAAATTAAGAGAGGTACCTGGTGTCTTGACGATTATGTGTTTAAGCATGATGTATAAGCCCTGTAATGTGCTGCATTTTCTTGTTCCTCCAATCCTGGTGGGCTGGCCAACACCATTTCCTGCTCCCTTCGCTCGGCCTGGGTGGCTTAGATGTTTACTCCTCCATCATTGGTGTGTAAAACTTGGGGAGGGAAAAAAAGATGCTCCACACTTTGTCTGCTTGGTGACTATATCTTCCGAACTTGTCTTTTCGTGCAGCTTCGTACTGCCGCGGGCAAATAGTTCCCGGGCACACCGCTAGGTGGCAGCACCTCACGGAGTATGTTTCGTTGAGCGGCTTTCGCGAACAAACCGCCCACCTAAATTAGTTTAAGCTAATTTACAATTCAAAAGAAAAATACAAAATAATACAATGGTAAATACAAGTTTGTTGATAAATAGTTCAACCTACAAATACAGTTTCACAGAGGTGAGAAAAGTATGTAAACAAAATTACAATAATGAGAATAAAAACTTCTAATATGTGGCGTTAAATAGGTGTGTACCAAATACAAATTGAAACTACTTCCCCAGAAAAAAGTTTAAAATAAGGACAAATTAAACAGATTCCATAATGAAGAAGAATAACAAAACAAAAGCCAAACTTGGATATTCAACTAGCTGAACGATCTTCCGTTTCAGCGTGGAATAAAGGAACAAGGGACGTAACTGCTCTAGTTAAAGTCTTGCCGGTGGGGGTCAGGACATCCACAACGCGAATGATTCCGTCGCGACCAGGGTAGGTGGATGTGACTCTTCCTACGGGCCATTGTCCTAGAAGTGGTCTTCTTTCCACAAGGATCACGAGGTATCCCAATTTGATGATGGGTTGAAATCATCCTGGGTGAATTCTTCAATCTGCCGCCCACCCTGAGGATCCCCTGCTCATCGAAGAAAGGTGAAATTTGGACGTAATCTGTCCCCTTTTTCATCGAGGCATCCTTGTGGAACTGTTGTGGCATTGATGTGAACTTTAAAGGAGATACTTTGGGTTTGCCTTTGACAAGCGAGACCTTGACTTCGCAATCTGAGCTCATGGAGTGCAAGTACAAGGCAGCGCTGTATCCCTTTGATGATGCATCACAGAAGCCAACCAAGCGGCGAACAGCTAGGGGTTCAGTGATGTGTCGTGGAATCGAGATAGAAGACAGGACTAGCCAATCGGTTGTAAGTTCCATCCAGGCAGCTTGGAGATCGTGTGGGAGTTCTTCGTCCCAGTCGGTATTCGCTTTCCAGACCTCTTGGAGCAATGACTTGGCGATGAAGACTACAGGAGCAAGCAGTCCGAGTGGGTCAAAGATACGCGATGTTGACGACAGCATGTGCCGTTTAGTGACCGGACAAGGATGAGGGGGTTTGACCGAATAGGAAAAGGCATCATTAGATGAACGCCAAAGTAGACCTAATATTTTGGTAGAGTCGTCAATTCTGATGGCTACAGATTCGCTATGTAGTTCTTTGGCAGGAAGAAGCATTGGTTCGGTCGAAGCCCACTTGCTTAGGGTAAATCCGCCTTTTGCGAATAAACCGCATAACTGGTTTTGAAGTAGAAGAGCTTCTTCTAGGGTGTCAGCTCCGCTGCACATGTCGTCAACGTAGCAGTTCTCTAAAACGCGACTTGCGGCTAAGGAGGATTCTGACCCATGGATTTCTACAAGTCGCCTTACGGTTCGAAGAGCTTGATATGCGCTTGACTTAAGCCCATATGTTACGGTATTGAGCTCCATTATCTGAATTGCCTTGTTGGGTGAATCGCGCCACAGGATGTGCTGGAATTTTCTGTCTTCTTCGTGAATGACAACTTGCCGATACATCTTAACCATGTCCGCACATAGAGGAATGGCATAGAGGCGAAAACGGATCAGAATGTTGCACAAATCTTCTTGTAGCTTGGGTCCCGATAGGAGTGCGTCATTGAGACTGTAACCTGATGACGAAGGGCATGACGCATCGAAAACTACCCTCAGCTTCATGTCGCCGTGGGGGCCCTCCTGCCAAACGCCATGGTGAGGGATGAGATACGAGGACTTTGTTTTAGCAGGAGACATGTGTCCGAGGTCCCTGTATTCCTGCATGAATTCGGAATAGTTATGAAAAAACGCGGGATCCTTTCGGAATCTAGTTTCCAGAGCGTAGAAACGGCGGTATGCAATATCTCTGTTGTCGACGATCGGAAAGCCTTCCTTGAAGGGCAGTCTCACTATAAATCGTCCCTCGTCATCTCGAGAAAGTGTCTTCGAGTAAAATTCCTCGCAATAGGCATCTTCGGGGTCGGTTCGGTCAACAGGTTTGGGCTCTTCAATCTCCCAAAACAACTTCATATTATCCTCAATTGAATGATGCCTTTCGATAAAGAATGAGTGATGAGAAGTAGAGGGGTGATCATTCAATGTGCCGGCGACAACGTGTCCGAATTTGGTGGGCAACAATGACAAACAATCGATGTCAGAGGGTTTAGATGCGCCGGAAATAATTTGATGGAAGACATCTCCTCCTAACAGTATGTCGATGGGTTTAGACTCTCCAAATTGGTGATCGGCCAAGGGCAAATCCATAAGCTTGCTGGAAAGTGATGTTGGTAGGCTGATACTGGGCAAATTCGATGTGATGTGGTCAATGACCAACGGTGTTACCTTTAACTCTTTGTCTCCAACGAGTGGGCGTAAAACGCAGTGTGTGGATCCTTTCACTAGGTGCGCTGGTAGGGTTGATCCTGCGAGGCTTGTGATGGACACCTTGGAAGGGAAAATCTTAGCACCTATCTTCTTTGCAAGAGAGGAAGTCATAAAGGTGTTTTGACTGCCTGAGTCGAGGAGAGCGTGTGCGGTGTGGAAATCACCTCTTGAACCTCTAATCAGAGTGCGCACGGTTCCGAGGAGTACGGTGCTCCTTGAGCATGATTTCTGGGCTGAGCCAAAACCGATGAAGGACTTGTCTTGAGTGTCTGCAACTGGAGATTGTCTTTTGTCATGAGCTGGTTCTTCATCCTTGGTGACTCCACGATCATCTCGATGGATCAGTGAGTGGTGTTTACTCCTGCAGTAGATGCAGCGAAATTTGGAACGGCAGTTTCCAACTCTGTGCCCTTTTTTTAAACAGTTGAAACACACCTTCCAAGAACGTATCATCGATGCCCGTTGCTCTACAGGAAGTTTCTTAAATCTTTCGCACTTCGCACAGGTGTGGGCGCCTTGGCAGAAAAGGCATTGAACGGGCTTAGGACTGGTTTCTCGGGCCTTAGAACTTTGAGAATCCGAGGAATCGCTGCTGGTGTGAAATGAAACCGCCTTATACCGCGGGGAGTTTCTGTTGGGGCAGCTAACGCTAGAGTTCGAGGAGGACCTACTACTTGAGCCTGTTCCTGATACATCCTGCGACATCTTGAGGGCGAGTTTCCTTTGGCGAATGAATGTTATTACGTCCTCAGTTTTCGGAAGGTCCTTGCTGGACTCTCGAGATAATTCGAATTGTTTCCTCGTTTCAGCGTCAAGAGCGCGCAGGGCTAATGTGGATAATATGAATTCGCAAGGATTCCCGAGTTTGAGAGAGTTAAGGGCCTCGATACTATCAGCAACGCCTGTAAGAAACCTATCATATTTCTGCTGTTCCGATTTGGCAGAGGTAACTTCACAATCCACGATGCGATGAACTAGAAGACGAGCTAATACTCGAGGGTTGTCATAGGTCTTTGTTACCTTCTCCCAAGCTTGATCGTAGGACTCATCCGCGATAGTGAAATTGGAAACTAATGACGCAGATTCTCCTTTGAGAGCTGCTATCAGATAATGAAATTTCTCAATTTTGCTGAGAGATTTGCGATCGTGTATCATGGAGCGGAACGTGTCTCTGAAGTGGGTCCATTGCAGAAGGTCACCTGAAAAAGTGGGGATTGGGATCTTATCGAGCTCAGGACCGCGGGAAGACATTGGTGGCAGGTTGGTTATCTGAACATTCCTGAAAGAGTCGCGGTCCATGAGGGAGAGTAGAATGGCTTTAGCAGCGATAATTTCAGACCGTAGCTTGCTGTAAACCGCATCCCAATCTTTATTAGGGAAAATATCGCTTTCTCCCAAAAGCAGATGTAGTGAGTCGGGTTTGTCCCATGTGCAGCAGAATTCCTCCCACTCTTCCTTCGCGACGAGATATCTCGCCTCGAAGCTACGTATGTCGTCATCTGCGATATCGTTCAATGTAATGTCGCCGATTCCAATGATGTTGCGCTTTAAAAGGCGCATTTTGCGTTCAAGTGCGTTGGCTTGATTAAGATAATCAGAGGATTTCGTCGTTTGACGCCTTTGAGCGTCTTGATCTTCAGGCATATTCAAAACAAAAACAAAGCAGCCAACCAGATCGAGCAGGAGCGGAGCAAGGAGTTAGCCAAACAAATAAAAGAATGAGAAAAAATGGAGCTAAAGGAAGAAGCAAGGATATAAATAGAGATAGAAAATGTTCAGGTACCAATGAGAACAACAAAATAAATAAAACTTGAGAAGAGAACGGGCTGAGCAGACGAAACATTAAAACAGAGTAAGATGATTGGATTACGTTAATACAACAGGCTAAGCTAAAGTCAATTAAACCATTAAAATAATCAAAAGCATTTAAAACACATCATACATAAGGTAACTGTCACGAAAAGAAACCAAGGAGAGTGTGACGTCACGAGAGCGGGGCCACTGTAACTTTACTTGGCAACCACTACCTCTATGGACTGAGTCTAGGTGGAGAAACAGCTAGCTGAGCGAAGCCTCCCTAGTTTGAGAAAACCATGAGGATCAGTCACAGTGGAAGAAGAATTGTGTTTTAAATAGGTGTTTATGTGTGGAATAACAAATGAATTGACTTTATGTGAAATAATAATAATACCTGTGTGATACATATCTAGAAAATAAAGATATAAATAATATTTATGAGAATCTTATTGTCTATCCAGATCATTAATAAATGATTGAAGAACATATTGTGATTCAATTAAAAATATAAGGAACAAAATCTATAAGGTAATTGAGAGATGAACATGAGACAATAATATGAATAATTTAATAATATAATTGAATGTAAGTTCTCATGTTGGGCTAATGTCAATTACTTGAGTTAAATATGTCTTCAAACATTTATAGAAATTATTTAAACATTAAAATAGTCTAAGCAACACATTTGAAAAATGATCAAGTCTGATTTGGATCATGAAGTGAATTTTTAAACTGATTAGTTCATGATAATTAATACAAAATGGTATAGACTTGATGTGATTTGAAAATAATAATATTTTATAGCAATTAATTCACAAATCCATATCAATATATTTTTTATTGCCTGAATATAAGACTATTTTTGCCAAAATTATGTAACTGATACAGATCTCTGCCCGGAGGACCATGTTTATGATTTACTGGTACAGATCTCTGCCCGGAGGACCATCTTTACGATTGTGGTCACTCTACCATTTTTTATATGGTTTAGAGTAGACCACTGGTGGTGAAGGACTGCAGAGATTTGTAGATAGGTTAAATTTAAAATCAGGATTTATGTTGGAAAATATAATTAATTAGATGGGGGTGTAAAGCCAAAAGCAGGAACATATTTATTGTTATTGGGTTAGTTAAATTTTGAACATGGGAATGATGAGCTGCTGCTGAGGGTTGAACTGTTGAATGGTTTTGCTGGATCTTCATAAATGATAAATTAAGAGAGGTACCTGGTGTCTTGACGATTATGTGTTTAAGCATGATGTATAAGCCCTGTAATGTGCTGCATTTTCTTGTTCCTCCAATCCTGGTGGGCTGGCCAACACCATTTCCTGCTCCCTTCGCTCGGCCTGGGTGGCTTAGATGTTTACTCCTCCATCATTGGTGTGTAAAACTTGGGGAGGGAAAAAAAGATGCTCCACACTTTGTCTGCTTGGTGACTATATCTTCCGAACTTGTCTTTTCGTGCAGCTTCGTACTGCCGCGGGCAAATAGTTCCCGGGCACACCGCTAGGTGGCAGCACCTCACGGAGTATGTTTCGTTGAGCGGCTTTCGCGAACAACTGTGTTAGCCGACGGTTTCCTAGAAGTAGGGTTTTACCATTGAATGACTCTAGGACTGTGTTAGCCGCCGGTTTCCTAGAAGTAGGGTTGTACCATGAGGTCTGGTGAATGAATCTAGGACTGTGATAGCCTCCGGTTTCCTAGAAGTAGGGTTGTACCATGAGGTCTGGTGAATGAATCTAGGACTGTGTTAGCCGCCGGTTTCCTAGAAGTAGGGTTTTACCATTGAATGACTCTAGGACTGTGTTAGCCGCCGGTTTCCTAGAAGTAGGGTTGTACCATGAGGTCTGGTGAATGAATCTAGGACTGTGTTAGCCGCCGGTTTCCTAGAAGTAGGGTTGTACCATGAGGTCTGGTGAATGAATCTAGGACTGTGTTAGCCTCCGGATTCCTAGAAGTAGGGTTGTACCATGAGGTCTGGTGAATGAATCTAGGACTGTGTTAGCCGCCGGTTTCCTAGAAGTAGGGTTGTACCATGAGGTCTGGTGAATGAATCTAGGACTGTGATAGCCGCCGGATTCCTGGAAGTAGGGTTGTACGGATATACAGCAACAAGTTATGAATTGTCTATGAAGACCATGAGGTATGGTGAATGAATCTAGGACTGTGATAGCCGCCGGTTTCCTAGAAGTAGGGTTGTACCATGAGGTCTGGTGAATGAATCTAGGACTGTGTTAGCCGCCGGTTTCCTAGAAGTAGGGTTGTACCATGAGGTCTGGTGAATGAATCTAGGACTGTGATAGCCGCCGGTTTCCTAGAAGTAGGGTTGTACCATGAGGTCTGGTGAATGAATCTAGGACTGTGATAGCCGCCGGATTCCTGGAAGTAGGGTTGTACGGATATACAGCAACAAGTTATGAATTGTCTATGAAGACCATGAGGTATGGTGAATGAATCTAGGACTGTGATAGCCGCCGGTTTCCTAGAAGTAGGGTTGTACCATGAGGTCTGGTGAATGAATCTAGGACTGTGTTAGCCGCCGGATTCCTGGAAGTAGGGTTGTACGGATATACAGCAACAAGTTATGAATTGTCTATGAAGACCATGAGGTCTGGTGAATGAATCTAGGACTGTGTTAGCCGCCGGTTTCCTAGAAGTAGGGTTGTACCATGAGGTCTGGTGAATGAATCTAGGACTGTGTTAGCCGCCGGATTCCTGGAAGTAGGGTTGTACGGATATACAGCAACAAGTTATGAATTGTCTATGAAGACCATGAGGTATGGTGAATGAATCTAGGACTGTGATAGCCTCCGGTTTCCTAGAAGTAGGGTTGTACCATGAGGTCTGGTGAATGAATCTAGGACTGTGTTAGCCGCCGGATTCCTGGAAGTAGGGTTGTACGGATATACAGCAACAAGTTATGAATTGTCTATGAAGACCATGAGGTCTGGTGAATGAATCTAGGACTGTGTTAGCCGCCGGATTCCTAGAAGTAGGGTTGTACCATGAGGTCTGGTGAATGAATCTAGGACTGTGTTAGCCGCCGGATTCCTGGAAGTAGGGTTGTACGGATATACAGCAACAAGTTATGAATTGTCTATGAAGACCATGAGGTCTGGTGAATGAATCTAGGACTGTGTTAGCCGCCGGTTTCCTAGAAGTAGGGTTTTACCATTGAATGACTCTAGGACTGTGATAGCCTCCGGTTTCCTAGAAGTAGGGTTGTACCATGAGGTCTGGTGATTGAATCTAGGACTGTGTTAGCCGCCGGTTTCCTAGAAGTAGGGTTTTACCATTGAATGACTCTAGGACTGTGATAGCCTCCGGTTTCCTAGAAGTAGGATTGTACCATGAGGTCTCGTGAATGAATCTAGGACTGTGATAGCCGCCGGTTTCCTAGAAGTAGGGTTGTACCATGAGGTCTGGTGAATGAATCTAGGACTGTGATAGCCGCCGGTTTCCTAGAAGTAGGGTTGTACAGCAACAAGTGGGAGAATTATCTAGTTGGTTGAAAATAGATTTAGTTTTAGAATTCATTCTAGGAACCCTGAGGTCCGTGTTGAATATCCTCCCTGATCGTATTGTTTCAGGAACATCCCGTATAAGGATGGGTGACCGAAAGGGAAAATCACGTGGCGTAGGCGTTACGTATAGCCTGGCGCTAAAGGCCCAGAAGTTGATGTACTGAAAAAAAAAACAAACCTGAGGAAATTAATGTGCCAAAACTTGTTAGAAAGTCACATGAATATATTTTTCCATCCAAGCCAATGAAGCAATGAAATTTATGTTTTCATAATTAATGTCCATAAGAGGGACAGTTATAACTTGTAGGTATTAAATACAATTATTTACAAACAGCAAAACGTAAATAAAATAATGAAATAATAAATGTTGATAAGTTATTTTTCTTTTTGAACAGGCTATAAAGATAATTCCTAATAAAGATAAGAACTTTACGAGGGAGATAAGAGCGGGTGAAGTAAGACCCCTTGAGGAACACCAGAAAAATGCTTACATTCCAAACTGCTGCTTTATGTTCGAAACAGACATTAAAAGCTAAATAACGACACACTTCGACATCATTCAATGATATCTCGAAGCAACATGGATACCAGATATTTATGGATACATGTAATATGTATGCTTTATCACCACAGGGAGTCCCGTAGTACAGGGATATATGGAGTTCATGTATCAACGTTATATAGCAGGTTCCCCTATATAGCAGGTTCTACATTAGACTCTCCATAGACAGTGGAATTTTGGACAATTTCCAGGCTTTACTGCTGGGCAATGGAGAGATACCCAATCACCCACCTCTAGGTGTCGCTCCTTACGCCGGCTATTTCAATAATGGGTCCTCATTGCCCAGGCCCTTTCGGCACGAATCAAGGAGCCTTAAATGCTTCTTTCAGTCGATGCCCTAACCTTTCTACATGGTCCGCTGATTCCGATCCGTCATACGTTGGACCTACCTAGCAATCGAAGGGAGTTACCAACTCTCGCCCAAGCATGTGATAGTTTGGGGGGTAACCAGTCGACGAGTGCAGTATTGCTCGATATGCCATGAGAGCATATCCATACGAGAGCATGTGATAGTTTGGGGGGGTAACCTGTCGACGAGTGCAGTATTGCTCAATATGCCATGAGAGCATATCCATATGAGTGCAAGTGATAGTTTGGGGGGGTAACCTGTCGACGAGTGCGGTATTGCTCAATATGCCATGAGAGCATATCCATATGAGAGCATGAGATAGTTTGGGGGGTAACCGGTCGACGAGTGCGGTATTGCTCGATATGCCATGAGAGCATATCCATATGAGTTTTCGAGAAAAGTGGCAAAATAGTCGTCGAAACAAGGTTTTGGTTTGGGTACTTAGAATCATGGGATTCAGTATATATTCCTTAATATCTCGAAAACGGTTGGAAGTCTTGGTAAGCGGAAGGTTTAAGGAACTGTGTATATATTCCTTAATATCTCGAAAACAGTTGGAAGTCTTGGTAAGCGGAAGGTTTAGGGAACTGTGTATTTATTCCTTAATATCTCGAAAACGGTTGGAAGTCTTGGTAAGCGGAAGGTTTAGGGAACTTCGTATATATTCCTTAATATCTCGAAAACGGTTGGAAGTCTTGGTAAGCGGAAGGTTTAGGGATCTTCGTATATATTCCTTAATATCTCGAAAACGGTTGGAAGTCTTGGTAAGCGGAAGGTTTAGGGATCTTCGTATATATTCCTTAATATCTCGAAAACGGTTGGAAGTCTCGGTAAGAGGAAGGTTTAGGGAACTTCGTATATATTCCTTAATATCTCGAAAACGGTTGGAAGTCTCGGTAAGAGGAAGGTTTAGGGAACTGTGTATATATTCCTTAATATCTCGAAAACGGTTGGAAGTCTTGGTAAGCGGAAGGTTTAGGGAACTTCGTATATTTTCCTTAATTTCTCGAAAACGGTTGGAAGTCTTGGTAGCGGAAGGTTTAGGGAACTGTGTATATATTCCTTAATATCTCGAAAACGGTTGGAAGTCTTGGTAAGCGGAAGGTTTAGGGAACTGTGTATATATTCCTTAATATCTCGAAAACGGTTGGAAGTCTTGGTAAGTGGAAGGTTTAGGGAACTTCGTATATTTTCCTTAATATCTTGAAAACGGTTGGAAGTCTTGGTAAGCGGAAGGTTTAGGGATCTTCGTATATATTCCTTAATATCTCGAAAACGGTTGGAAGTCTTGGTAAGCGGAAGGTTTAGGGAACTTCGTATATATTCCTTAATATCTCGAAAACGGTTGGAAGTCTCGGTAAGAGGAAGGTTTAGGGAACTTCGTATATATTCCTTAATATCTCGAAAACGGTTGGAAGTCTTGGTAAGCGGAAGGTTTAGGGAACTGTGTATATATTCCTTAATATCTCGAAAACGGTTGGAAGTCTTGGTAAGTGGAAGGTTTAGGGAACTGTGTATATATTCCTTAATATCTCGAAAACGGTTGGAAGTCTTGGTAAGCGGAAGGTTTAGGGAACTGTGTATATATTCCTTAATATCTCGAAAACGGTTGGAAGTCTTGGTAAGTGGAAGGTTTAGGGAACTGTGTATATATTCCTTAATATCTCGAAAACGGTTGGAAGTCTTGGTAAGCGGAAGGTTTAGGGAACTTCGTATATATTCCTTAATATCTCGAAAACGTTTGGAAGTCATGGTAAGCGGAAGGTTTAGGGAACTTCGTATATATTCCTTAATATCTCGAAAACGGTTGGAAGTCTCGGTAAGAGGAAGGTTTAGGGAACTGTGTATATATTCCTTAATATCTCGAAAACGGTTGGAAGTCTTGGTAAACGGAAGGTTTAGGGAACTGTGTATATATTCCTTAATATCTCGAAAACGGTTGGAAGTCTTGGTAAGCGGAAGGTTTAGGGAACTTCGTATATATTCCTTAATATCTCGAAAACGGTTGGAAGTCTCGGTAAGAGGAAGGTTTAGGGAACTGTGTATATATTCCTTAATATCTCGAAAACGGTTGGAAGTCTTGGTAAGCGGAAGGTTTAGGGAACTTCGTATATATTCCTTAATATCTCGAAAACGGTTGGAAGTCTCGGTAAGAGGAAGGTTTAGGGAACTGTGTATATATTCCTTAATATCTCGAAAACGGTTGGAAGTCTTGGTAAGCGGAAGGTTTAGGGAACTGTGTATATATTCCTTAATATCTCGAAAACGGTTGGAAGTCTCGGTAAGAGGAAGGTTTAGGGAACTGTGTATATATTCCTTAATATCTCGAAAACGGTTGGAAGTCTTGGTAAGCGGAAGGTTTAGGGAACTGTGTATATATTCCTTAATATCTCGAAAACGGTTGGAAGTCTTGGTAAGCGGAAGGTTTAGCGAACTTCGTATATATTCCTTAATATCTCGAAAACGGTTGGAAGTCTCGGTAAGAGGAAGGTTTAGGGAACTGTGTAGATATTCCTTAATATCTCGAAAACGGTTGGAAGTCTTGGTAAGCGGAAGGTTTAGGGAACTTCGTATATATTCCTTAATATCTCGAAAACGGTTGGAAGTCTTGGTAGCGGAAGGTTTAGGGAACTGTGTATATATTCCTTAATATCTCGAAAACGGTTGGAAGTCTTGGTAAGCGGAAGGTTTAGGGAACTGTGTATATATTCCTTAATATCTCGAAAACGGTTGGAAGTCTTGGTAAGTGGAAGGTTTAGGGAACTTCGTATATTTTCCTTAATATCTTGAAAACGGTTGGAAGTCTTGGTAAGCGGAAGGTTTAGGGATCTTCGTATATATTCCTTAATATCTCGAAAACGGTTGGAAGTCTTGGTAAGCGGAAGGTTTAGGGAACTTCGTATATATTCCTTAATATCTCGAAAACGGTTGGAAGTCTCGGTAAGAGGAAGGTTTAGGGAACTTCGTATATATTCCTTAATATCTCGAAAACGGTTGGAAGTCTTGGTAAGCGGAAGGTTTAGGGAACTGTGTATATATTCCTTAATATCTCGAAAACGGTTGGAAGTCTTGGTAAGTGGAAGGTTTAGGGAACTGTGTATATATTCCTTAATATCTCGAAAACGGTTGGAAGTCTTGGTAAGCGGAAGGTTTAGGGAACTGTGTATATATTCCTTAATATCTCGAAAACGGTTGGAAGTCTTGGTAAGTGGAAGGTTTAGGGAACTGTGTATATATTCCTTAATATCTCGAAAACGGTTGGAAGTCTTGGTAAGCGGAAGGTTTAGGGAACTTCGTATATATTCCTTAATATCTCGAAAACGTTTGGAAGTCATGGTAAGCGGAAGGTTTAGGGAACTTCGTATATATTCCTTAATATCTCGAAAACGGTTGGAAGTCTCGGTAAGAGGAAGGTTTAGGGAACTGTGTATATATTCCTTAATATCTCGAAAACGGTTGGAAGTCTTGGTAAACGGAAGGTTTAGGGAACTGTGTATATATTCCTTAATATCTCGAAAACGGTTGGAAGTCTTGGTAAGCGGAAGGTTTAGGGAACTTCGTATATATTCCTTAATATCTCGAAAACGGTTGGAAGTCTCGGTAAGAGGAAGGTTTAGGGAACTGTGTATATATTCCTTAATATCTCGAAAACGGTTGGAAGTCTTGGTAAGCGGAAGGTTTAGGGAACTGTGTATATATTCCTTAATATCTCGAAAACGGTTGGAAGTCTCGGTAAGAGGAAGGTTTAGGGAACTGTGTATATATTCCTTAATATCTCGAAAACGGTTGGAAGTCTTGGTAAGCGGAAGGTTTAGGGAACTGTGTATATATTCCTTAATATCTCGAAAACGGTTGGAAGTCTTGGTAAGCGGAAGGTTTAGCGAACTTCGTATATATTCCTTAATATCTCGAAAACGGTTGGAAGTCTCGGTAAGAGGAAGGTTTAGGGAACTGTGTAGATATTCCTTAATATCTCGAAAACGGTTGGAAGTCTTGGTAAGCGGAAGGTTTAGGGAACTTCGTATATATTCCTTAATATCTCGAAAACGGTTGGAAGTCTTGGTAAGAGGAAGGTTTAGGGAACTGTGTATATATTCCTTAATATCTCGAAAACGGTTGGAAGTCTTGGTAAGCGGAAGGTTTAGGGAACTTCGTATATATTCCTTAATATCTCGAAAACGGTTGGAAGTCTCGGTAAGAGGAAGGTTTAGGGAACTTCGTATATATTCCTTAATATCTCGAAAACGGTTGGAAGTCTCGGTAAGAGGAAGGTTTAGGGAACTGTGTATATATTCCTTAATATCTCGAAAACGGTTGGAAGTCTTGGTAAGCGGAAGGTTTAGGGAACTTCGTATATATTCCTTAATATCTCGAAAACGGTTGGAAGTCTCGGTAAGAGGAAGGTTTAGGGAACTGTGTATATATTCCTTAATATCTCGAAAACGGTTGGAAGTCGTGGTAAGCGGAAGGTTTAGGGAACTGTGTATATATTCCTTAATAACTCAAAAACGGTTGGAAGTCTTGGTAAGCGGAAGGTTTAGCGAACTTCGTATATATTCCTTAATATCTCGAAAACGGTTGGAAGTCTCGGTAAGAGGAAGGTTTAGGGAACTTCGTATATATTCCTTAATATCTCGAAAACGGTTGGAAGTCTCGGTAAGAGGAAGGTTTAGGGAACTGTGTAGATATTCCTTAATATCTCGAAAACGGTTGGAAGTCTTGGTAAGCGGAAGGTTTAGGGAACTTCGTATATATTCCTTAATATCTCGAAAACGGTTGGAAGTCTTGGTAAGAGGAAGGTTTAGGGAACTGTGTATATATTCCTTAATATCTCGAAAACGGTTGGAAGTCTTGGTAAGCGGAAGGTTTAGGGAACTTCGTATATATTCCTTAATATCTCGAAAACGGTTGGAAGTCTCGGTAAGAGGAAGGTTTAGGGAACTTCGTATATATTCCTTAATATCTCGAAAACGGTTGGAAGTCTCGGTAAGAGGAAGGTTTAGGGAACTGTGTATATATTCCTTAATATCTCGAAAACGGTTGGAAGTCTCGGTAAGAGGAAGGTTTAGGGAACTGTGTATATATTCCTTAATATCTCGAAAACGGTTGGAAGTCGTGGTAAGCGGAAGGTTTAGGGAACTGTGTATATATTCCTTAATAACTTGAAAACGGTTGGAAGTCTTGGTAAGCGGAAGGTTTAGGGAACTTCGTATATATTCCTTAATATCTCGAAAACGGTTGGAAGTCTCGGTAAGAGGAAGGTTTAGGGAACTGTGTATATATTCCTTAATATCTCGAAAACGGTTGGAAGTCGTGGTAAGCGGAAGGTTTAGGGAACTGTGTATATATTCCTTAATATCTCGAAAACGGTTGGAAGTCTTGGTAAGCGGAAGGTTTAGGGAACTTCGTATATATTCCTTAATATCTCGAAAACGGTTGGAAGTCTTGGTAAGCGGAAGGTTTAGGGAACTTCGTATATATTCCTTAATATCTCGAAATCGGTTGGAAGTCTCGGTAAGAGGAAGGTTTAGGGAACTGTGTATATATTCCTTAATATCTCGAAAACGGTTGGAAGTCTTGGTAAGCGGAAGGTTTAGGGAACTTCGTATATATTCCTTAATATCTCGAAAACGGTTGGAAGTCTCGGTAAGAGGAAGGTTTAGGGAACTGTGTATATATTCCTTAATATCTCGAAAACGGTTGGAAGTCGTGGTAAGCGGAAGGTTTAGGGAACTGTGTATATATTCCTTAATAACTCGAAAACGGTTGGAAGTCTTGGTAAGCGGATGGTTTAGGGAACTTCGTATATATTCCTTAATATCTCGAAAACGGTTGGAAGTCTCGGTAAGAGGAAGGTTTAGGGAACTGTGTATATATTCCTTAATATCTCGAAAACGGTTGGAAGTCGTGGTAAGTGGAAGGTAACCATTCGAAAGCTAATTAAATGATCTACAAAAAAGATTCTGAAGCAATTTTCGATTAGGCGATGTCAATCGGAGAAATAACTGCTTAAAAGTTCAAATGTGTTTGTTTTGTTCTTTTGAATGGGTTTTTGTCTTTGTTTAAATCACTTTTAAATTGATTTTTATTTAATTGCATTTATGTTTAAAATTAGTATTATGGTAAACGATAATAAGAAACAGTTAGCAGTGTGTTTCTTGAGGGAACCTTGACAAGGCCGGGGAGTAATTCTTCTCTCAGGTATAGGCGAGGGTCTGGGCGGACCCTTACAGCCGTCACCTATTTAAGGTCTTAAATTAATTCATGAAAGGTTTAACCAAAATTATATCTGCTTCATATTTATATTGGAGAGTCGTCGCAGTAACTCAGAGAGAGAATCAAACAACAGTTCAACAATGTGGATGACGAAGATAATAAAACTGCTCTTGCTAACCATTCGATAAAATATAATCATGTATTCGACTTGGCAAATGGAGAAATTATAGAAAAAGAAAGAAATTTCACGAAAAGGAAAACATTCACATAATAAAAAACAGGAATAAAACGGTTAACAAAAAAACTGATAAAATATTTAAATAGCATATTTTATAATTTGTTAAACAAAATTTAATTAACTTTTATCTCTTGACAAAATCTAAAAATTTATGTTATTATAATGGACTTATCTGTTTCTGGATTATCAAATTTTGGATTCTATCGATTTTACACAGCTGATCGACACTATGAGTAGGTTATAGTAACCTCATATTGGACGTGGCCATTGTACAGGAAGGTTCGCCTTAATACAATTAGGCTGTAAGTTTTAGTTTATAGAGTTTTTAGCTCCTGAAGAGGCACCTGAGGTGTGAAACATGAAGAGCAAGAAAAAATAAATGGATTGACTGTGTTAATTCTCTTTTATTGACCTTCCGCCTGAAAAATATTGGATATAACTGTTTCTATTTCAACCTTTCCAAATGACGTTAGGATTAAGAACAAAACCGCGCTAAGATGATGCAGTTCCTGCGAGTTGGGCATTTTTTGAAACACGGAATGTCCCCACACCCCTACATCACCCGTACTCCTCCCCCCCCCCCCGTAGGATATTACCCCAGAGTCAGGCATGAAGCTGCGAGAGTTGGCTAATCCTGACCACAGCCTAGGCGGGCTTTATCTGTTGGATTTCCCGCCAAATTACCCCCCTCCACCCCATCTCTATCAGCTGATTGGAGCACGTATATCTGCGGTTAGTATGTTCGACAGGCCACTGCCCTCTGGTAAATTCCTACCTTTAGCTATTCTGCTTATTAGGAAACCCAAGGCAATGATTCTATTGACAAAAAATCACTTCATTGGTTCTTCTGAAAATTCAAATGTTTGTTGATTTTATTTATTAACAACCGAAAATTAAAAAAGATCCGACTCGCAGGAACTGCGTCATCTTAATGCGGTTCCGTTCTT
Source organism: Gonocerus acuteangulatus (assembly GCA_946811695.1). Lineage (NCBI taxonomy): Eukaryota > Metazoa > Arthropoda > Insecta > Hemiptera > Coreidae > Gonocerus > Gonocerus acuteangulatus. Next base: position 1,429,323 of record OX328127.1, read on the forward strand.
ATCCCCAGTGCTATTAGTTAAGGAGTAGAAGCAGTTATCTTTCTTAAAAAATATAACCCTGTATAAAATTGTTAAATGAAATCTCAAAGAGAAGGATTTAAAGCGCCCTTCTTCACCTATTTCTCTGAATAAAATTCCCCTATTCAAAAATCATCTCAGAGCCATTTTAGCTTCCGTCCGATCTCCGGGCGTCTCTACGATTTCCCAACAATTTTCCAGATACCCCCCCCCTCCAATATGTCCATAACACTAAACATGCAAAAAGTATCAACTAAATCATTTACGGGAACTTCTCACTACCATACAGCTGTAAGACAAAGCCAGACCAAAAATCAGTTCGCTTCTATGGTCCGTGTTTTTTAAATTTTGGCTGTAGGCTGAATGGAATAAAGATGAAGGGATCCAGCAGGGGGTGGAGTATTTTCTAAAATAATATCTAATATAATATATTAGATATTACTTTAGAAATAATATACATATATTATATCTATATCAATAATAGATATAGATATAATAGTAGTTGTACTAGTCAGTATTATTATGCATACATTATATTACATTATATATATATATATATATATATATATATATATATATGTATATGTAATATAAAAAGTGTATATATATTGAAAGCCTATTACTACCTATAGAGCCTACCATAAGAGTGTTGTAAGGGTTCCGTGACTGGAACGATAAAGGCCCGATCCTTTATAATGTAACCCTACCTTTATTTATTCCCCGTAGATAATCTATTCCTAGGGATAAAGGACTCTAAAACACGAATATGAATAAGCTACACTCTCTCAGCTACTTCTGTCGGTTCCATGTTCTTCCAGAAGGGAATTCTTAGTACAAGTCACCACATCCAGGGGAAATAGGACTATAATCATGGAAACCTTGGAATTACACACACACACACACACACACACACACACACACACACACACACACACACACACACACACACACACACACACACACACACACACACACACATATATATATATGAAATTATATTTATTTTAAATTTTTAAAATTCCTTACAGGTAGGGCTAAAAATCTTGAAACCCGCAAAAGTTGATGATAATAAAAATAATTTCAAGTATTGGATATAGGATACATCGCATTTTAGGGCAAGTAATGTCACATTTGATTTTTTTATTTCGCGTTCTGGCAGTAGTAGCCTCTTTAAAAAAAACTCTCAAAAAATAATTAATAAATAGTTGAAAATATTTGTATTTATATATAATTAATTATTAATTTATAATTAAATGGTCATGTCTCTAGGGCGCCTTCTTTCAAAGATATTTGTGAAAACCCGAAAAACAGGACCTTCTGGCGGGGACTTTTGATATGTTCACCTCCTTGTGGTAAAAAATATATAGTATTACAATGATTACTTTCTGTTGTTATCGATATGGCTGTGATCTGTCTGTCTGAGTTCCTCACTGTTTATGTTGTTATCGATATGGCTGTGATCTGTCTCTCTGAGTTCCTCACAGTTTATGTTGTTATCGATATGGCTGTGATCTGTCTGTCTGAGTTCCTCACTATTTATGTTGTTATCGATATGGCTGTGATCTGTCTGTCTGAGTTCCTCACTATTTATGTTGTTATCGATATGGCTGTGATCTGTCTGTCTGAGTTCCTCACTATTTATGTTGTTATCGATATGGCTGTGATCTGTCTGTCTGAGTTCCTCACTATTTATGTTGTTATCGATATGGCTGTGATCTGTCTGTCTGAGTTCCTCACTATTTATGTTGTTATCGATATGGCTGTGATCTGTCTCTCTGAGTTCCTCACTGTTTATGTTGTTATCGGTATGGCTGTGATCTGTCTGTCTGAGTTCCTCACTATTTATGTTGTTATCGGTATGGCTGTTGATCTGTCTGTCTGAGTTCCTCACTATTTATGTTGTTATCGATATGGCTGTGATCTGTCTGTCTGAGTTCCTCACTATTTATGTTGTTATCGGTATGGCTGTTGATCTGTCTCTCTGAGTTCCTCACTATTTATGTTGTTATCGGTATGGCTGTGATCTGTCTGTCTGAGTTCCTCACTATTTATGTTGTTATCGGTATGGCTGTGATCTGTCTCTCTGAGTTCCTCACAGTTTATGTTGTTATCGATATGGCTGTGATCTGTCTCTCTGAGTTCCTCACAGTTTATGTTGTTATCGGTATGGCTGTTGATCTGTCTCTCTGAGTTCCTCACTGTTTATGTTGTTATCGATATGGCTGTGATCTGTCTCTCTGAGTTCCTCACAGTTTATGTTGTTATCGATATGGCTGTGATCTGTCTCTCTGAGTTCCTCACTGTTTATGTTGTTATCGGTATGGCTGTGATCTGTCTCTCTGAGTTCCTCACAGTTTATGTTTATGGGGTAAGATCCATAAGCAGACGGAGAGGTGTGTATTATTGCATACCCCGATAGTGAGGATTGGGGTAGACTGTATGGATTTCCTACACTTGTATCGGGGCTAGATTCATAAGCAGACGGAGAGGTGTGTATTATTGCATACCCCGATGGTGATGATTGGGGTAGACTGTATGGATTTCCTACACTTGTATCGGGGCTAGATTCATTAGCAGACGGAGAGGTGTGTATTATTGCATACCCCGATAGTGAGGATTGGGGTAGACTGTATGGATTTCCTACACTTGTATCGGGGCTAGATTCATAAGCAGACGGAGAGGTGTGTATTATTGCATACCCCGATAGTGAGGATTGGGGTAGACTGTATGGATTTCCTACACTTGTATCGGGGCTAGATTCATAAGCAGACGGAGAGGTGTGTATTATTGCATACCCCGATGGTGATGATTGGGGTAGACTGTATGGATTTCCTACACTTCTATCGGGGCTAGATTCATTAGCAGACGGAGAGGTGTGTATTATTGCATACCCCGATGGTGAGGATTGGGGTAGACTGTATGGATTTCCTACACTTCTATCGGGGCTAGATTCATAAGCAGACGGAGAGGTGTGTATTATTGCATACCCCGATAGTGAGGATTGGGGTAGACTGTATGGATTTCCTACACTTGTATCGGGGCTAGATTCATAAGCAGACGGAGAGGTGTGTATTATTGCATACCCCGATGGTGAGGATTGGGGTAGACTGTATGGATTTCCTACACATGTATCGGGGCTACATTCATAAGCAGACGGAGAGGTGTGTATTATTGCATACCCCGATAGTGAGGATTGGGGTAGACTGTATGGATTTCCTACACTTGTATCGGGGCTACATTCATAAGCAGACGGAGAGGTGTGTATTATTGCATACCCCGATGGTGAGGATTGGGGTAGACTGTATGGATTTCCTACACATGTATCGGGCTACATTCATAAGCAGACGGAGAGGTGTGTATTATTGCATACCCCGATAGTGAGGTTTGGGGTAGACTGTATGGATTTCCTACACTTGTATCGGGGCTACATTCATAAGCAGACGGAGAGGTGTGTATTGTATTCATTCATCATAGAGTTCAGCTGACCTAGTTTCCTAGAGAAAATACTCGGACAAACGTATCTATTTCACCGGGTCTAACAATGCGGGTCACGACACGCGACCTAACAACTCGAATTAACTAATTAATTTCCAGTGAAATATGAGATAGCAGGGGTAGAAAAGGAGAGGGAGGGAGAGATACAGACAGGGAGGAGAGAGAGTTAGTGAGGACGGGTGGGAGGGAAGGGATGAGTGAAAGGGATGGTGAGAGGGGTGGGGAAGGGATGAGGGAGAGGGTGTTGGGAGGGGAGGGGAAGGGATGAAAGATAGGGCAGTGGGGAATGAGATAAGGGAGGAATGTTTTCATTACATCTCGCTCGATCATAAAGAAGTTATCCAATTAAAACTAGGAAAATATTAAACGTATGTCTCATTCTCAAGGCACCTCCCTCCATACGCCTCCCTCCCTACTCCTCCCTCCATACACCTCCCTCCCTACTCCTCCCTCCATACACCTCCCTCCATACACCTCCCTTCCTACACCTCCCTCCATACACCTCCCTCCATACACCTCCCTTCCTACACCTACCTCCATACACCTCCCTCCATACACCTCCCTCCATACACCTCCCTCCATACACCTCCCTCCATACACCTCCCTCCATACACCTCCCTCCATACGCCTCCCTCACTACTCCTCCCTCCATACACCTCCCTCCGTACACCTCCCTCCGTACACCTCCCTCCGTACACCTCCCTCCGTACACCTCCCTTCATACACCTCCCTCCATACACCTCCCTCCTTACACCTCCCTCCGTACACCTCCCTCCGTACACCTCCCTCCGTACACCTCCCTCCGTACACCTCCCTCCGTACACCTCCCTCCGTACACCACCCTCCGTACACCTCCCTCCGTACACCTCCCTCCGTACACCTCCCTCCGTACACCTCCCTCCGTACACCTCCCTCCATACACCTCCCTCCATACACCTCCCTCCCTACACCTCCCTCCCTACACCTCCCTCCATACACCTCCCTCCATACACCTCCCTCAATACACCTCCCTCCATACACCTCCCTCCATACACCTCCCTCCATACACCTCCCTCCCTACGCCTCCCTCCATACGCCTCCCTCCATACGCCTCCCTCCATACGCCTCCCTCCATACACCTCCCTCCATACACCTCCCTCCATACACCTCCCTCCCTACACCTCCCTCCCTACACCTCCCTCCATACGCCTCCCTCCATACACCTCCCTCCATACACCTCCCTCCATACGCCTCCCTCCATACACATCCCTCCATACACCTCCCTCCATACACCTCCCTCCATACACCTCCCTCCATACACCTCCCTCCATACACCTATCTCCATACACCTCCCTCCATACACCTCCCTCCATACACCTCCCTCCATGCACCTCCCTCCATACACCTCCCTCCATACACCTCCCTCCGTACACCTCCCTCCGTACACCTCCCTCCGTACACCTCCCTTCATACACCTCCCTCCATACACCTCCCTCCTTACACCTCCCTCCGTACACCTCCCTCCGTACACCTCCCTCCGTACACCTCCCTCCGTACACCTCCCTCCATACACCTCCCTCCATACACCTCCCTCCCTACACCTCCCTCCCTACACCTCCCTCCATACACCTCCCTCCATACACCTCCCTCCATACACCTCCCTCCATACACCTCCCTCCATACACCTCCCTCCATACACCTCCCTCCCTACGCCTCCCTCCCTACGCCTCCCTCCATATGCCTCCCTCCATACGCCTCCCTCCATACACCTCCCTCCATACACCTCCCTCCATACACCTCCCTCCCTACACCTCCCTCCCTACACCTCCCTCCATACGCCTCCCTCCATACACCTCCCTCCATACACCTCCCTCCATACGCCTCCCTCCATACACATCCCTCCATACACCTCCCTCCATACACCTCCCTCCATACACCTCCCTCCATACACCTCCCTCCATACACCTATCTCCATACACCTCCCTCCATAAACCTCCCTCCATACACCTCCCTCCATGCACCTCCCTCCATACACCTCCCTTCATACACCTCCCTCCATACACCTCCCTCCATACACCTATCTCCATACACCTCCCTCCATACACCTCCCTCCATACACCTCCCTCCATACACCTCCCTCCATACACCTCCCTTCATAGACCTCCCTCCCTACGCCTCCCTCCCTACGCCTCCCTCCATATGCCTCCCTCCATACGCCTCCCTCCATACACCTCCCTCCATACACCTCCCTCCGTACACCTCCCTCCCTACACCTCCCTCCCTACACCTCCCTCCATACGCCTCCCTCCATACACCTCCCTCCGTACACCTCCCTCCGTACACCTCCCTCCATACACCTCCCTCCATACACCTCCCTCCCTACACCTCCCTCCCTACACCTCCCTCCATACACCTCCCTCCATACACCTCCCTCCATACACCTCCCTCCATACACCTCCCTCCATACACCTCCCTCCATACACCTCCCTCCCTACGCCTCCCTCCCTACGCCTCCCTCCATATGCCTCCCTCCATACGCCTCCCTCCATACACCTCCCTCCATACACCTCCCTCCATACACCTCCCTCCGTACACCTCCCTCCGTACACCTCCCTCCGTACACCTCCCTCCATACACCTCCCTCCATACACCTCCCTCCCTACACCTCCCTCCCTACACCTCCCTCCATACACCTCCCTCCATACACCTCCCTCCATACACCTCCCTCCATACACCTCCCTCCATACACCTCCCTCCATACACCTCCCTCCCTACGCCTCCCTCCCTACGCCTCCCTCCATATGCCTCCCTCCATACGCCTCCCTCCATACACCTCCCTCCATACACCTCCCTCCATACACCTCCCTCCCTACACCTCCCTCCCTACACCTCCCTCCATACGCCTCCCTCCATACACCTCCCTCCATACACCTCCCTCCATACGCCTCCCTCCATACACATCCCTCCATACACCTCCCTCCATACACCCCCCTCCATACACCTCCCTCCATACACCTCCCTCCATACACCTATCTCCATACACCTCCCTCCATAAACCTCCCTCCATACACCTCCCTCCATGCACCTCCCTCCATACACCTCCCTTCATACACCTCCCTCCATACACCTCCCTCCATACACCTATCTCCATACACCTCCCTCCATACACCTCCCTCCATACACCTCCCTCCATACACCTCCCTCCATACACCTCCCTTCATAGACCTCCCTCCATAGACCTCCCTCCATACACCTCCCTCCATACACCTCCCTCCGTACACCTCCTTCCGTACACCTCCCTCCCTATACCTCCCTCCATACACCTCCCTCCCTACTCCTCCCTCCGTACACCGTGCCTGCTCTCTAATGCTAAATGCTTCCCCTAACCTCAGACGAGAGGAAACGTTCTAAAAAGTTTATAAACCAGACACACCTAACAAGTATCTAAAATGAAAAAGTAACTCAAGGACCTTCATTTACTACCACCACAGAGGCTGGAAGGTTAGTACGATCAAAAAACAGGTAGCCAGGTTTCATATTACCCCCCCCCCCCCGTCCTCCTCCCTGCTGTTTATATTTAAATCATCATCAGCATGAAGAGTGGTCCTCCCTTTTTTCTATATAAATATTCATAAGGACCCAACGTCCCTCCTTACACCTAGGTGTGTTCCAGTTTCCTGTTAATGCTGGTAATTCAGTAACGCAGGAGCTGCGTGAAGTGATTATAGTCTTAATTAAAAATTAGCTCATATTAACTATATCTATTTAATTCCTTATACTCTGTTTGCTGTTACAGTACTTCCAGCTGTTACAGTACTACGAGCTGTTACAGTACTACCAGCTGTTACAGTTACTCTTGTTAGTCCATTCCTAAGTAGTATTGCAATTATGGTTGCTATTCAAGAAGTTGGTAAACATTTCATTATATCATCTACAGTTATATAAGACTGTAAGGGTGATTGTGTGTTGTCATGATAGTGGAGCTAATTTTGGGGGTTGGCGGCCAGTTACTGAACTCCAACGCACTACCCCATGTACTAACCAGACTATCTCCCAACTGTACCCTAGCATGAAGAATCATATACCTCCGCTGTATTTGCCATACCCCAGGAGCTGCTGACTTTGTGGAAGTCCTCTATTCCATTAGCATAATCTGTAATTGAATCGATCCATGCAAAAAGAGCTTCAGTCCATTTTTTCCCCAATGTGAGTTGGGATAATATATTCGTTAATATGAGTGATGTATTGGTTGTCTCTGAAGGTAACTACACATTTCTATGTTAAGAGGAGTTCTGTCTAATACATAGTTCTGCCTAATACATAGTTCTGTCTAATACATAGTTCTGTCTAATACATAGTTCTGCCTAATACATAGTCCTGTCTAATACATAGTTCTGTCTAATACATAGTTCTGTCTAATACATAGTTCTGTCTAATACATATTTCTGTCTAATACATAGTTCTGTCTAATACATAGTTCTGTCTAATACATAGTTCTGTCTAATACATAGTTCTGTCTAATACATAGTTCTGTCTAATACATAGTTCTGTCTAATACATAGTTCCCACAGAAACAACGAGACAACGAATCCATCACTCATATTAACGAAAATATTATTCGAACTCATATTGGGAAAAAATGGACTGAAGCTCTTTTTGCATGTATCGATTCAATTGTGCCTAGGAAGGACATGTTAATGCCTCCTGTACCAAGTAGAAACCATCAAAAAGATACAGAAACCTCTAAAGATAATCACCAAACACTAAACATTAGCCGTTGTAGATAATAAACGAATCACAGGAAAATAACTGATATTTCCTTTCTAGACTTTGGTCCGAAGACATCCTTCAATGAACGGGATGTTTCTAGATAGAAAGCTAAGGAGTATTTGATGATGGCCCTAACTTGGCGCGAAACCAATCCTCAATTTCCTTAGTAAACAGGTCCTTTGCTTCTTAGAGTGTTTCCACCCTCTGTATTGGGAGCAACACCAGCATTATGGCGTCCTCCTAATGATACCTTTTGGTAAACAGAAAATACATTTCGGTTCATTCGAGTGTTCCTTCACTCCCAAGGTAATTATGGCTATGTATTATTGGGTGTATTATTTAAAATATTATCTCTCTGCCCGCGCTAATGGCCAAGTTGTAGATGCGCCGTAAAAAAAAAAAAAAAAAAAAAAAAAAAAAAAAAAAAAAAAAATTATCTCTCTGCTTTTGTGTATTTTTTGCCTTTATATTTTGGTTCTCTGATAATCTGTTATAGTCATTACAAATTTCTGTATAAAATACTGTTCAGCTGCTCACAAACTTTAGATAAAAAATTATTTTTAACCTAACTTCATGATAGCCTGCAAGATCGCGTACCCGTCAACAACCTAATTGTCTCGAAATCCTCGGAGTTTTTAATTCCCATCTCCTGAGTGGGGGGGGGGGCATTTCTTGGGGGGAGGGTAATTTAGTATGGGCCTTACCTGGGGGTGTAGAATCAAATTTTTACAACCAGGTACTCATTTAGGAAGTATTTGATAAACTATGAACATACATAAATTAGAACTTATTACTATTAATTTCCGTATATAATTTATTTTCCCATCTTAATCGAAAAAGACTGTAAGTTTTCGTTCTCCCCCACCTTTAGCCGCTAATGTTCTGGGGGACTAAGCCCCCAAGCCCCACCTTTAGCCGCTACTGTTCTGGGGGGCTAAGCCCCCAAGCCCCACCTTTAGCCGCTACTGTTCCCAATAAAGTTGGATATATTGTGTTGGTTTGTTATTATGCTGTTACTTAGTTCTATGTTACGGCTGGACGATATTTTTTCTGTTTATTTATATGAAACCATATCGTCCCTAACGAGAACTACCATATTCTATCCATTGACCTAGTAATATATAGATAACTGGTCTTATTCCATACTTTATTTAAGGTATTAAAGGATATTCTAAAGGGAGTAGAGTTGGGACTAGCCGTATCTAACACAATCCAAGGCATTAAAGGATATTCTAAAGGGAGTAGAGTTGAGACTAGCCGTATCTAACACAATCCAAGGTATTAAAGGATATTCTAAAGGGAGTAGAGTTGAGACTAGCCGTATCTAACACAATCCATGGTATTAAAGGATATTCTAAAGGGAGTAGAGTTGCGACTAGCCGTATCTAACACAATCCAAGGTATTAAAGGCTATTCTAAAGGGGTTAGAGTTGGGACTAGCCGTATCTAACACAATCCAAGGCATTAAAGGCTATTCTAAAGGGGTTAGAGTTGGGACTAGCCGTATCTAACACAATCCAAGGCATTAAAGGATATTCTAAAGGGAGTAGAGTTGAGACTAGCCGTATCTAACACAATCCAAGGCATTAAAGGATATTCTAAAGGGAGTAGAGTTGGGACTAGCCGTATCTAACACAATCCAAGGCATTAAAGGATATTCTAAAGGGAGTAGAGTTGGGACTAGCCGTATCTAACACAATCCAAGGTATTAAAGGCTATTCTAAAGGGGTTAGAGTTGGGACTAGCCGTATCTAACACAATCCAAGGCATTAAAGGCTATTCTAAATGGGTTAGAGTTGGGACTAGCCGTATCTAACACAATCCAAGGCATTAAAGGATATTCTAAAGGGAGTAGAGTTGAGACTAGCCGTATCTAACACAATCCAAGGCATTAAAGGATATTCTAAAGGGAGTAGAGTTGGGACTAGCCGTATCTAACACAATCCAAGGCATTAAAGGATATTCTAAAGGGAGTAGAGTTGGGACTAGCCGTATCTAACACAATCCAAGGCATTAAAGGATATTCTAAAGGGAGTAGAGTTGGGACTAGCCGTATCTAACACAATCCATGGTATTAAAGGATATTCTAAAGGGAGTAGAGTTGCGACTAGCCGTATCTAACACAATCCAAGGTATTAAAGGATATTCTAAAGGGAGTAGAGTTGAGACTAGCCGTATCTAACACAATCCAAGGTATTAAAGGATATTCTAAAGGGAGTAGAGTTGGGACTAGCCGTATCTAACACAATCCAAGGTATTAAAGGCTATTCTAAAGGGAGTAGAGTTGAGACTAGCCGTATCTAACACAATCCAAGGCATTAAAGGCTATTCTAAAGGGAGTAGAGTTGAGACTAGCCGTATCTAACACAATCCAAGGCATTAAAGGATATTCTAAAGGGAGTAGAGTTGGGACTAGCCGTATCTAACACAATCCAAGGCATTAAAGGATATTCTAAAGGGAGTAGAGTTGGGACTAGCCGTATCTAACACAATCCATGGTATTAAAGGATATTCTAAAGGGAGTAGAGTTGGGACTAGCCGTATCTAACACAATCCAAGGTATTAAAGGATATTCTAAAGGGAGTAGAGTTGGGACTAGCCGTATCTAACACAATCCAAGGCATTAAAGGATATTCTAAAGGGAGTAGAGTTGGGACTAGCCGTATCTAACACAATCCATGGTATTAAAGGATATTCTAAAGGGAGTAGAGTTGCGACTAGCCGTATCTAACACAATCCAAGGTATTAAAGGATATTCTAAAGGGAGTAGAGTTGGGACTAGCCGTATCTAACACAATCCAAGGCATTAAAGGATATTCTAAAGGGGTTAGAGTTGGGACTAGCCGTATCTAACACAATCCAAGGCATTAAAGGATATTCTAAAGGGAGTAGAGTTGGGACTAGCCGTATCTAACACAATCCAAGGCATTAAAGGATATTCTAAAGGGAGTAGAGTTGGGACTAGCCGTATCTAACACAATCCAAGGCATTAAAGGATATTCTAAAGGGAGTAGAGTTGAGACTAGCCGTATCTAACACAATCCAAGAGCAAAGTCTCCGATCTGAAAAACTAGATTTTGCAGATATTATAGTTTGACAAGGTAGGGATGATACTTCTTGCATTCATGAATGTTGATTGATATTCGATACAAAATCGACCCAACACTGCTTTTTGTTCTTCTTAATGACCTAGGTAGAGTTTGCATTTTTCATTTTATAATCCAGGAGGTTTAAATCTGTCGGGTTTCTCCGGAATAAATGGAGAGCCTTCTTTTCTCCAGTCACAGCAATGCTACATTCCTTATTCCACCACGGTACTGGAGTTTTCTATAAATTTGAGGGTTTTTTTGGGATATTAATGTAAGCTGATTTTCTTATTAAAGAGGTTAGTTCATCATTATGTCGAATACTTATATATTCTTGGTAGCATCCAATTTTCGTAATATTTATATATATATATATATATATATATATATATATATATATATATATATATATATAAATCTAATAAAAATTTCCAATACATATTATAATATTTCGAAACAAGAACCAAATAATCGTAAATCACACAAATATCGGTATAATAATTTCAAGATACGGGAATTGCTCTGCACTTTTACCTGTTACAAAGAATGAATCTATTTATTGTAGATGTATTGTATAATTACTTGAAGAACCTTGGATCTGATGAAGTGATAAGAAAGGAGATAAGGATGTTGTAGATATCTCGATGGAAAGGAAGAGAATCTAGAAGCAGGAATATTAACAAGGTAGCCGAGGTTATGTATAATTACTTAAGCAGAGGTATAGGCTACAGTATGAACGTTTAGTGTGGTAACTGGTTTTATGGCAAGAATTTAGGCAGAGAAAACAATAGTAATAATACCGCATTCATATTGTTACGTCATTCGGCAACCATTTTAGCACTTTCCTCCGAAGGAAAGTAGCTATTGAGGTTGGACTCATGATGGAATTTTTGAAAAATTTCTTCAAATCTTTATCGATCCTACCTAGTAGACACCGAAAATGACCCCCGTTAAAATTTATATATATATATATATATATATATATATATATATATATATATATATATATATGTATATATATATATATGCATATATATATATATATATATATATATGGATATATATATATATATATATGGATATATATATATATATATATATATATATATATATATATATATATATGTGTGTGTCTGTTAACACGATAGCGGCCAGAGTTTTTGTTTTTTCGTCACGAAACTTGGTATATAGCATTCAATTAGCAAACGATTGAACGAGTTCGTTAACCACCGAAATCGGTCTACCGGAAGGGGGGGTTTACCCCGAACCCAAAACACTAATTTGACCATTTCAGCCGTAATATTTGTTATATTTCAACGAAACTTGGTATTCGTAGTGGTAATATAGATAGAAAAGTGAGATATAAAAATGAACTAAATCGGTTCATAAGGAGGGGGGGTTTACTCCGGACCAACAATACCAAATCGCCACTACCAGCCGTGATTTTAGGTATATTTCGACGAAACTCGGTATTCATAGTGGTAATCTACAGGTAAATATGTGTTGTAAAAATAAACTAAATCGGTTCATTAGGAGGGGGGGGGTTTACTCCGGACCCAAATTTTTAATATACTCATACTGGTCGTAATTTCTGCTGTATTGTAACGAAACGCGGTATACGTCGTGGGTAACTCATGGGAAAGAAGTGTTGTAAAAATGAGCTGAATCGGTCAATCGGAAAGGGGGGTTTACTTTGTAATATATTTCAATAGAAAAGCCAGCCAGACATAGGTCCACAAAGGCGCCGCAAGGAACGCTAGAGGGACTGTATCCGGTTCCTGCGTTAGATCAAAATACGATAATATGAGGTTTATTGTATTTATTAAGTAGTGTAATATGTACCATGTGTAAACATAACTCTGGAAGCAAATTAATAATTTATCATTTACTCATTACAAAATTAAAAGAGAACTATTCATGTTTTTATTTTATTTATGTAGGATATTTTAAGCAAATTGTTCTGGAAATCAGTCTACACTACCCAAATTCTGAGGAAAGTGCTTAGTTATGCAGCTCCTGCGTGACGGACTTTTACTGTATGCTGTAAAAAGAAGCGTGGTAGCCAATTAGCTTGCACCACGAGAGGACAGCATACACAGGCATACACGTGGCCTAGCTCCCGACAAGGAGTGCATACACAGGTATACACGTGACCTAGCTCCCTACGAGGACTGCATACACAGGCATACACGTGGCCGAGCTCCCGACAAGGAGTGCATACACAGGTATACACGTGCCCTAGCTCCCTACGAGGACTACATACACAGGTATACACGTGACCTAGCAGGTTGCCCTTCACCTTGCTACGCTACCGAACAATAAGGACCGTCTGGAGGCGAGGACCTTAGAATGTCCTTAGAAACCCTCGGTTAGTTCGATGTGTTTATATCGATTCAAGGTCTATACTAGATGAGGGCGGTGATATCGATTCTCGGCCTTCACTCCAGGCATCGAATGCTTAAAAACAGTTATAGGTGGAAATTTTTGGAACACAATTTTTGACTTCGTAACTTTGTTTGGGCTGTATAGGAGGTGAACATATCAAAAGTCCCCGCCCGTAGCCTTTGTGCCGGGGTGGGGGGGGGGGGTTTAGAAGGTCCCATTTTTCGGGGTTTCACTTATATTTCGGAGCCCCTGCGTCCTAGCGACATGACAATTCTATAACAATTAAAAGCTGATTAAATTTCCTACAAGTTCTATTCCATACAGTTTTTCGAGATATCTTTAGTTTTCGAAATATCCGCTCTTGAAAGTCTGTCATTTTGGGGATTTTGCCACATATTTTTTTCCCCGTTTTGACGGGATAAATCTTCAATGATGAACCCAAAAAATAAATAACGGTTATAGGGTTGTAGAGTATTGCATTCCCTTCAATAATATATATTACTTTGCTATTTTATGTATTTTCCTTCAAACGTAAAAATAATTTGTATTCATCGTGAAATCAGAAATTTAGCGACTAATAGTCAAGGTAACTAAGAGTTACATGTGGAAATGTTTGGAACACCAATTTTAACTTCATAACTTTTTTTGGGCTGGATAGGAGGTCAACATATTAAAAGACCTCGCCCGTAGACTTTGTGCCGGGGGGAGGGGGGGTTTTAGAAGGTCCCATTTTTCGGGTTTTCACTAATATCTCGGAAACCCAGCGTCCTAGCGACATGATCATTCTATAACAAATAAAAGCTGATTAAATTTCCTACAAGTTCTATTCTATAACGTTTCTCGAGATATCTTTAGTTTTTGAAATATCCGCTCTTCAAAGGCCGTCATTTTGGGGGAAAAAACACACTTTTTTCTATTCTCGACCGGATATCTCTTCAACGATAAACCAAAAAAAATAAATGCCGTTTATAGGGCTGTAGAGAATTACATTCGCTTCAATAATATATATAACTTTACTATTTTATATATTTTCCTTCAAACGTGAAAACAGTTTTAGTGTTCATCGTGATATCTGGCGACAACTGTCGACCAATGAACCGTTCAGTTTCTCACCATTTCCAGTCAATGTATATGAAAGAAAATACATAAAATAGTGAAAGAAAATTCATAAAACAGTAAAGAAATATATATTATTGAAGCGAATGGAATGCTCTACAACCCTATAACCCACATTTATTTTTTTGGTTCATCGTTGAAGAGATATCCGGTCGAGGATAGAAAAAAGTGTGTTTTCCCCAAAATGACAGACTTTCAAGAGCGGATATTTCGAAAACTAAAGATATTTCGAAAAACGTCATTGATTAGAACTTGTAGGAAATTTAATAAGCTTTCATTTTTTGTAGAATGGTCATGTCGCTAAGACGCAGGGGCTCCGAGATATAAGTGAAACAGCGAAAAATGGGACCTTCGAAAAACCCCCACTCCCCCCCCCGGCACGAAGGCTACGGGCGGGGACTTTTGATATGTTCACTTCCTATCCAGCCCAAACAAAGTTACGAAGTCAGAAATCATGTTCTAAAAATTTCCATCGTTCGTTGACTGGACTGCTTCTCTTTCTCTACATGCGTCTTCCTACCTCTCTGCTGATGCTGTATACCTCGCTCCTATTCGATGCTGTTGTTTCATCGGCCTTCTCTACATGCGTCTTCCTACCTCTCTGCTGATGCTGTATACCTCGCTGCTATTCGATGCTCTTGTTTCATCGGCCTTTAGACGCATCCATTGTTCTTGGCTACTCTGTATCAACGTTTGCTTATCTATTCCATCATCAATCCGAGGTTTTGTTGAATTTCTCTGGACTTGTATTTCCGTCGAAGGTTAATCAACCAACATGCACGTGCAGTCTGAGCAGTATTATTTACAGCTCCTGTTGGTCTATGTACAAGCCTGTTGCTTATCATTAGTGATAAACAAGAGTCGCTTGTTGACATTAACTCGAAGCAACAGGTAATTGTTGACATTAACTCGAAGCAACAGGTAATTGTTGACATTAACTCGAAGCAACAGATAATTGTTGACATTAACTCGAAGCAACAGGTAATTGTTGACATTAACTCGAAGCAACAGGTAATTGTTGACATTAACTCGAAGCAACAGGAAATTGTTGACATTAACTCGAAGCAACAGGTAATTGTTGACATTAACTCGAAGCAACAGGTAATTGTTGACATTACTCACAAACAAAATATAATTGTTGAAATTAGTGTTGTTTATCATGGAATGGAGTTGCCAAAATGGTGTGTTACTAATTTTCAAAAAGCTTCCAGAACCTCTATCTTCTTGGCATCCTTCTGATTAGTTCTTGTGATCTTGATCGGTTCATTCCTAAACTATATTTTTTTAAATTGTATTGAAAATATACGAAACCTTCAAAAATTCACATCTCTAACGTAAAATAAGACTTCCAGTACTATCCAAACGTAATCGCTATTAATACTTCAGTTTTGTTGAACGCAGTACCTAATATTAAAAAAAAGTGCGACACTGAGGAACTGCTTCATGTTAGCGCGGTTCCGTTCATATTCCTAGCTTAGGATTTTATTCATTTTCGACGCACCGACATCTGGGCCATTAGCCAACACCCATGGTGCGCCGGGATTTTTCTCAACGGCCCCTGAAATGAGAAACCTTTCCTGCTGCTTTAGGGACTCGAACCCACCATCTCCCTCATGAGAATTCAAGGCGTTAGCAATAGACCACTGAGAGTCTCTCACATCCCTAGTGCTATTTGTAAAGGAATAGAGCAGTGATTGGTAGGGTTTGTTTTTTCGAGAAAAATATAAAATAAAACCTCAAAGAGAATGAGCTTTAAGACGCGGCAACAGGAAACTGATTGTATCCTAAGCGGAAATAACTCCCACCACCTTCTCAACGTTCCCTCTAGGAAAACACTATTACCAATACCTTTCTCATATTCTTGCCTTCTTTAAGACGCAGCAACAGGAAACTGATTGTATCCTAAGCGGACCGCTAAAGAGGACCGACCTACTCAGGAACTGCAGCTCTCTACATCATCCCTCACTTCTAAACGGAGGCCAACCATCTCTTAGGACACTTGGAGCTCAAAGACATAGAACAAGCAGTGCATCTCCTCAGAACCAGGTTCCGGCAACTACCGCTAAAGAGGACCGACCTACTCAGCAACTGCAGCTCTCTACATCATCCCTCACTTCTAAACGGAGGCCAACCATCTCTTAGGACACTTGGAGCTCAAAGACAAAGAACAAGCAGTGCATCTCCTCAGAACCAGGTTCCGGCAACTACCGCTAAAGAGGATCGACTTACTCAGCAACTGCAGCTCTCTACATCATCCCTCACTTCTAAACGGAGTCCAACCATCACTTAGGACACTTCGAGCTCAAAGACAAAGAACAAGCAGTGCATCTCCTCAGAACCAGGTTCCGGCAACTACCGCTAAAGAGGACCGACCTACTCAGCAACTGCAGCTCTCTACATCATCCCTCACTTCAAAACGGAGGCCAACCATCTCTTAGGACACTTGGAGCTCAAAGACAAAGAGCAAGCAGTGCATCTCCTCAGAACCAGGTTGCGGCAACTACCGCTAAAGAGGACCGACCTACTCAGCAACTACAGCTCTCTACATCATCCCTCACTTCTAAACGGAGGCCAACCATCTCTTAGGACACTTGAAGCTCAAAGACAAAGAACAAGCAGTGCATCTCCTCAGAACCAGGTTCCGGCAACTACCGCTAAAGAGGATCGACCTACTCAGGAACTGCAGCTCTCTACATCATCCCTCACTTCTAAACGGAGTCCAACCATCACTTAGGACACTTCGAGCTCAAAGACAAAGAACAAGCATTGCATCTCCTCAGAACCAGGTTCCGGCAACTACCGCTAAAGAGGACCGACCTACTCAGCAACTGCAGCTCTCTACATCATCCCTCACTTCAAAACGGAGGCCAACCATCTCTTAGGACACTTGGAGCTCAAAGACAAAGAGCAAGCAGTGCATCTCCTCAGAACCAGGTTGCGGCAACTACCGCTAAAGAGGACCGACCTACTCAGCAACTACAGCTCTCTACATCATCCCTCACTTCTAAACGGAGGCCAACCATCTCTTAGGACACTTGAAGCTCAAAGACAAAGAACAAGCAGTGCATCTCCTCAGAACCAGGTTCCGGCAACTACCGCTAAAGAGGATCGACCTACTCAGGAACTGCAGCTCTCTACATCATCCCTCACTTCTAAACGGAGGACAACCATCTCTTAGGACACTTGAAGCTCAAAGACAAAGAACAAGCAGTGCATCTCCTCAGAACCAGGTTCCGGCAACTACCGCTAGAGAGGATCGACCTACTCAGGAACTGCAGCTCTCTACATCATCCCTCAATTCTAAACGGAGCCCAACCATCTCTTAGGACACTTCAAGCTCAAAAACAAAGAGCAAGCAGTGCATCTCCTCAGAACCAGGTTGCGGCAACTACCGCTAAAGAGGATCGACCTACTCAGGAACTACAGCTCTCTACATCATCCCTCACTTCTAAACGGAGGCCAACCATCTCTTAGGACACTTGAAGCTCAAAGACAAAGAACAAGCAGTGCATCTCCTCAGAACCAGGTTCCGGCAACTACCGCTAAAGAGGATCGACCTACTCAGGAACTGCAGCTCTCTACATCATCCCTCACTTCTAAACGGAGGACAACCATCTCTTAGGACACTTGAAGCTCAAAGACAAAGAACAAGCAGTGCATCTCCTCAGAACCAGGTTCCGGCAACTACCGCTAAAGAGGATCGACCTACTCAGGAACTGCAGCTCTCTACATCATCCCTCAATTCTAAACGGAGCCCATCCATCTCTTAGGACACTTCAAGCTCAAAAACAAAGAGCAAGCAGTGCATCTCCTCAGAACCAGGTTCCGACAACTACCGCTAAAGAGGACCGACCTACTCAGGAACTGCAGCTCTCTACATCATCATTAACTTCTAAACGGAGGACAACCATCTCTTAGGACACTTGGAGCTCAAAGACTAAGAGCAAGCAGTGCA
Organism: Gonocerus acuteangulatus; assembly: GCA_946811695.1. Lineage (NCBI taxonomy): Eukaryota > Metazoa > Arthropoda > Insecta > Hemiptera > Coreidae > Gonocerus > Gonocerus acuteangulatus. The sequence continues at coordinate 1,448,127 of OX328127.1, forward strand.
TCTCCTCAGAACCAGGTTCCGACAACTACCGCTAAAGAGGATCGACCTACTCTGCAACTGCAGCTCTCTACATCATCCCTCACTTCTAAACGGAGGCCAACCATCTCTTAGGACACTTCGAGCTCAAAGACAAAGAGCAAGCAGTGCATCTCCTCAGAACCAGGTTCCGACAACTACCGCTAAAGAGGACCGACCTACTCAGCAACTACAGCTCTCTACATCATCCCTCACTTCTAAACGGAGGACAACCATCTCTTAGGACACTTGGAGCTCAAAGACTAAGAGCAAGCAGTGCATCTCCTCAGAACCAGGTTCCGGCAACTACCGCTAAAGAGGACCGACCTACTCAGGAACTGCAGCTCTCTACATCATCCCTCACTTCTAAACGGAGGCCAACCATCACTTAGGACACTTGGAGCTCAAAGACTAAGAGCAAGCAGTGCATCTCCTCAGAACCAGGTTCCGGCAACTACCGCTAAAGAGGATCGACCTACTCAGCAACTGCAGCTCTCTACATCATCCCTCACTTCTAAACGGAGGCCAACCATCTCTTAGGACACTTGGAGCTCAAAGACAAAGAGCAAGCAGTGCATCTCCTCAGAACCAGGTTCCGGCAACTACCGCTAGAGAGGATCGACCTACTCAGCAACTGCAGCTCTCTACATCATCCCTCACTTCTAAACGGAGGCCAACCATCACTTAGGACACTTGGAGCTCAAAGACTAAGAGCAAGCAGTGCATCTCCTCAGAACCAGGTTTCGACAACTACCGCTAAAGAGGATCGACCTACTCTGCAACTGCAGCTCTCTACATCATCCCTCACTTCTAAACGGAGGCCAACCATCACTTAGGACACTTCAAGCTCAAAAACAAAGAGCAAGCAGTGCATCTCCTCAGAACCAGGTTCCGACAACTACCGCTAAAGAGGACCGACCTACTCAGGAACTGCAGCTCTCTACATCATCATTAACTTCTAAACGGAGGACAACCATCTCTTAGGACACTTGGAGCTCAAAGACTAAGAGCAAGCAGTGCATCTCCTCAGAACCAGGTTCCGACAACTACCGCTAAAGAGGACCGACCTACTCAGGAACTGCAGCTCTCTACATCATCATTAACTTCTAAACGGAGGCCAACCATCTCTTAGGACACTTGGAGCTCAAAGACAAAGAGCAAGCAGTGCATCTCCTCAGAACCAGGTTCCGGCAACTACCGCTAAGAAGTACCGACCTACTCAGGAACTGCAGCTCTCTACATCATCCCTCACTTCTAAGCGGAGGCCAACCATCTCTTAGGACACTTGGAGCTCAAAGACAAAGAGCAAGCAGTGCATCTCCTCAGAACCAGGTTCCGACAACTACCGCTAAAGAGGATCGACCTACTCAGGAATTGCAGCTCTCTACATCATCTATAAGAAGGCCAACCGTAGTAGTGAATAATATTCAATTCATTGATACTATAAATGAATTGAGTAAAGATTGAATCCGGGGGGGGGGGTCTCCCCGTGGTCTAGTGGCTAGCGCTCGCCTCGCTTCAACCCGGGATGTCGATACGTACGAGAAAGGAAGGCGGCGGCCATTGCCAGCTCTCAGCTGATCAACAGATTGTTATCAGCTGATTTTCGCAAGTCTTGCTTTCATCGTATTGAAGATGAAATGTTAACTATTATAATTCATCGTAAGCTTCAGGAACTATTCAGAACCATACCAGGGCTTGTAGTTCTTTCCAAGGAAGGGAAAAGTCAGATTCTCACTGAATCTATGTGTGTGAAATTCCCCCCGCCCACTCAACAGATTATAAGATTCTTAACATTTTAATCTCAAAACTCAAAATTTTTGGACGAATATCGAAATTGCAGCAGATGTTAACATGAATCAATTTAACATGCCTGAGGATGAACCTGAGGGGCGAGGTTAGATCGGGAGGACCTGAGGGGCGAGGTTAGATCGGGAGGACCTGAGGGGCGAGGTTAGATCGGGAGGACCTGAGGGGCGAGGTTAGATCGGGAGGACCTGAGGGGCGAGGTTACGGCACTTTTTTTTTTTTTTTTTTTTTTTTTTTTTTTTTTTTTTTTTTTTTTTTTTTTTTTTTTTGAAGAACAACCTGAAAAGGTTCAAAACGTTGCAATTATAACTTAATGTTTTAAACAATTTTGTAGAGGAACTCCTAATACCTATTTCTACTAAAAATATAAATGTATTGAAATTATTACTGTTTTTGTTCTATTTGTAGTATATATATGTAAGTAATTGCATAAAAGCCATATTGCCGGTTGGTATATAATTTGCTTGAAGTATATTGCCGTGAGTATGCCATTAGAGCGATATAAAACACGGTCCTAGATCCTGGAGATAGGCGACACGACATTCTCCGTGTCCTATTACAGCGCAGTAATATCGCCGCTCGATATATGTCGCAGTCTCTAGTCTCATGTACGATATGGTAATCATGTATGAATGGATAGCAGCAATCTAGGGATATGATGAATGTTAAAAGGCTGTAATTATACAGACAATCATCAACCTGTTGCGTGTATTTATTGATGATTTACAACTAGGCAAACACAATGGATTATATATTTCATTCGGAGAAGTTTTAATTCCTACAAAAAGTAATTCTCAGAAAATTTGTGGATTCAGTTGGAATATTTTCTACAAGTATGCAAATCACCTAAACTAAGACAGTTCATTATTGGTTATATTTGCAAGTATTTACAAAATATTAATTAATATGAAACGTTTTGGGATATTCGTATATTTTCCTAAATATCTCGAAAAGGGTTAGACATTTGGATAAATATGTGCTTAAAACTTCGAAACTGTTAGTTCTGTTCTTTTGAACGTATTTTTTTTTTTGTCTTTGTTTAAGTCGCTGTTTAATTGTATATTTTTAATTGTATTTAACAGTAAAATGAGTATTTTAGTAAAAGAAGGCAAGAATATGAGAAAGGTATTGGTAATAGTGTTTTCCTAGAGGGAACGTTGAGAAGGTGGTGGGAGTTATTTCCGCTTAGGATACAATCAGTTTCCTGTTGTTGCGTCTTAAAGAAGGCAAGAATATGAGAAAGGTATTGGTAATAGTGTTTTCCTAGGGGGAACGTTGAGAAGGCGGTGGGAGTTATTTCCGCTTAGGATACAATCAGTTTCCTGTTGCTGCGTCTTAAAGCTCATTCTCTTTGAGGTTTTATTTTATATTTTTCTCGATCCTATGAAGTGTCCTAAGAGCTTTTTAGACCTCACATCCTTTGTAGTATGCAGGGTGGTTCTCTCCGCAATTGGCGCAGGATGCTGGTACGTGGATAAGTTTCGAGCAGTCTTAAGATTTGTTCTGTTTGCCACATGTTACCCATCATGGTGCGTGGTTGCAGTAACCTTTGGCATGGTTGTACTCCTGACATTTATAGCACAGAAGCAATTCATTTCGGCGGCGAGGGTCCTCCACTGAGATTTTGGAGTTGAGTAGGAAGGTTTATTGTCCTTACTTTTCTAAGTGTTCTCTAGGTGCAGGAAGAAGAGCTGGTGTTGCACTGTTGTCGTTGGGTGGCCTTCATTTATTGCTCTACCCAATTCTATTAATGGAATCATTTATTTATGAAATTAAATACATTATTAATTGAACGGAATGGAAAATGGCAGGTATATAAATTTCAAATAATTACACCTAGGGCCCTTGACCAAGTGTCCTCCTTCTCCCCTCCTCTTCGCAGAGGCCCTGCCAGTATAATTATACCTAGGGCCCCTGACCAAGTGTCCTCCTTCTCCCCTCCTCTTCGCAGAGGCCCTGCCAGTATAATTACACCTAGGGCCTCTGACCAAGTGTCCTCCTTCTCCCCTCCTCTTCGCAGAGGCCCTGCCAGTATAATTATACCTAGGGCCTCTGACCAAGTGTCCTCCTTCTCCCCTCCTCTTCGCAGAGGCCCTGCCAGTATAATTATACCTAGGGCCCCTGACCAAGTGTCCTCCTTCTCCCCTCCTCTTCGCAGAGGCCCTGCCAGTATAATGTAAGAACCTTTTGGCTCTTAAAGTTGGCAGTTGAACTTTCATGCGATCTGATACACATCCTTTCAACTTTCTTCATTTCATCTCAAGAGACTCTAATTCTGGAATATGCAAGAGAAAGGGGGAATTTTTATGGCGTATTATTGTAAAGAATTGAATTATATGTCGATTTTATACATATACTTATTTTTGCAAATGCGTACCATAAATTATCAAAAACCTAAAAACCCTTTTTTTTTTTGTCGATTTTCTTCCAATTACGTAGAAAGTATACCCGTTATCAAACGAGTAGTCTGTATAGAATCATTGGCAGTTTACAACTTTTGTTGAAGAATCTATAAAATGAACAATCTACTTCAAGGGTCGTTTATTTTTTGTGAGTTGTTTTCTTTAAAAAAAAAAAAAAAAAAAGTATTGGAATCGACACTATGCTAGCAGACAAGGCCGATCGGCAAAGTTGAGCAACGTCGGGCGTGGCCATTACCTGAATGGGTGGACCGACCACGTGCCGTTAGCATTAGAAAAGGGTGGTAACCTGTAGATATCACGGTGGCAATAGCCCGATTGTAGATACACCGTTAAAAAAACAAAGAACAAACACTATGCTTGCAAGTAAAGGTTCGTAACCAAACAATTAGCCTAAAGTTTTCGCTATCCAATAGCGATGAGCCATAACTCGAGATTGTGGTAAGACACAGTAATAATGGTAAATAAACCAGCGAGCCCGTTGTGCTGCAGACTGGACGCGTGGAGGTAGTGGTATGGAACAGTGAACCACAATAGCTCCGCCTTCGGATAGATTAGCGGTAGATACACACCTCAACAACCACCGAGGTCTTGGAACACAACCATAACCTTCCCTAGGTATAACCTCAACCTTACACAACATCACGTGGTCAGTAGAAAACATGGTCATATGTATAACGGGTATTTTAGTTTAGCGTGTTTCTAAGGTATATACAATACTTGCCAAAGCTTTTGGTTTAGCGTGTTTCTAAGGTATATACAATACTTGCCAAAGCTTTTGGTTTAGCATGTTTCTAAGGTATATACAATACTTGCCGAAGCTTTTGGTTTAGCGTGTTTCTAAGGTATATACAATACTTGCCAAAGCTTTTGGTTTAGCATGTTTCTAAGGTATATACAATACTTGCCAAAGCTTTTGGTTTAGCATGTTTCTAAGGTATATACAATACTCGCCAAAGCTTTTGGTTTAGCGTGTTTCTAAGGTAAATACAATACTCGCCAAAGCTTTTGGTTTAGCGTGTTTCTAAGGTAAATACAATACTTGCCAAAGCTTTTGGTTTAGCATGTTTCTGAGGTATATACAATACTTGCCAAAGCTTTTGGTTTACCATGTTTCTAAGGTATATACAATACTTGCCAAAGCTTTTGGTTTAGCGTGTTTCTAAGGTAAATACAATACTTGCCAAAGCTTTTGGTTTAGCATGTTTCTAAGGTATATACAATACTTGCCAAAGCTTTTGGTTTAGCATGTTTCCAAGGTATATACAATACTTGCCAAAGCTTTTGGTTTAGCATGTTTCTAAGGTATATACAATACTTGCCAAAGCTTTTGGTTTAGCACGTTTCTAAGGTATATACAATACTTGCCAAAGCTTTTGGTTTAGCATGTTTCTAAGGTAAATACAATACTTGCCAAAGCTTTTGGTTTAGCATGTTTCTAAGGTATATACAATACTTGCCAAAGCTTTTGGTTTAGCGTGTTTCTAAGGTATATACAATACTTGCCAAAGCTTTTGGTTTAGCGTGTTTCTAAGGTATATACAATACTTGCCAAAGCTTTTGGTTTAGCGTGTTTCTAAGGTATATACAATACTTGCCAAAGCTTTTGGTTTAGCATGTTTCTAAGGTATATACAATACTTGCCAAGGCTTTTGGTTTAGCATGTTTCGAAGGTATATACAATACTTGCCAAAGCTTTTGGTTTAGCGTGATTCTAAGGTATATACAATACTTGCCAAAGCTTTTGGTTTAGCGTGTTTCTAAGGTATATACAATACTTGCCAAAGCTTTTGGTTTAGCGTGTTTCTAAGGTAAATACAATACTTGCCAAAGCTTTTGGTTTAGCATGTTTCTAAGGTATATACAATACTTGCCAAAGCTTTTGGTTTAGCATGTTTCTAAGGTATATACAATACTTGCCAAAGCTTTTGGTTTAGCATGTTTCTAAGGTAAATACAATACTTGCCAAAGCTTTTGGTTTAGCATGTTTCTAAGGTATATACAATACTTGCCAAAGCTTTTGGTTTAGCATGTTTCTAAGGTATATACAATACTTGCCAAAGCTTTTGGTTTACCGTGTTTCTAAGGTAAATACAATACTTGCCAAAGCTTTTGGTTTAGCGTGTTTCTAAGGTATATACAATACTTGCCAAAGCTTTTGGTTTAGCGTGTTTCTAAGGTATATACAATACTTGCCAAAGCTTTTGGTTTAGCATGTTTCTAAGGTATATACAATACTTGCCAAAGCTTTTGGTTTAGCATGTTTCTAAGGTATATACAATACTTGCCAAAGCTTTTGGTTTAGCATGTTTCTAAGGTATATACAATACTTGCCAAAGCTTTTGGTTTACCGTGTTTCTAAGGTAAATACAATACTTGCCAAAGCTTTTGGTTTAGCGTGTTTCTAAGGTATATACAATACTTGCCGAAGCTTTTGGTTTAGCGTGTTTCTAAGGTATATACAATACTTGCCAAAGCTTTTGGTTTAGCATGTTTCTAAGGTAAATACAATACTTGCCAAAGCTTTTGGTTTAGCATGTTTCTAAGGTATATACAATACTTGCCAAGGCTTTTGGTTTAGCGTGTTTCTAACGTAAATACAATACTTGCCAAAGCTTTTGGTTTAGCATGTTTCTAAGGTATATACAATACTTGCCAAAGCTTTTGGTTTAGCATGTTTCTAAGGTATATACAATACTTGCCAAAGCTTTTGGTTTAGCATGTTTCTAAGGTAAATACAATACTTGCCAAAGCTTTTGGTTTAGCATGTTTCTAAGGTATATACAATACTTGCCAAAGCTTTTGGTTTAGCATGTTTCTAAGGTATATACAATACTTGCCAAAGCTTTTGGTTTACCGTGTTTCTAATGTAAATACAATACTTGCCAAAGCTTTTGGTTTAGCGTGTTTCTAAGGTATATACAATACTTGCCAAAGCTTTTGGTTTAGCGTGTTTCTAAGGTATATACAATACTTGCCAAAGCTTTTGGTTTAGCATGTTTCTAAGGTATATACAATACTTGCCAAAGCTTTTGGTTTAGCATGTTTCTAAGGTATATACAATACTTGCCAAAGCTTTTGGTTTACCGTGTTTCTAAGGTAAATACAATACTTGCCAAAGCTTTTGGTTTAGCGTGTTTCTAAGGTATATACAATACTTGCCGAAGCTTTTGGTTTAGCGTGTTTCTAAGGTATATACAATACTTGCCAAAGCTTTTGGTTTACCGTGTTTCTAATGTAAATACAATACTTGCCAAAGCTTTTGGTTTAGCGTGTTTCTAAGGTATATACAATACTTGCCAAAGCTTTTGGTTTAGCGTGTTTCTAAGGTATATACAATACTTGCCAAAGCTTTTGGTTTAGCATGTTTCTAAGGTATATACAATACTTGCCAAAGCTTTTGGTTTAGCATGTTTCTAAGGTATATACAATACTTGCCAAAGCTTTTGGTTTACCGTGTTTCTAAGGTAAATACAATACTTGCCAAAGCTTTTGGTTTAGCGTGTTTCTAAGGTATATACAATACTTGCCGAAGCTTTTGGTTTAGCGTGTTTCTAAGGTATATACAATACTTGCCAAAGCTTTTGGTTTAGCATGTTTCTAAGGTAAATACAATACTTGCCAAAGCTTTTGGTTTAGCATGTTTCTAAGGTATATACAATACTTGCCAAGGCTTTTGGTTTAGCGTGTTTCTAACGTAAATACAATACTTGCCAAAGCTTTTGGTTTAGCATGTTTCTAAGGTATATACAATACTTGCCAAAGCTTTTTGGCAGAATAATTTATAAGAAATCATGTTGATAATTACTTGCCATAATGATTAGAAATTCTTGTCATCAAATCATACATTAGGTGGAAAAATTCTTTTATCATACAGTAAACCAATAAATATGTTACAAAAACCTCTTACATCCGTCTGTAGTAATTGACCAAATGGCATAATAGAGATGGTTATTCTAACCATAAAAAGTCCGTCACGCAGAAGCTGCATAACTAAGCACTTTCCTCAGAATTTGGGTAGTGTAGACTGATTTCCAGAACAATTTGCTTAAAATATCCTACATAAATAAAATAAAAACATGAATAGTTCTCTTTTAATTTTGTAATGAGTAACTGTGATTACCACCACGAATACCGGGTTTCGTTGAAATGTAACAAAAATTACGGCTGGTAGTGGCAAATTGGTAATGTGGGTCCGGACTAACCCCCCCCCCCCCCTCCTAATAAACCGATTTAGTTTATTTTTACAACGTATGTCTCTGTGACGGCTGGCAGGGTCAAATTAGTGTTTTGGGTTCGGGGTAAACCCCCACTCCCGGTAGACCGATTTTGGTGGTTAACGAACTCGTTCAATCGTTTGCTAATTGAACGCTATAAACCACGTTTCGTGAAGAAAAAACAAAAACTCTGGCCGCTAACGTGTTAACAGGAACACACACACACACACACACACACACACATATATATATATATATATATATATATATATATATATATATATATATATATATATATATATATATAAATTTTAACGGGGGTCATTTTCGGTGCCTACTAGGTAGGATCGATGGAGATTTGATGAAATTTTTCAAAATTTTCGTCATGAGTGCAACCTCAATAGCTACTTTCCTTCGGAGGAAAGTGATTAAAAGGAATTTAACCAATAGAATAGAATATTTGATGTACATTCTGTTTGTCGAAATTATTTTACTACTAAACATGATTTAAGAAGTACTACAGCTAAGTATAAACCATCACCAGATGTTTGATTATTCCTAGTCGGTGGTCAAAGCAACCGGAAAAAAGTCCGTCACGCAGGAGTTGCATAACTAAGCACTTTCCTCAGAATTTGGGTAGTGTAGACTGCTTTCCAGAACAATTTGCTTAAAATATCCTACATAAATAAAATAAAAACATGAATAGTTCTCTTTTAAATTTGTAATGAGTAACTGATCAATTATTAATTTGCTTCCAGAGTTATGTTTACACATGGTACCTATGACACTACGTAATAAATACAAAAAACCTCATATTATCTTATTTTGATCTAACGCAGGAACAGGATACAGTCACTCTAGTGGTAGAAAGCGCTCCTTGCGGCGGCTTTGTGAACCTACGTCAGGCGGCTTTTCTATTGAAATATATTACAAATTAAACCCCCGCTTTCCGATTGACCAATTCAGCTCATTTTTACAACACTTCTTTCTCATGAGTTACCCACGACGTATACCGCGTTTCGTTACAATACAGCAGAAATTACGACAGGTATGAGTATATTAGGAATTTGGGTCCGGTGTAAACCCCCCCTTCTAATAAACCGATTTAGTTTATTTTTACAACACGTATTTACCTGTAGATTACCACTACGAATACCGAGTTTCGTCGAAATATACCAAAAATCACGGCTGGTAGTGGCGAATTGGTATTGTGGGTCTGGAGTTAACCCCCCCTCCTAATGAACCGATTTAGTTTATTTTTACAACACATATTTACCTGTGGATTACCACTACGAATACCGAGTTTCGTCGAAATATACCAAAAATCACGGCTGGTAGCGGCAAATTGATATTGCGGGCCTGGAGTAAACCCCCCCTCCTAATGAACCGATTTAGTTTATTTTTATATCTCACTTTTCTCTCTATATTACCACTACGAATACCAAGTTTCGTTGGAATATAACAAATATTACGGTTTACATAGTCAAATTAGTGTTTTGGGTTCGGGGTAAACCCCCCCTTCCGGTGGACCGATTTCGGTGGTTAACGAACTCGTTCAATTGTTTGCTAATTGAATGCTATATACCAAGTTTTGTGACGAAAAAACAAAAACTCTGGCCGCTATCGTGTTAAAAGACACACACACACACATATATATATATATATATATATATATATATATATATATATATATATATATATATATATAAATTTTAACGGGGGTCATTTTCGGTGTCTACTAGGTAGGATCGATAAAGATTTGAAGAAATTTTTCAAAAATTCCGTCATGAGTCCAACCTCAATAGCTACTTTCCTTCGGAGGAAAGTGCTAACAAGATGTAGTAATGTAGTTTTGGTATCTACTCAGATTGAAGGCATTTCTTACAAACTACATTCCTATACAGTTCAACCTCAAGCACTTGAAGGTACAATGTGCAGCTTGTATCAATGTACAGCTCGTGAAGTGTATAGCGCGTGCAATGTACATCTCGTGCAGTGTGCAGCTCGTGCCAATGTACAGCTCGTGTAGTGTGCAGCTCGTGCAATGTACAGCTCGTGCAATGTGCAGCAAGTGCAATGTACAGCTCGTGCAGTGTACAGATCGCCTAATGTACATCTCGTGCAGTGCACAGATCGCATAATGTACAGCTCGTGCAGTGTACAGATCGCATAGTGTACAGCTCGTGCAGTGTACAGATCGCGTAATGTACAGCTCGTGCAGTGTACAGAACGCATAATGTACATCTCGTGCAGTGTACAGACCGCATAATGTACAGCTCGTGCAGTGTACAGTTCGCGTAAAGTACATCTCGTGCAGCGTACAGACCCCATAATGTACATCTCGTGCAGTGTACAGACCGCATAATGTACAGCTCGTGCAGTGTACAGTTCGCGTAAAGTACATCTCGTGCAGCGTACAGACCCCATAATGTACATCTCGTGCAGTGTACAGACCGCGTAATGTACATCTCTTGCAGTGTGTAGATTTTATTGAGGAAATTCTTGGATGCAGCAAAATATCCAAGAAGTTGTATTCTGTATTTGGTGATTCTCGTATATCTTATTTTGCTTATGTGTTGTTGTGTATGTTATGAGCTCGATTTGGTGATTCTCGTGTATCTTATTTTGCTTATGTCTTGTTGTGTATGTTATGAGCTCGATTTGGTGATTCTCGTATATCTTATTTTGCTTATGTGTTGTTGTGTATGTTATGAGCTCGATTTGGTGATTCTCGTATATCTTATTTTGCTTATGTGTTGTTGTGTATGTTATGAGCTCGATTTGGTGATTCTCGTGTATCTTATTTTGCTTATGTGTTGTTGTGTATGTTATGAGCTCGATTTGGTGATTCTCGTGTATCTTATTTTGCTTATGTGTTGTTGTGTATGTTATGAGCTCGATTTGTATGTCTGTACATATACTCCATATTGTATATTGTGTTTAGTTTACTGCCTGTAACTATATCAGGAATTTTACTAAGTCACGACAATCAATGACTCACAGGGAGTTTTTAAAACTGCAATATAAGGATTTTCGAAACAGCTGTACATCAGCTGATTAAGGACCCTTGAACAGCTGCTAGTCTTGTTGGTTTGAGAATGCAGGATTGGAGAACTCTGCATTTCCCCAGATCTATCCCAAGACAGGTGAGCCCTATTAGCTGGCCCATCGCCAAGATATGCCGCCAAATCTTGGCACGGCAATACCGACCAGATCCTCGTCCCAACAACAACCAGCAAATATCTACCTCCGTGTTGTTCGACCTCCTTTCTCAACAACATCAACATCATACAGTCTTTATCTCTGCATTTTAACAACATTTTATCCTTATGTCATACTTAACTCCTTAAGTTCGCACAAGCTCTACATTTTCGGAAAATCCACTGGTGTAAATTCTGTACCATTTCTGCTAGCCTCGTTGCATTTAGAAAATAATTTTTGAAAAACTTGTTTTTTCGTAGATAATTATGTATATGTATATATGATTTTATATAGGTACGTATATAACGAGACCAGCCAGAGCTGGTTATTGTTATTTAAGAATTTAAACAAATTGTTATGTTATTTTTTGTTTGTTTGTGAAGGTTTTATGTAGAAGAGTGTCATGCATGTTAAATCGCAATAAGAAAATTGTGTTTGAAGAGAGGCTGAAGAACCAGAGACGCGTCATGTCAAAAAAAGTCCGACTCGCAGGAACTGCGTCATCTTAGCGCGGTTCCGTTCTTATCCCTAGTATCATTTGGAAATATTGAAACAGAAACTTCAATTATTTTGGTTCCAACTTTCGTGAAATGCTTCTATGGCAGGGTAAGCCAGCCCCCACCATCCACTATGAACCAAAAAAAAAAAATATATTTATTTCACAGTTCAATGTATTGAAAAATATCGAAGTGTTTCTTATTTTCTTGTCTTCTTCTACTGTAATAATAATTCTAAAAATAAATGCAAAATACAACAACAACAATAAAAACTATTAATTAAAAAGTGAGCTAAACAATTAATTAAAAAGTGAGCTAAACAATTAATTAAAAAGTGAGCTAAACTATTAATTAAAAAGTGAGCTAAACAATTAATTAAAAAGTGAGCTAAACAATTAATTAAAAAGTGAGCTAAACAATTAATTAAAAAGTGAGCTAAACAATTAATTAAAAAGTGAGCTAAACAATTAATTAAAAAGTGAGCTAAACAATTACATATCCTGTTCAAAAGAACAAAACAAACACATTTGAAGTTTTAAGAACTTATTTCTCCTATCGAGATTGCCTAATCGAAAATTGCTTTAGAACCTTTTTTGTAGAAACTATTCCAAGTTCTAGACTCTTAGTTTTCCATACCCTCCAAATTTTCCAGCCCCCCCCCCCCCCTCCCGAAATTATTTCCTATATAGGCCCGTGTAAGGACTTGTCATTTGCTTTCCTATATATGTTGAGCGTGTCGTTTCATTTCAATCCTACACTGATGTTCTGTAGAAGATTACCATTCGATATGTTATTAAATAGGATGAGATGAAGTACAATATATCCTTCTTAGTACAAGTACAATTCTTCTGAAATCCTGAACTGTTCCATTATCTTCTGTTTCTTCATTTGAAGAGATTCAAGTCTCAGAACAGACATCTCTGCCTCTTCTTATTGTAGAAGCGTTACCCCGTTGAGTGTTCCTGTTGTACCAAGTCTTCATTATCTCTGTGTAGTAATTCTTGACTTACTTCAGACCCAGCTAGAAAAAGCAATGCTTTAGCTGGGGCAAGCAACAGAACAAAGAGTGTAGCAAGGGACAGGAGAGATTACGGTGGCGTGGTAGTGGTTAATGATAGTCCGTGCCTTGCGAAACACGGGTCCTTCTCTTGCACGAGGAGATGCAGCGTCGGGAGAAGTTGCACAAGAAAGGGCATCTAATTGTTGCAAGAAATAACCAGCTAGTTCTTTATTTGCCCCTCAATGATTAAGATATGCAACAATGTCTGCTGGTTTTGCACCAGATCTTGACGAATCTAGATGTGACTAGGGAAGATCTTAGCAAGTTAAGGTCTGAATCCTGCACCGAATTCCATCCAATAGTAACAATGTCTGCTGGTTTTGCACCAGATCTTGACGAATCTAGATGTGACTAGGGGAAGATCTTAGCAAGTTAAGGTCTGAATCCTGCACCGAATTCCATCCAATAGTAACAATGTCTGCTGGTTTTGCACCAGATCTTGACGAATCTAGATGTGACTAGGGGAAGATCGTAGCAAGTTAAGGTCTGAATCCTGCACCGAATTGCATCCAATAGTAACAATGTCTGCAGGTTTTGCACCAGATCTTGACGAATCTAGATGTGACTAGGGGAAGATCTTAGCAAGTTAAGGTCTGAATCCTGCACCGAATTCCATCCAATAGTAACAATGTCTGCTGGTTTTGCACCAGATCTTGACGAATCTAGATGTGACTAGGGGAAGATCTTAGCAAGTTAAGGTCTGAATCCTGCACCGAATTCCATCCAATAGTAAATTTTTGTCGGCAGACTTTACAAATATCATTTATTTCATCATTTGTTCCATAGTTATTGAATGAATATTATTCCAAGAGCTGGTAACCGCAGGTTTCATCAAGTGTTTTATGCATCATGAAATATGGAAAGCATTGACAGCCAAAGATATTCCAGGGGATCTGATCTCAGCCATAAAGTCGATCTATCGTGATGCAAAGGGAGTTGTGCGGATCAATGGAAGAGCTGATAACCGCAGGTTTCATCAAGTGTTTTATGCATCATGAAATATGGAAAGCATTGACAGCCAAAGATATTCCAGGGGATCTGATCTCAGCCATAAAGTCGATCTATCGTGATGCAAAGGGAGTTGTGCGGATCAATGGAAGAGAATCGGAGGCATTCTGCTTAGAAAGGGGCGTGAGACAGGGAGATAGTCTGAGTCCACTCCTGTTCATTATCTTTATGGATGAGATCCATAAAATATGCAAACGCCGGACAGCACGGACAGCCATTGGAAAATGGAACTTAAGGACCATTCTAGTGCAAAGCCTTCTGTATGCCGATGATATTGTTTTAATTACTGGCTCACAAGGGAAAATGCAGGAGGCCCTAATAGAATAGGAAGAAAAGCTACGCCGAAAAGGAATGTTTATTAACACCTCTAAAAGCAAGGTCTTAGTTCTGTCCCGAGAAGAACAAGAAGACATTCATCTGATATGCAATGGGGAGGAATTAGAAGTTTTGCCGGAGTTCACCTACTTAGGGACAGTAATCAGCTCTTTTGGCAATATTGACCCAGAAATATCACATAGAATTTCGAAGGCCAATCAAGTTTACCACCAGATATGTAACAGCATAATTGGCCACCGAGAAGTGAGTTTGGTGACTAAAAGGCATATCTACAAATCGGTCTACCTCCCGATCCTAACTTATGGGAGCGAAAGTTGGATAATCCTGGATAAGCAAGCCAGCCGCATTACAGCAGCAGAAATGAAGTTCCTGAGGAGAGCGGTTGGAAAGACACGAAGAGATTGCATCAGAAATGAAAGGATAAGAGAACAGTTTGAGGTGACAGAACTAAGGACCTTGCTCGAATCCCGGCAGCTCAAGTGGTTTGGGCACGTATGTCGTATGGATGATGAAAGGGAACCAAAGAAAGTTTTAGAAGCTCGACCCTCTGGGAAAAGACCGCGAGGTCGGACTAGGATTTCCTACGAGGAAAATATCCAGAGGATTGGAGGGAAAAGAGGCAAAACCCTCCAGCAAATGAAGCAGCTTTGCAGGAACCGGAGGGAATGGCTGAAATTTACCGAGGCTCCTCGACCCTAGTAATGGCACAAGAGGACGACAAAGAAGAAGAAGAAGAAATTTTGCAATAATGTACCTCTTAGGTAGATAAGAAGGTAAATATGTGTTGGCTAGACATACCTTGGAACACCAGGTACTTCACATAGGGGTAACGTGCAAAAAAATATTGCCCGAAAACAGTGTTTTATTCAGAAGCCAACTATTTTTATTATAAAATTGCAATGAATAATAACTTCTAAGGGGGATAACATGTAAAATAAAAAAAAAACTAATTTTTTTATTCTAATATTACATAACTGTTTTATTCAGGCTGCCATTAAAACCTGAACAGCTGTACAAGATCATGTGAGCAAGAACCAATGAGAGGGCAGAGAACAACCACAACTGCGCGGTGCTCTCAATAACTCATACGGTTACACGCAGTGTATTGCAGTCTATCATAGGAAACATTTATTTTCATGTTTCCTGATAATTAAACCAATCAAAAATGTCTCATTTTTAATTATATTCAAATATGTTTATTGACGACGCTGTTTAAATCGCAGCGAATAAAGCACTTCATTAATTATAAAAATAAAACTACGTATTTTTTTTTATTTACGTTTTAACACCCCTAAGAATGTCTGCCTTATTTATTATTCTTTGTAAAATTGCCTTAATTTGCAATTTTTTCACATTAATGATAGTTGGCTTCTGAATAAAACACTATTTTTGGACAATATTCTTCTACACCTTTCCCCTATGCCTAGTACCTGGTGTTCCACGGTAAGTCTAGCCGACACATATATTTACCTTCTTATCTACCCAAGAGGTATATTATAGCAGAATTTCAATGTGAATAAAACACTTTATGAAACCTGCGGTTACCAACTCTCCGACGTTATTAATACATTTTACCGTTAACTATTGTTTGTACTCTACTATCCAAAACCTACCGTATCTTATAACCTTCTGGCGTTATCATGCGGGATGGGATTCGTGATCCCAGACGGTCACCCAGCCAATAGTGGGAACCCCTAACAGAGAAATCAGGTGTCTGGAGGATATTACTGACCAAAATATCTCCCTAGCGATTAAAGCAGATACCCGATGAGTACCAGCCCCTCAGGATCACCGTGGAATATTACAGGGCTCATGAAATATAATCTATAATCGTCAAGGTTAGTAACCACATGAAAGGTTCCATTAATTTCTATGAATAGTTTCTATAATCGATTCTATGAATAACTAACTATTTTAATAGAATTAATAGAAGAATGGACTATTAATAGAGACATTAATGATTCCTATGGGAGAGCGAGGATTATGGACGTGCTTGGAAGTCGGATCGAGTCGGAGGTAAATCTCAACGCGTAGGCATGAGTCACGATGATGAATACTAACCAGTAGACCTCCAGCCTGGCGCCGTCGACACTCAAGCTAAGTATGGGCAGGTCCAAGTTAGGGTAGGACTTGGCTGAGAGGGGTCTGCAAGTCGACAACCAAGCTAAGTATGGAAATGTCAAAGTTAGGGTAGGACTTGGCTGAGAGGGGCCTGCAAGTCGACAACCAAGCTAAGTATGGAAATGTCAAAGTTAGGGTAGGACTTGGCTGAGGGAGGTCCGCAAGGCGACAATCAAGCTAAGTATGGAAATGTCAAAGTTAGGGTAGGACTTGGCTGAGAGGGGCCTGCAAGTCGAACATCAAGCTAAGTATGGGCAGGTCCAAGGTAGGGTAGGACTTGGCTGAGAAGGGTCTGCAAGTCGACACTCAAGCTAAGTATGGGCAGGTCCAAGATAGGGTAGGACATGGCATAGTGGGGTCTGCAAGGCGACGACCACGCTAAGTATGGGCATGTTAAAGTAAGGGCATGACTTGGCATAGTGGGGTCTGCAAGGCGACGACCAAGCTAAGTATGGAAATGTCCAAGTTAGGGGTGGACTTGGCTGAGAGGGCAAGTCGACAATCAAGCTAAGTATAGGCATGTCCAAGATAGGGTAGGACTTTGCTGAGAGGGGTCTGCAAGTCGACAATCAAGCTAAGTATGGGTATGTCCAAGTTAGGGTAGGACTTGGCATAGTGGGGTCTGCAAGGCGACGACCAAGCTATGCATGGGCATGTTAGAGTAGGGTAGGACTTGGCTGAGTGTGGACTGCAAGGCGACGACCAAGCTATGCTTGGGCAGGTCCTAGTTAGGGTAGGACTTGGCTGAGGGAGGTCCGCAAGGCGACAATCAAGCTAAGTATGGAAATGTCCAAGTTAGGGTAGGACTTGGCTGAGAGGGGCCTGCAAGTCGAACATCAAGCTAAGTATGGGCAGGTCCAAGGTAGGGTAGGACTTGGCTGAGAAGGGTCTGCAAGTCGACACTCAAGCTAAGTATGGGCAGGTCCAAGATAGGGTAGGACATGGCATAGTGGGGTCTGCAAGGCGACGACCACGCTAAGTATGGGCATGTTAAAGTAAGGGCATGACTTGGCATAGTGGGGTCTGCAAGGCGACGACAAAGCTAAGTATGGAAATTTCCAAGTTAGGGGTGGACTTGGCTGAGAGGGCAAGTCGACAATCAAGCTAAGTATAGGCATGTCCAAGATAGGGTAGGACTTTGCTGAGAGGGGTCTGCAAGTCGACAATCAAGCTAAGTATGGGCATGTCCAAGTTAGGGTAGGACTTGGCATAGTGGGGTCTGCAAGGCGACGACCACGCTAAGTATGGGCATGTCAAAGTAAGGGTATGACTAGGCCGAGTGGGGTCTGCAAGGCGACGACCAAGCTATGCATGGGCATGTTAGAGTTAGGGTAGGACTTGGCTGAGTGTGGTCTGCAAGGCGACGACCAAGCTATGCTTGGGCAGGTCCTAGTTAGGGTAGGACTTGGCTGAGAGGGGCCTGCAAGGCGACAATCAAGCTAAGTATGGAAATGTCCAAGTTAGGGTAGGACTTGGCTGAGAGGGGCCTGCAAGTCGAACATCAAGCTAAGTATGGGCAGGTCCAAGGTAGGGTAGGACTTGTCTGAGAAGGGTCTGCAAGTATACACTCAAGCTAAGTATGGGAAGGTCCAAGATAGGGTAGGACATGGCATAGTGGGGTCTGCAAGGCGACGACCACGCTAAGTATGGGCATGTTAAAGTAAGGGCATGACTTGGCATAGTGGGGTCTGCAAGGTGACGACCAAGCTAAGTATGGAAATGCCCAAGTTAGGGGTGGACTTGGCTGAGAGGGTAAGTCGACAATCAAGCTAAGTATGGGCATGTCCAAGTTAGGGTAGGACTTGGCATAGTGGGGTCTGCAAGAGTTACATCCGCTTCCTACTGCCATATCAGCACTTCCTAGAATTGAAGGACTTTGGGTATATATACAGGACTCCCTACTCCAGCAAGTCAGTCGATTGGTCGCTAGCAGGCTCTACGGACACCCCCGTTCTCGTTTATACATGTATTAGTGTATAATTGCTTGTAATCTTGTAAAAACCCTTTTGTATTGTTACGTGCAAATAAACCCTTTTTAAAAAGCCAAATCCGGCGTATTATTACGTAACTGGCGCCCGAGACGGGACCCGCGACGCTTAAGTGATACCAATTAGTGCGACCAATTGTCCCACTAAGTCTTTCGTGACCATTTGTCACCTTCTGCATCTGTCAAGAAGAAGACATCATCACTGAGTGTGGACTTCAGTCCTTCATCGTCGGTCATCTACTTCAAGCAGAGACGAGGATCCACTACAACAAGAGCATCAACAAGCAGCACCAGCGACTCACCATTAGTTGTAAGTTAATATAAGTTAATGAAGAATTAATGAAGAATTAATTGAATTAAAAGAATTGAATAATTGAAAAAGATTTATTTTGAAACAAAGTAAAGTTAAAAGTTTGAAAAAGGATAATAAATAATTGTGCAATAATTTAAAGTTAAAATCATTTTATTTTATATAATTATAAGTTTATTTAGTTATAATTAGTTATAGTTATTACTAACACACTGACACTACATAAGTTCCCATAATATTTTCACAATTCCTACTAAACCTGTTTTAAAACCTCCTACCTTTGAACTCCCACCAAAAATGACAGCTCAAGGTCGCGAAGCTTTTAGAGAAATCAGAAAGGAAGACTATGACCACATTCCCCGATTCGATGGCGAACCATCAGATCTCCCCCGATTTATTTCCACAGTTAACCGAGTTTATTCAATTGTATGCGCGGATCACATCAACCCAACACAAAGAAATATAAATCATTTAATTCTACTAGATAAAATTATTGACAGATTACAAGGAGCAGCTTTATCCATTGCCAAAAGCAACGCAATAACCTCAATTACTGACTTAATTAAAATATTCACAACTACTTTCGCGGATACTAAAACATACGAAAAACTTAAAGCAGAAATTTATACCTTAAAACCCTATCCAAAAGAACACCCCACGGACTACCTTACCCGATTAGAAACCCTACGTGGACTAATATTAACACGTTTACAGTTCGACGGACTTGACGAACCCACATTAAAATTCGCAATGGGACAAGTAGACAAGGAAATGATTTACCACCTATACGAAACACTACCATGGCAACTAACAAGTCACTTAATGACACACAGCCCTACACAATTATTAGAAGTCAGGAAACTACTCATAACTAAATGTTCTTTCATTATAGACGCGTTATTCACAAACACGCACAAAGATCATAAACACGACCACAAAAAACCTCACCACAAACCACACCATTTTTCGCCTAAACCTCATCACTATATGCAACAACCTCATTATAACTACCAACCGCACCATGAATATCATCAACAACATTATAACTACCCACAAGAACAAACACATTATGAACCTAAATTTCAGAATAACTTCCAGAATAACAAAACCGATTCATCGCGTATACGACGTTTCCAAACCTATCAAAACAATAACCAACAAAACTTTCTAAATCCAAATTCACCACAACATCCCTTTAATCAAAGACCACCTCCTCCACCCGTCGCACGAATGTCGCAAAACACAGTCTCAATGAGAACTTGGAACAGACCCAATCCTAAAAACTTCATCTCACCATATGAACTTACACATGTAGACTCTAACAAACAAGAAAACCCATTCGACGAAAGACTAGAGCAAATCCTTCAGGACGTACGAAATCTAAGTACGGAAGTAAAAGAAATAAAAAAACGTGAAGAATCTTTTTTAGATTTAGGCAGCAGTCCGAAATGCGTAAGTCCGAACCTCAAAGCCTCGAATTAAATATCGTCAACAAATCCCTACCGTTTTATCAAGACCCCAAAGGACATAAATGGTTAATTGACACCGGATCTTCAAAAAATTATGTTAACCCGAATATCGTGAAACCTACAGTAGAAAGATTCAAGGAAAATTTTATCGTATCCACCCCCACTGGAAAGAAAGAAGGAACTGAATACATAATCGTAAATTTGTACCCACATTTTAAAATAGATACATATATTAAGCTATACCTATTCGCGTTCTCTGACAAATATGACATCCTTCTAGGACACGAAACAATGAGGGAACTTAACTGCACAATAGATTTTAAGAATAACCTACTAGTTCATAAGGATCTTAAATTTAAGTTAGAAGTTACTATTAATAATAAGGAAAACGAAAAGAATATTGAAAATAAAGAAATAATAAAATTAGAAAAGGGATTAAATATTGTTGAAATAAAAATTAATAATAAGAATAAAAATATAAATGAAGCATATATTAAAGAAAAGGAAAATGATAAAATAAAATTTAAAGAAGGTTTATATAAAGTTATTAATGGAAAAATTAAATGTCTCATTGACGCCCAAGAGCTTATGACCATTTGTCCCGAGCCAATGGAAGTCGATGAAGTAGAATTAGTTACTAATAAGAATAATAATAATTATGAAAAGAATAAAGAAATTATAAATCAAATACCTTATCTATTAAGAACAGATCATTTAAATAGAGAAGAAGAATATAAGTTAATACAATTAGTACAACAATACCCCGAAATCATTAAGCGCGAAGAAGATGAACTCACCGCTACAGGTTTACTAAAGCATAAGATTTTAACAAAAGATGAAAATCCTGTTTACACTCGAAACTATCGGTATCCCCAAATTTATAAAAATGAAGTCAAAGTAGAAATAGAGAAATTATTAAAAAATAAAATCATACAAGCCTCTAATTCACCCTATAACTCACCCATTTGGGTTGTCCCAAAAAAACCGGACGCTTCGGGAAAGAAAAAAATTAGAATGGTTATCGATTACCGCAAATTAAATGAAAAGACTATTGATGATAAATTCCCACTCCCAAACATTGAAGATTTATTTGGTAAAATAGGACGAGCTACATATTTTAGTGCGCTCGATCTCGCTTCTGGTTTCCACCAAATCGAAATGGATCCTACATCCATTCCAAAAACCGCATTTAGTACGGAAAACGGACATTACGAATTTCTTAGAATGCCATTTGGTTTAAAAAATGCACCACCGACGTTTCAAAGAGCGATGAATATCATTTTTGCAAAAATTCCGAATACGTTAATTTACATGGACGACATAATTATATTCTCGGACAACCTACAAGAACACCTAAAACATTTAAAAACCGTGTTCGACTTATTAAAACAGCACAATTTAAAAATACAATTGGACAAAACAGAATTTTTCAAAAAAGAACTACTATTCCTAGGACACATAATATCTGAAAAAGGAATCCAACCAAATCCGGAAAAATTAAAAGCAATTCAAAACTTCCCTATTCCGAAATCGCAAAAGCAAATAAAACAATTTTTAGGACTCACAGGATATTATCGGAAAATGATTAAGAACTACGCGAAATTAGCAAAACCTTTAACGACAATGTTGAAAAAAGACACCGAAATCGATCCCAATGACCCAGAATACTTAAAAGCAATTAATGAACTTAAAACGATATTAATAAATAACCCGATCTTACAATTCCCAGATTTCGATAAAACATTTACAATAACTACAGACGCATCGAACTATGCCATTGGAGCAGTCTTATCACAAAATTTCGATGGAAAAGATCTCCCAATATCATTTGCATCACGCACCCTTAACAAACATGAAGAACGTTTAAGTACTATCGAAAAAGAATTACTCGCCATAGTTTGGGCATGCAAATACTTTAGACCATACGTTTACGGACGCAAATTCTTAATACAAACAGATCATAAACCGTTACAGTACCTACATAACATGAAAGAACCAAATGCAAAAATCCTACGATGGAAATACCAACTAGCCGACTATAATTTTGATATTAAATATGTTACTGGAAAAACTAACTACGTCGCAGACGCACTCTCTCGAAATCCCCCTAATGAATTAAATGCTATTGAAGAAACAGAAATAAATCCTTCAGACGCGATAGATAACTTTTTAGCTTCCCGCGATAATCCACCTCTTGATGCTATGGACGAAGACGATCTGGAAGAATTAGCACGTCAACTAGATATAGACATTGAAAATAACCCCGACAACAATGACAAGGAAGACACTGACAGCCTTGTAACAATTCATTCGCAATTATCGTCACACAGTCAAATCGGAATTATTGATGACCCCAATAAATGTGTAAATATTGAACGTAATCAAATTATCATTCATCAAGGTAACCCGGAAAAGAATACAACTGTTAAACTCTATAATGGCTCAAAGACAAGACTTATATGGCACACTGCTTGGCCTTATGCAAACGACCTTCAAACGATGTGTATCGAATATATTAAACCCAATACTACATACGGTGTATATTGCTCTAACCCTGACTCCGATATTACAAATAACATACTTGACCAAATCTTCCTACAGTTCCAAAATATAATCGAAAGTAATTATCCTACGGTAAAAATTAAGAGATACAGTAAAATGAATCGAGATGTAGAAAATAAAGAGGAACAGATAGACATTATAACCAACCAACACATAGGAAAAACCTGTCACCGCGGAATTAACGACGTGTATACTGCCCTAAAGAAAAAATATTATTGGCCTGCTATGTTAACGGATATAACAAAATCAATAAATAACTGCGATACGTGTAAAAAAGTAAAGTACGATCGTAATCCCCCAAGACCGGAATATAAAATAACGCCTACTCCAGACAAACCATTTGAACGATTACAAATCGACACCTTGTATTACGATAATCAAATAATTTTAACAATGATTGACTGCTTTTCAAAAAGACTCTACGCGGAAACCATCATGCATACTAATTCATCCGAAGTTATTAACAAACTAAGAAATTATTTAGCCCAATATCCTGCCCCAACGGAAATTCAAGCAGACAACGGACCAGAATTTGCAAATAAAACTTTAGAGAACTTCCTAAAATATAACAATATAAATTTATATCATACAACCCCTCGTCATCATAATTCAAACGGCCTAATTAACAGAGCCCACTCAACTTTAATTGAAATTTTAAACTTAATAAAACTAGAGAAGAGACATCTTCCCCTTTCAGAGATTTTAAAACTAGCATTGATAGCTTATACATAACTTAGAATTAAACACTTATCATGTTGAACACAATGTTGAAAACCAAATTTCAGTAAATAAAAAACTAATAAATGAATTCAATACAGATATCGAGATAATGAGACAAAATAATTTAAAAATTAAGAAACTACTTACACATGACATTAATGACATAGAGACTAACAAATACTTTGCTATATTATACGCCACAATGGCCCTTCTTATAAATAAGATTAATGATATCGACGAATCAATTGAATTTTGTAAATTAAATATTATTCACAGTAGTATTATTTCATATAAAGAATTAGAAAACCTAGCAAAATATAAACATGTAAATCTTATAGCCAACGATCCTGAAATACTTTGGCAAACGGGAAAAGTACAATGCTCTCTTACTTCTTCTCACCTTTATTACTTCCTTCAATTACCAATACAATCTCCTTTAATTGAAACATACTTCCTATTATCGTATCCTTACCTAGATAAAACAGGTGATACCCATACTATGCATGTTCACCCTCCATTTATATTAAAAGCCGAAAAATTGTATAACGGTGAATGTAGTCATATTAGTGATAGATATTATTGTACAAACGTCACAGAACTTAAGGATAATTGTATAACTAACTTAGTTATAAGTAATACTAATGAATATTGTATGTCATATAAAATAAATACACCAAAACCATTTGTTAAATATATTCATATTATTAACCAATATCTAACATACAATGTAAGCACTATTAGAATTTTAAGAAACAATGTAAATTTAACCTTATTATTAAAACCAACTGCTCTTGTACACTTGGAACAAAACGAATCAATAAAAAATGTTAAGCCTTACATCTATCTAGAGACTGAGCCAGTCCACATTGAAGATCTAGTAAACGATGCAATACATCTGAACATCTCCTTCGAAGAACTTCACAACTTGAATATAGAGATGAAACCGCTGGAAAACATCGAAGACGACCCAATTAATCACACTTCGATCCTATATACCATGATTACAATTATATGTATTATTATCATTTGCTACTTTTTATATAAAACTACAAATAAGCATGTTCTCAGGTATATACAAAAACATAGACAAAAACGCCAGGACACACCTGAGGACGAAGAAACACCTGAAGCAGAGGAAATGCAGCCTCAACTTTACCCCACAGCACCTCTGCGCTTCTTTTCGTGAGGACACGAAAAACTTAGGGAAGGAGGAGTTACATCCGCTTCCTACTGCCATATCAGCACTTCCTAGAATTGAAGGACTTTGGGTATATATACAGGACTCCCTACTCCAGCAAGTCAGTCGATTGGTCGCTAGCAGGCTCTACGGACACCCCCGTTCTCGTTTATACATGTATTAGTGTATAATTGCTTGTAATCTTGTAAAAACCCTTTTGTATTGTTACGTGCAAATAAACCCTTTTTAAAAAGCCAAATCCGGCGTATTATTACGTAACTCAAGGCGACGACCACGCTAAGTATGGGCAGGTCCAAGATAGGGTAGGACTTGGCTGAGAGGGGTCTGTAAGTCGACAATCAAGCTAAGTATGGGCATGTCCAAGTTAGGGTAGGACTTGGCATAGTGGGGTCTGCAAGGCGACGACCACGCTAAGTATGGGCATGTCAAAGTAAGGGTATGACTTGGCTGAGTGGGGTCTGCAAGGCGACGACCAAGCTATGCATGGGCATGTTAGAGTTAGGGTAGGACTTGGCTGAGTGAGGTCTGCAAGGCGACGACCAAGCTATGCTTGGGCAGGTCCTAGTTAGGGTAGGACTTGGCTGTACGAGCAGAGGTTCCAGTATGGTCGATTATGTTCGGCAGGTTTTAACACATCTCGATGAGCCGAAATCCAAAAGTACCTCAGAGCTTACTTCCTAACTGACGACCACTATAGTCCGCGAAGGACCAAGCCCTCAGCCAACAGCTCATTCCAGGCAGCTCTATCTGTCGCAAAACCTAGCCAACGACGGATTCCCATTTCCTTTAAATCCTTCTCCACGTCGCCCAGCCAACAGCAATCGAGGTTTTCCCCGCCTTCTTCTGCCACCCAGCATTCCATAAAGGAGCTTTCTTGGCAATCTTTCCGGGGTAATTCTCTTGACGTGTCCCAACCTCCATTTCCTTTCTTGAAGATTGGGCAGATGAGAGCCTCAGACCATTCACCTGGCATGTTTTCGGAGTTGCCCTTGCACATCTTGAATGATAACCATTCTTGGTCTGAAGTCACCTCTGACCTCTTTCATTTCCTTAAATAACTTCCTACTTTCCTTGGCTTTTTTTTTTTTTTTTTTTTTTTTTTTTTTTTTTAATGAAAAAAAAACTTTATTCTGGGACTTCGTCCCATAAGAATAAAAATAAGTACAAAATAAACAATAAAGAAATTTAACCTAAAAATATAAATATGAATAAAGAAAAACAAAAGTATAAAAGAACAAAACAAAAAAAGCAACTAATACAAATATTATATGTGAAGCCTTAAATAATAAAATGAAATATAAGTAAATATGTACATTCATTGGAATGGGGCAATGATGATACAATGTTCAGAGGGGGATGGGAATAAAATTAAAGAGTTTAAATAAACAAATAAATATTAAAAAGTTGAATAAATATTAAAGGAATGGGGGCTATAAAAAGATATAAACTAGGAAAATGCATAAACACGAGAAAAAAACAGCAATATAATTTACAAAGGTAATCAGGTCTTCCTGGTGGTGAATTTTAAGAAGCGTCTTCCTGGGAGGATAGGAGAAAAGCAAAGAGGCGGGATTTAAAGACAGGTAAGGAAGGAGAGTGTCGAATGGAAAGAGGGATAGAGTTCCAGAAGAAGGAGGCTCGGGAGATGAAGGAACGGTCGAAGAAGGCTGTTTTATGAGTGGGAGGATAGAGATCGGAGGGACGGGAGCGGGTACCTCGGGAATGGACAGAAGATTTAAACTGAAGGAGGTTGTAGATATAGGAAGGAGATTTGGAAGAAATGGTTTGGTAAAGGAAGGAACCTAGGAAATATTGTCGTCGAATTGATGGAAATAGCCACTTCAACTCGGAATACCGGTGTGAAATATGGGCATCCCTGGGGGTATCGAGGATAAATCTGAGAAAACTGTTCATTAATCGCTTAAGACGAACCTCAAGCTCCCCAGTGAGCCCTCCATACACCAGGCAACCATAGTCGAAGTGGGGGAACACTAGAGAAGATACAAGAAGCTGACGTGTAGGAGTAGGGAGGAGGTGACGGGAGCGGTTAAATAGTTTAAGGGTGGCTATGGAGCAACGAGTGATTAGGGATAAGTGATTTTTCCAGGATAGGTTTTGATCGAAAACAAGGCCCAGGTTCTTGGCAGTGGAAACATATTGAATAGGACTGGAGTCAATGGTGAAGGAAGGGAGGATAAGAGGGAGAGATTTCAAGAGGGGCGCTGAGCCTATCACTATCGCTTTGGACTTTTCAGCATTCAACAATAATTTGTTGGTCTTGGCCCAAGCTGTGATCCTGTCCAAGTCTTCCTGAATTTTTCTTGCTGCTTCTAATAGCTCAGAGGGGGGGAAGGAAAGGTAGATTTGGGAATCATCGGCATACATGTGGAAGTTGCAAAATAGGATAGAGGATGGGAGATCATTTAAGTAGGCTGCAAACAGTGTTGGGGATAGAGAGGATCCCTGTGCGACACCTCGGTCTAATTTAAGGGAGGAGGATTGGGGATTGTTTGGAATGGCTACTGATTGGGAGCGGTTAGAATTGAAGGATTGAAACCAGGTCAGAGCACTGTTAGAGAAAGAAAAAGATTGGAGTTTTGAAAGGAGTATGTCATGGTCAATGGTATCGAACGCTTTACTGAAATCTAGGAGTATAAGGATGGAAATTCTTTTGAGATCAATAGCGGATTGGAGGTCGTGCGTAATTTTTAGAAGTGCGGATTGGGTGGAGTAACCTGGACGAAAGCCAGATTGGTGGGAGTTTAAGCGGGGTTGTAGAAAGGCGGATATTTGGGATTGTACGAGGCGTTCAAGTGGTTTAGAAAGATTGGAAAGGATAGAAATAGGACGGAAGTCGGTGGGAACAATTGGATTGGAAATTTTGTTTAAGGGATGAACAATTGCTTTCTTCCATGATGTGGGAAAGACGGAGTTTTGCAAAGAATAATTGTATATGTGGAGTAGGTGGGGTAGGATAACAGGAAGGGAAAGTTTAATAAGCTCCACGGGTATACTGTCCGAACCTTTGGACTTAGAATGTGATTTCATGACAGCTTTGAGGAGTTCTGAAGGTGATATATCTAAGAAATAAAAATTATCAGAGTTAAAGGTATTAGAAGGAACAAAGGGCGTGGAAGGAGTAGTTGAGGAGGAGACGGCACTGAAATGGTTATTCAGCTCGTCGGGTGTAACATGGATGGTGGGAGTGGGTTTAGTCTTTGCGAGGGAAAGGCTACGAAGGGTGTTCCAGAGGGAGCGGGAGTCGGAAGCTGAGGAGAGGGAGGTCTGGTAATACTGGGAACGAGCGCGGCGAAGGGTGGATTGAGTGAGGTTACGAAGTGATTTGAAGGTCTTCAGGTCCTCTGGGTGTCCAGTACGGATTGATCGTCGTCTTGCAGCATTACGTCTTCTCATCATTTCTTTAATTTCGGGAGTGAGCCACGGAGCAGGGGGACGGCGAGCGAGGATTGTCTTTACAGGAGCATGTTTATCAAGGATGGCAAGGAGGTTCGAGGTTAGAAAATTGACTTTGGCATCAATGGAGGGATAGGAATGAATGAGTGACCAATCTACTCCAGATAAGTCAGGCTCAAGGGATTCAAAGGTAAGAGAGTTGAGGTTTCGATAGGAGATGGTTTTAGGGGTAAAAGAGGGCATTTGGATGTTATAGGATATGGAAATAAGATCATGTGCTGAAAGGAATGGAACCGGATACTGGTAGAAGGATAGAAGGTGACTCGGAGAGTCAACAAGGGAGTAGTCGAGAAGGGTATTAGAAGTAGAGGTGTGGTGAATAGGTGAGAATGGGACTACGTATAGCCCTAGGGAGGAGGTGAGGGATTCAAGGAAACGCTTATCAGGGGAATTAGACAGGAAGTTGATATTTAGGTCCCCGGCTAGGATGGTGTGATCATAGGAAGGGATAAGTTTTGAAATTTTCCTCAACTCGGTTGAGTCTCTCATTTTCCTTATTTCTGTTTTTTCTTCCACACAGCTTCTTTGTTGCCTTCCTCTTTTCCCTATATACATCGTTCGCCTGTCGAGTACTTCTTTGGAGCAGTTTCTTTCTTGCACCGCTCGTTGACATTCATCTTCATACCATTCCTGCCTCTCTTTTCTTTTCCTAGTTCCTAGAACCTCTGGTGCAACCTTAGTTTCGGCTTCTTTCAGACATTTCCATCTGCACTTCGCTGTGTTATCGTTTGATGCCAGTAACGCGTGCTCTTTCTGCTTCCGTAACATTCCTGTGAAGGTATTTCTTATAGTTTCATCCTTCAGCTTTTCTGTGTCAAATAAAGTGACAGTCTCCCCTGGGAGTTTTGATATAGAGAGCTTCTGTCTGTACTGGGCTATAACTAGATTATGATCACTATCACAAGCCGCTCCTTTATAACTTCGTACGTCCATTACATGCGTACTGTGTCTTGAATCTATAAGGTAATGATCTATTTGATTTCTGATGACTTGGTCTGGAGACCTCCATGATTCAAGGTGTA
Organism: Gonocerus acuteangulatus; assembly: GCA_946811695.1. Lineage (NCBI taxonomy): Eukaryota > Metazoa > Arthropoda > Insecta > Hemiptera > Coreidae > Gonocerus > Gonocerus acuteangulatus. The sequence continues at coordinate 1,477,553 of OX328127.1, forward strand.
TGTTTTTATGTAAAAAGTACCTCAGAGCCTCCCATTTCTTCGTCCATGCCTGAGCGAACGTTGACACGTTGTCAGCCAATAGGATGATACAGCCAATAGGATGATACAGCCAATAGGATGATACAGCCAATAGGATGATACAGCCAATAGGATGATACAGCCAAAAGGATGATGCAGCCAATAGGACGATACAGCCAATAGGATGATACAACCAATAGCATGATACAGCCAATAGGATGATACAGCCAATAGCATGATACAGCCAATAGCATGATACAGCCAATAGCATGACTACAGTATTCGCTTACTTCTGACGTAGAAAACTCAGATACAATCTCTTGCCGAACTGTTCCCGTCTTCCTTCGCCTGTTCTTGTAGGTCCTTACACTAACTCATGCACACTAACCCCTACTTGGTCCAGGGAGTATGCAAGCTCCCAGAATCCCAGCATTCCGCAATTCCTCAGCATCTACAATGTAGGTCCTTACACTAACTCATGCACACTAACCCCTACTTGGTCCAGGGAGTATGCAAGCTCCCAGAATCCCAGCATTCCGCAATTCCTCAGCATCTACAATGTAGGTCCTTACACTAACTCATGCACACTAACCCCTACTTGGTCCAGGAAGTATGCAAGCTCCCAGAATCCCAGCATTCCGCAATTCCTCAGCATCTACAATGTAGGTCCTTACACTAACTCATGCACACTAACCCCTACTTGGTCCAGGGAGTATGCAAGCTCCCAGAATCCCAGCATTCCGCAATTCCTCAGCATCTACAATGTAGGTCCTTACACTAACTCATGCACACTAACCCCTACTTGGTCCAGGGAGTATGCAAGCTCCCAGAATCCCAGCATTCCGCAATTCCTCAGCATCTACAATGTAGGTCCTTACACTAACTCATGCAAACTAACCCCTACTTGGTCCAGGGAGTATGCAAGCTCCCAGAATCCCAGCATTCCGCAATTCCTCAGCATCTACAATGTAGGTCCTTACACTAACTCATGCACACTAACCCCTACTTGGTCTAGGGAGTATGCAAGCTCCCAGAATCCCAGCATTCCGCAATTCCTCAGCATCTACAATGTAGGTCCTTACACTAACTCATGCACACTAACCCCTACTTGGTCCAGGAAGTATGCAAGCTCCCAGAATCCCAGCATTCCGCAATTCCTCAGCATCTACAATGTAGGTCCTTACACTAACTCATGCACACTAACCCCTACTTGGTCCAGGGAGTATGCAAGCTCCCAGAATCCCAGCATTCCGCAATTCCTCAGCATCTACAATGTAGGTCCTTACACTAACTCATGCACACTAACCCCTACTTGGTCCAGGGAGTATGCAAGCTCCCAGAATCCCAGCATTCCGCAATTCCTCAGCATCTACAATGTAGGTCCTTACACTAACTCATGCACACTAACCCCTACTTGGTCCAGGAAGTATGCAAGCTCCCAGAATCCCAGCATTCCGCAATTCCTCAGCATCTACAATGTAGGTCCTTACACTAACTCATGCACACTAACCCCTACTTGGTCCAGGGAGTATGCAAGCTCCCAGAATCCCAGCATTCCGCAATTCCTCAGCATCTACAATGTAGGTCCTTACACTAACTCATGCACACTAACCCCTACTTGGTCCAGGGAGTATGCAAGCTCCCAGAATCCCAGCATTCCGCAATTCCTCAGCATCTACAATGTAGGTCCTTACACTAACTCATGCACACTAACCCCTACTTGGTCCAGGAAGTATGCAAGCTCCCAGAATCCCAGCATTCCGCAATTCCTCAGCATCTACAATGTAGGTCCTTACACTAACTCATGCACACTAACCCCTACTTGGTCCAGGGAGTATGCAAGCTCCCAGAATCCCAGCATTCCGCAATTCCTCAGCATCTACAATGTAGGTCCTTACACTAACTCATGCACACTAACCCCTACTTGGTCCAGGGAGTATGCAAGCTCCCAGAATCCCAGCATTCCGCAATTCCTCAGCATCTACAATGTAGGTCCTTACACTAACTCATGCACACTAACCCCTACTTGGTCCAGGGAGTATGCAAGCTCCCAGAATCCCAGCATTCCGCAATTCCTCAGCATCTAAAATGTAGGTCCTTACACTAACTCATGCACACTAACCCCTACTTGGTCCAGGGAGTATGCAAGCTCCCAGAATCCCAGCATTCCGCAATTCCTCAGCATCTACAATGTAGGTCCTTACACTAACTCATGCACACTAACCCCTACTTGGTCCAGGAAGTATGCAAGCTCCCAGAATCCCAGCATTCCGCAATTCCTCAGCATCTACAATGTAGGTCCTTACACTAACTCATGCACACTAACCCCTACTTGGTCCAGGGAGTATGCAAGCTCCCAGAATCCCAGCATTCCGCAATTCCTCAGCATCTACAATGTAGGTCCTTACACTAACTCATGCACACTAACCCCTACTTGGTCCAGGGAGTATGCAAGCTCCCAGAATCCCAGCATTCCGCAATTCCTCAGCATCTACAATGTAGGTCCTTACACTAACTCATGCACACTAACCCCTACTTGGTCCAGGAAGTATGCAAGCTCGCAGAATCCCAGCATTCCGCAATTCCTCAGCATCTACAATGTAGGTCCTTACACTAACTCATGCACACTAACCCCTACTTGGTCCAGGGAGTATGCAAGCTCCCAGAATCCCAGCATTCCGCAATTCCTCAGCATCTACAATGTAGGTCCTTACACTAACTCATGCACACTAACCCCTACTTGGTCCAGGGAGTATGCAAGCTCCCAGAATCCCAGCATTCCGCAATTCCTCAGCATCTACAATGTAGGTCCTTACACTAACTCATGCACACTAACCCCTACTTGGTCCAGGAAGTATGCAAGCTCCCAGAATCCCAGCATTCCGCAATTCCTCAGCATCTACAATGTAGGTCCTTACACTAACTCATGCACACTAACCCCTACTTGGTCCAGGGAGTATGCAAGCTCCCAGAATCCCAGCATTCCGCAATTCCTCAGCATCTACAATGTAGGTCCTTACACTAACTCATGCACACTAACCCCTACTTGGTCCAGGGAGTATGCAAGCTCCCAGAATCCCAGCATTCCGCAATTCCTCAGCATCTACAATGTAGGTCCTTACACTAACTCATGCACACTAACCCCTACTTGGTCCAGGAAGTATGCAAGCTCCCAGAATCCCAGCATTCCGCAATTCCTCAGCATCTACAATGTAGGTCCTTACACTAACTCATGCACACTAACCCCTACTTGGTCCAGGGAGTATGCAAGCTCCCAGAATCCCAGCATTCCGCAATTCCTCAGCATCTACAATGTAGGTCCTTACACTAACTCATGCACACTAACCCCTACTTGGTCCAGGAAGTATGCAAGCTCCCAGAATCCCAGCATTCCGCAATTCCTCAGCATCTACAATGTAGGTCCTTACACTAACTCATGCACACTAACCCCTACTTGGTCCAGGGAGTATGCAAGCTCCCAGAATCCCAGCATTCCGCAATTCCTCAGCATCTACAATGTAGGTCCTTACACTAACTCATGCACACTAACCCCTACTTGGTCCAGGAAGTATGCAAGCTCCCAGAATCCCAGCATTCCGCAATTCCTCAGCATCTACAATGTAGGTCCTTACACTAACTCATGCACACTAACCCCTACTTGGTCCAGGGAGTATGCAAGCTCCCAGAATCCCAGCATTCCGCAATTCCTCAGCATCTACAATGTAGGTCCTTACACTAACTCATGCACACTAACCCCTACTTGGTCCAGGGAGTATGCAAGCTCCCAGAATCCCAGCATTCCGCAATTCCTCAGCATCTACAATGTAGGTCCTTACACTAACTCATGCACATTAACCCCTACTTGGTCCAGGGAGTATGCAAGCTCCCAGAATCCCAGCATTCCGCAATTCCTCAGCATCTACAATGTAGGTCCTTACACTAACTCATGCACACTAACCCCTACTTGGTCCAGGAAGTATGCAAGCTCCCAGAATCCCAGCATTCCGCAATTCCTCAGCATCTACAATGTAGGTCCTTACACTAACTCATGCACACTAACCCCTACTTGGTCCAGGAAGTATGCAAGCTCCCAGAATCCCAGCATTCCGCAATTCCTCAGCATCTACAATGTAGGTCCTTACACTAACTCATGCACACTAACCCCTACTTGGTCCAGGAAGTATGCAAGCTCCCAGAATCCCAGCATTCCGCAATTCCTCAGCATCTACAATGTAGGTCCTTACACTAACTCATGCAAACTAACCCCTACTTGGTCCAGGAAGTATGCAAGCTCCCAGAATCCCAGCATTCCGCAATTCCTCAGCATCTACAATGTAGGTCCTTACACTAACTCATGCACACTAACCCCTACTTGGTCCAGGAAGTATGCAAGCTCCCAGAATCCCAGCATTCCGCAATTCCTCAGCATCTACAATGTAGGTCCTTACACTAACTCATGCACACTAACCCCTACTTGGTCCAGGAAGTATGCAAGCTCCCAGAATCCCAGCATTCCGCAATTCCTCAGCATCTACAATGTAGGTCCTTACACTAACTCATGCACACTAACCCCTACTTGGTCCAGGAAGTATGCAAGCTCCCAGAATCCCAGCATTCCGCAATTCCTCAGCATCTACAATGTAGGTCCTTACACTAACTCATGCACACTAACCCCTACTTGGTCCAGGAAGTATGCAAGCTCCCAGAATCCCAGCATTCCGCAATTCCTCAGCATCTACAATGTAGGTCCTTACACTAACTCATGCACACTAACCCCTACTTGGTCCAGGGAGTATGCAAGCTCCCAGAATCCCAGCATTCCGCAATTCCTCAGCATCTACAATGTAGGTCCTTACACTAACTCATGCACACTAACCCCTACTTGGTCCAGGGAGTATGCAAGCTCCCAGAATCCCAGCATTCCGCAATTCCTCAGCATCTACAATGTAGGTCCTTACACTAACTCATGCACACTAACCCCTACTTGGTCCAGGAAGTATGCAAGCTCCCAGAATCCCAGCATTCCGCAATTCCTCAGCATCTACAATGGAAATACTTCCCCTCAATTCTTAGCGTTATGTACTCTAGATAGGGCTTTATATATATATATATATATATATATATATATATATATATATATATATATATATTTCTTGTTATCATTTTTTTTTCAATTGGGAGACTGCCACGGCCTTTGGCAATATATATATTCGTTAATTTATTTATTTTCATCTTGGTAGATAAACATCAGGGGCGTATATAGGAAATACTTTCGGGGGGGGGGGGGCTGAGTGCACCGGAGGATTTGGGGGTAGGGAAATTTTATATGTTGTAGCTAAAAATGGTGAGTTTTGAGACACACAGGAAAGCGTTACAGTAAAGCGTTATGTATAAATTAAAATATAATATACATGAAAAGAAGATTCATTTATTAGAATAGAACTATTACTAAAATAAAAGATAGCTTTCTGCAACAATATTCCCACATCCGTAAAATAAAAACAGTAGCTTTATGAACCTGTCTTCATCGACCTTCATATGAGATTATACAAATCTGTATTAGATAGATCCTGTATTAGATAGATCCTGTATTAGATAGATCCTGTATTAGATAGATCCTGTATTAGATAGATCCTGTATTAGATAGATCCTGTATTAGATAGATCCTGTATTAGATAGATCCTGTATTAGATAGATCCTGTATTAGATAGATCCTGTATTAGATAGATCCTGTATTAGATAGATCCTGTATTAGATAGATCCTGTATTAGATAGATCCTCTATTAGATAGATCCAGTATTAGATAGATCCTGTATTAGGTAGATCCTGTATTAGAATAGAACTATTACTAAAATAAAAGATAGTTTCTGCAACAATATTCCCACATCCGTAAAATAAAAACAGTAGCTTTATGAACCTGTCTTCATCGACCTTCATATGAGATTATACAAATCTGTATTAGATAGATCCTGTATTAGATAGATCCTGTATTAGATAGATCCTGTATTAGATAGATCCTGTATTAGATAGATCCTGTATTAGATAGATCCTGTATTAGATAGATCCTGTATTAGATAGATCCTGTATTAGATAGATCCTGTATTAGATAGATCCTCTATTAGATAGATCCAGTATTAGATAGATCCTGTATTAGGTAGATCCTGTATTAGAATAGAACTATTACTAAAATAAAAGATAGTTTCTGCAACAATATTCCCACATCCGTAAAATAAAAACAGTAGCTTTATGAACCTGTCTTCATCGACCTTCATATGAGATTATACAAATCTGTATTAGATAGATCCTGTATTAGATAGATCCTGTATTAGATAGATCCTGTATTAGATAGATCCTGTATTAGATAGATCCTGTATTAGATAGATCCTGTATTAGATAGATCCTGTATTAGATAGATCCTGTATTAGATAGATCCTGTATTAGATAGATCCTGTATTAGATAGATCCTGTACTAGATAGATCCTGTATTAGATAGATCCTGTATTAGAATAGAACTATTACTAAAATAAAAGATAGCTTTCTGCAACAATATTCCCACATCCGTAAAATAAAAACAGTAGCTTTATGAACCTGTCTTCTTCGACCTTCATATGAGATTATACAATCCTGTATTATATAGATCCTGTATTAGATAGATCCTGTATTAGATAGATCCTGTATTAGATAGATCCTGTATTAGAATAGATCCTGTATTAGATAGATCCTCTATTAGATAGATCCAGTATTAGATAGATCCTGTATTAGGTAGATCCTGTATTAGAATAGAACTATTACTAAAATAAAAGATAGCTTTCTGCAACAATATTCCCACATCCGTAAAATAAAAACAGTAGCTTTATGAACCTGTCTTCTTCGACCTTCATATGAGATTATACAATCCTGTATTATATAGATCCTGTATTAGATAGATCCTGTATTAGAATAGAACTATTACTAAAATAAAAGATAGTTTCTGCAACAATATTCCCACATCCGTAAAATAAAAACAGTAGCTTTATGAACCTGTCTTCATCGACCTTCATATGAGATTATACAATCCTGTATTAGATAGATCCTGTATTAGATAGATCCTGTATTAGTTAGATCCTGTATTAGGTAGATCCTGTATTAGATAGATCCTGTATTATATAGATCCTGTATTAGATAGATCCTGTATTAGAATAGAACTATTACTAAAATAAAAGATAGCTTTCTGCAACAATATTCCCACATCCGTAAAATAAAAACAGTAGCTTTATGAACCTGTCTTCATCGACCTTCATATGAGATTATACAATCCTGTATTAGATAGATCCTGTATTAGATAGATCCTGTATTAGATAGATCCTGTATTAGATAGATCCTGTATTAGATAGATCCTGTATTAGGTAGATCCTGTATTAGATAGATCCTGTATTAGAATAGAACTATTACTAAAATAAAAGATAGCTTTCTGCAACAATATTCCCACATCCGTAAAATAAAAACAGTAGCTTTATGAACCTGTCTTCATCGAACTTCATATGAGATTATACAATCCTGTATTAGATAGATCCTGTATTAGATAGATCCTGTATTAGATAGATCCAGTATTAGGTAGATCCTGTATTAGATAGATCCTGTATTAGAATAGAACTATTACTAAAATAAAAGATAGCTTTCTGCAACAATATTCCCACATCCGTAAAATAAAAACAGTAGCTTTATGAACCTGTCTTCATCGAACTTCATATGAGATTATACAATCCTGTATTAGATAGATCCTGTATTAGGTAGATCCTGTATTAGATAGATCCTGTATTAGATAGATCCTGTATTAGATAGAACCTGTATTAGAATAGAACTATTACTAAAATAAAAGATAGCTTTCTGCAACAATATTCCCACATCCGTAAAATAAAAACAGTAGCTTTATGAACCTGTCTTCATCGACCTTCATATGAGATTATACAATCCTGTATTATATAGATCCTGTATTAGATAGAACCTGTATTAGAATAGAACTATTACTAAAATAAAAGATAGCTTTCTGCAACAATATTCCCACATCCGTAAAATAAAAACAGTAGCTTTATGAACCTGTCTTCATCGACCTTCATATGTGATTATACAATCCTGTATTAGATAGATCCTGTATTAGGTAGATCCTGTATTAGATAGATCCTGTATTAGATAGATCCTGTATTAGATAGATCCTGTAATAGATAGATCCTGTACTAGATAGATCCTGTATTAGATAGATCCTGTATTAGAATAGAACTATTACTAAAATAAAAGATAGCTTTCTGCAACAATATTCCCACATCCGTAAAATAAAAACAGTAGCTTTATGAACCTGTCTTCTTCGACCTTCATATGAGATTATACAATCCTGTATTATATAGATCCTGTATTAGATAGATCCTGTATTAGATAGATCCTGTATTAGATAGATCCTGTATTAGATAGATCCTGTATTAGATAGAACCTGTATTAGAATAGAACTATTACTAAAATAAAAGATAGCTTTCTGCAACAATATTCCCACATCCGTAAAATAAAAACAGTAGCTTTATGAACCTGTCTTCATCGACCTTCATATGAGATTATACAATCCTGTATTAGATAGATCCTGTATTAGATAGATCCTGTATTAGATAGATCCTGTATTAGGTAGATCCTGTATTTGGTAGATCCTGTATTAGATAGATCCTGTATTAGGTAGATCCTGTATTAGAATAGAACTATTACTAAAATAAAAGATAGCTTTCTGCAACAATATTCCCACATCCGTAAAATAAAAACAGTAGCTTTATGAACCTGTCTTCATCGACCTTCATATGAGATTATACAATCCTGTATTAGATAGATCCTGTATTAGGTAGATCCTGTATTAGATAGATCCTGTATTAGATAGATCCTGTATTAGATAGATCCTGTATTAGGTAGATCCTGTATTAGATAGATCCTGTATTAGAATAGAACTATTACTAAAATAAAAGATAGCTTTCTGCAACAATATTCCCACATCCGTAAAATAAAAACAGTAGCTTTATGAACCTGTCTTCATCGACCTTCATATGAGATTATACAATCCTGTATTAGATAGATCCTGTATTAGGTAGATCCTGTATTAGATAGATCCTGTATTAGAATAGAACTATTACTAAAATAAAAGATAGCTTTCTGCAACAATATTCCCACATCCGTAAAATAAAAACAGTAGCTTTATGAACCTGTCTTCATCGAACTTCATATGAGATTATACAATCCTGTATTAGATAGATCCTGTATTAGATAGATCCTGTATTAGATAGATCCTGTATTAGATAGATCCTGTATTAGATAGAACCTGTATTAGAATAGAACTATTACTAAAATAAAAGATAGCTTTCTGCAACAATATTCCCACATCCGTAAAATAAAAACAGTAGCTTTATGAACCTGTCTTCATCGACCTTCATATGTGATTATACAATCCTGTATTAGATAGATCCTGTATTAGGTAGATCCTGTATTAGATAGATCCTGTATTAGATAGATCCTGTATTAGATAGATCCTGTATTAGATAGATCCTGTATTAGATAGATCCTGTATTAGATAGATCCTGTATTAGATAGATCCTGTATTAGATAGATCCTGTATTAGATAGATCCTGTATTAGATAGATCCTGTATTAGATAGAACCTGTATTAGAATAGAACTATTACTAAAATAAAAGATAGCTTTCTGCAACAATATTCCCACATCCGTAAAATAAAAACAGTAGCTTTATGAACCTGTCTTCATCGACCTTCATATGAGATTATACAATCCTGTATTAGATAGATCCTGTATTAGGTAGATCCTGTATTAGATAGATCCTGTATTAGAATAGAACTATTACTAAAATAAAAGATAGCTTTCTGCAACAATATTCCCACATCCGTAAAATAAAAACAGTAGCTTTATGAACCTGTCTTCATCGAACTTCATATGAGATTATACAATCCTGTATTAGATAGATCCTGTATTAGATAGATCCTGTATTAGATAGATCCTGTATTAGATAGATCCTGTATTAGATAGAACCTGTATTAGAATAGAACTATTACTAAAATAAAAGATAGCTTTCTGCAACAATATTCCCACATCCGTAAAATAAAAACAGTAGCTTTATGAACCTGTCTTCATCGACCTTCATATGTGATTATACAATCCTGTATTAGATAGATCCTGTATTAGGTAGATCCTGTATTAGATAGATCCTGTATTAGATAGATCCTGTATTAGATAGATCCTGTATTAGATAGATCCTGTACTAGATAGATCCTGTATTAGATAGATCCTGTATTAGAATAGAACTATTACTAAAATAAAAGATAGCTTTCTGCAACAATATTCCCACATCCGTAAAATAAAAACAGTAGCTTTATGAACCTGTCTTCTTCGACCTTCATATGAGATTATACAATCCTGTATTAGATAGATCCTGTATTAGATAGATCCTGTATTAGATAGATCCTGTATTAGATAGATCCTGTATTAGAATAGATCCTGTATTAGATAGATCCTCTATTAGATAGATCCAGTATTAGATAGATCCTGTATTAGGTAGATCCTGTATTAGAATAGAACTATTACTAAAATAAAAGATAGCTTTCTGCAACAATATTCCCACATCCGTAAAATAAAAACAGTAGCTTTATGAACCTGTCTTCTTCGACCTTCATATGAGATTATACAATCCTGTATTATATAGATCCTGTATTAGATAGATCCTGTATTAGAATAGAACTATTACTAAAATAAAAGATAGTTTCTGCAACAATATTCCCACATCCGTAAAATAAAAACAGTAGCTTTATGAACCTGTCTTCATCGACCTTCATATGAGATTATACAATCCTGTATTAGATAGATCCTGTATTAGATAGATCCTGTATTAGATAGATCCTGTATTAGATAGATCCTGTATTAGATAGATCCTGTATTAGAATAGAACTATTACTAAAATAAAAGATAGCTTTCTGCAACAATATTCCCACATCCGTAAAATAAAAACAGTAGCTTTACGAACCTATGTTCATCGACCTTCATATGAGAAAATACAATCCTGTATTAGATAGATCCTGTATTAGATAGATCCTGTATTAGATAGATCCTGTATTAGATAGATCCTGTATTAGATAGATCCTGTATTAGATAGATCCTGTATTAGATAGATCCTGTATTAGATAGATCCTGTATTAGATAGATCCTGTATTAGATAGATCCTGTATTAGATAGATCCTGTATTAGATAGATCCTGTATTAGATAGATCCTGTATTAGATAGATCCTGTATTAGATAGATCCTGTATTAGATAGATCCTGTATTAGATAGATCCTGTATTAGATAGATCCTGTATTAGATAGATCCTGTATTAGATAGATCCTGTATTAGATAGATCCTGTATTAGATAGATCCTGTATTAGATAGATCCTGTATTAGATAGATCCTGTATTTGGTAGATCCTGTATTAGATAGATCCTGTATTAGATAGATCCTGTATTAGAATAGAACTATTACTAAAATAAAAGATAGCTTTCTGCAACAATATTCCCACATCCGTAAAATAAAAACAGTAGCTTTATGAACCTGTCTTCATCGACCTTCATATGAGATTATACAATCCTGTATTATATAGATCCTGTATTATATAGATCCTGTATTAGATAGATCCTGTATTAGATAGATCCTGTATTAGAATAGAACTATTACTAAAATAAAAGATAGCTTTCTGCAACAATATTCCCACATCCGTAAAATAAAAACAGTAGCTTTATGAACCTGTCTTCATCGACCTTCATATGAGATTATACAATCCTGTATTAGAAAGATCCTGTATTAGATAGATCCTGTATTTGGTAGATCCTGTATTAGATAGATCCTGTATTAGATAGATCCTGTATTATATAGATCCTGTATTAGATAGATCCAGTATTAGATAGATCCTGTATTAGGTAGATCCTGTATTAGAATAGAACTATTACTAAAATAAAAGATAGCTTTCTGCAACAATATTCCCACATCCGTAAAATAAAAACAGTAGTTTTACGAACCTGTCTTCATCGACCTTCATATGAGAATATACAATCCTGTATTAGATAGATCCTGTATTAGATAGATCCTGTATTAGATAGATCCTGTATTAGATAGATCCTGTATTAGATAGATCCTGTATTAGATAGATCCTGTATTAGATAGATCCTGTATTAGATAGATCCTGTATTAGATAGATCCTGTATTAGATAGATCCTGTATTAGAATAGATCCTGTATTAGATAGATCCTGTATTAGATAGATCCTGTATTAGATAGATCCTGTATTAGATAGATCCTGTATTAGAATAGAACTATTACTAAAATAAAAGATAGCTTTCTGCAACAATATTCCCACATCCGTAAAATAAAAACAGTAGCTTTACGAACCTGTCTTCTTCGACCTTCATATGAGATTATACAATCCTGTATTAGATAGATCCTGTATTAGATAGATCCTGTATTAGATAGATCCTGTATTAGATAGATCCTGTATTAGATAGATCCTGTATTAGGTAGATCCTGTATTAGATAGATCCTGTATTAGAATAGATCCTGTATTAGATAGATCCTGTATTAGATAGATCCTGTATTAGATAGATCCTGTATTAGAATAGAACTATTACTAAAATAAAAGATAGCTTTCTGCAACAATATTCCCACATCCTTAAAATAAAAACAGTAGTTTTACGAACCTGTCTTCATCGACCTTCATATGAGAATATACAATCCTGTATTAGATAGATCCTGTATTAGATAGATCCTGTATTAGATAGATCCTGTATTAGATAGATCCTGTATTAGATAGATCCTGTATTAGGTAGATCCTGTATTAGATAGATCCTGTATTAGAATAGATCCTGTATTAGATAGATCCTGTATTAGATAGATCCTGTATTAGATAGATCCTGTATTAGAATAGAACTATTACTAAAATAAAAGATAGCTTTCTGCAACAATATTCCCACATCCGTAAAATAAAAACAGTAGCTTTATGAACCTGTCTTCATCGACCTTCATATGAGATTATACAATCCTGTATTAGATAGATCCTGTATTATACAATCCTGTATTAGATAGATCCTGTATTAGGTAGATCCTGTATTAGATAGATCCTCTATTAGATAGATCCTGTATTAGATAGATCCTGTATTAGAATAGAACTATTACTAAAATAAAAGATAGCTTTCTGCAACAATATTCCCACATCCTTAAAATAAAAACAGTAGCTTTATGAACCTGTCTTCATCGACCTTCATATGAGATTATACAATCCTGTATTAGATAGATCCTGTATTATACAATCCTGTATTAGATAGATCCTGTATTATACAATCCTGTATTAGATAGATCCTGTATTAGATAGATCCTGTATTAGATAGATCCTGTATTAGATAGATCCTGTATTAGGTAGATCCTGTATTAGATAGATCCTGTATTAGTTAGATCCTGTATTAGGTAGATCCTGTATTAGATAGATCCTGTATTAGATAGATCCTGTATTAGGTAGATCCTGTATTAGATAGATCCTGTATTACATAGATCCTGTATTAGATAGATCCTGTATTAGATAGATCCTGTATTAGATAGATCCTGTATTAGATAGATCCTGTATTAGATAGATCCTGTATTAGGTAGATCCTGTATTAGATAGATCCTGTATTAGTTAGATCCTGTATTAGGTAGATCCTGTATTAGATAGATCCTGTATTAGATAGATCCTGTATTAGGTAGATCCTGTATTAGATAGATCCTGTATTAGATAGATCCTGTATTAGATAGATCCTGTATTAGATAGATCCTGTATTAGATAGATCCTGTATTAGATAGATCCTGTATTAGGTAGATCCTGTATTAGATAGATCCTGTATTAGTTAGATCCTGTATTAGGTAGATCCTGTATTAGATAGATCCTGTATTAGATAGATCCTGTATTAGATAGATCCTGTATTAGATAGATCCTGTATTAGATAGATCCTGTATTAGAATAGAACTATTACTAAAATAAAAGATAGCTTTCTGCAACAATATTCCCACATCCGTAAAATAAAAACAGTAGCTTTATGAACCTGTCTTCATCGACCTTCATATGAGATTATACAATCCTGTATTAGATAGATCCTGTATTATACAATCCTGTATTAGATAGATCCTGTATTAGGTAGATCCTGTATTAGATAGATCCTCTATTAGATAGATCCTGTATTAGATAGATCCTGTATTAGAATAGAACTATTACTAAAATAAAAGATAGCTTTCTGCAACAATATTCCCACATCCTTAAAATAAAAACAGTAGCTTTATGAACCTGTCTTCATCGACCTTCATATGAGATTATACAATCCTGTATTAGATAGATCCTGTATTATACAATCCTGTATTAGATAGATCCTGTATTATACAATCCTGTATTAGATAGATCCTGTATTAGATAGATCCTGTATTAGATAGATCCTCTATTAGATAGATCCTGTATTAGATAGATCCTGTATTAGAATAGAACTATTCCTAAAATAAAAGATAGCTTTCTGCAACAATATTCCCACATCCGTAAAATAAAAACAGTAGCTTTATGAACCTGTCTTCATCGAACTTCATATGAGATTATACAATCCTGTATTAGAAAGATCCTGTATTAGATAGATCCTGTATTAGATAGATCCTGTATTAGATAGATCCTGTATTAGATAGATCCTGTATTAGATAGATCCTGTATTAGGTAGATCCTGTATTAGGTAGATCCTGTATTAGATAGATCCTGTATTAGATAGATCCTGTATTAGGTAGATCCTGTATTAGAATAGAACTATTACTAAAATAAAAGATAGCTTTCTGCAACAATATTCCCACATCCGTAAAATAAAAACAGTAGCTTTATGAACCTGTCTTCATCGACCTTCATATGAGATTATACAATCCTGTATTAGAAAGATCCTGTATTAGATAGATCCTGTATTAGATAGATCCTGTATTAGATAGATCCTGTATTAGATAGAACCTGTATTAGATAGATCCTGTATTAGATAGATCCTGTATTAGATAGATCCTGTATTAGATAGAACCTGTATTAGGTAGATCCTGTATTAGATAGATCCTGTATTAGATAGATCCTGTATTAGATAGATCCTGTATTAGATAGATCCTGTATTAGATAGATCCTGTATTAGATAGAACCTGTATTAGGTAGATCCTGTATTAGATAGATCCTGTATTAGATAGATCCTGTATTAGATAGATCCTGTATTAGATAGATCCTGTATTAGATAGATCCTGTATTAGGTAGATCCTGTATTAGAATAGAACTATTACTAAAATAAAAGATAGCTTTCTGCAACAATAATCCCACAGCCGTAAAATAAAAACAGTAGCTTTATGAACCTGTCTTCATCGACCTTCATATGAGATTATACAATCCTGTATTAGATAGATCCTGTATTAGATAGATCCTGTATTAGATAGATCCTGTATTAGGTAGATCCTGTATTAGATAGATCCTGTATTAGATAGATCCTGTATTAGATAGATCCTGTATTAGGTAGATCCTGTATTAGATAGATCCTGTATTAGTTAGATCCTGTATTAGGTAGATCCTGTATTAGATAGATCCTGTATTAGATAGATCCTGTATTAGGTAGATCCTGTATTAGATAGATCCTGTATTACATAGATCCTGTATTAGATAGATCCTGTATTAGATAGATCCTGTATTAGATAGATCCTGTATTAGATAGATCCTGTATTAGATAGATCCTGTATTAGGTAGATCCTGTATTAGATAGATCCTGTATTAGTTAGATCCTGTATTAGGTAGATCCTGTATTAGATAGATCCTGTATTAGATAGATCCTGTATTAGGTAGATCCTGTATTAGATAGATCCTGTATTAGATAGATCCTGTATTAGATAGATCCTGTATTAGATAGATCCTGTATTAGATAGATCCTGTATTAGATAGATCCTGTATTAGGTAGATCCTGTATTAGATAGATCCTGTATTAGTTAGATCCTGTATTAGGTAGATCCTGTATTAGATAGATCCTGTATTAGATAGATCCTGTATTAGGTAGATCCTGTATTAGATAGATCCTGTATTACATAGATCCTGTATTAGGTAGATCCTGTATTAGATAGATCCTGTATTAGATAGATCCTGTATTAGGTAGATCCTGTATTTGGTAGATCCTGTATTAGGTAGATCCTGTATTAGAATAGAACTATTACTAAAATAAAAGATAGCTTTCTGCAACAATATTCCCACATCCGTAAAATAAAAACAGTAGCTTTATGAACCTGTCTTCATCGACCTTCATATGAGATTATACAATCCTGTATTAGATAGATCCTGTATTAGATAGATCCTGTATTAGATAGTTCCTCTATTAGATAGATCCAGTATTAGATAGATCCTGTATTAGGTAGATCCTGTATTAGAATAGAACTATTACTAAAATAAAAGATAGCTTTCTGCAACAATATTCCCACATCCGTAAAATAAAAACAGTAGCTTTATGAACCTGTCTTCATCGACCTTCATATGAGATTATACAATCCTGTATTAGATAGATCCTGTATTAGATAGATCCTGTATTAGATAGATCCTCTATTAGATAGATCCTGTATTAGATAGATCCTGTATTAGGTAGATCCTGTATTTGGTAGATCCTGTATTAGATAGATCCTGTATTAGGTAGATCCTGTATTAGAATAGAACTATTACTAAAATAAAAGATAGCTTTCTGCAACAATATTCCCACATCCGTAAAATAAAAACAGTAGCTTTATGAACCTGTCTTCATCGACCTTCATATGAGATTATACAATCCTGTATTTGGTAGATCCTGTATTAGATAGATCCTGTATTAGATAGATCCTGTATTAGATAGATCCTGTATTAGATAGATCCTGTATTAGGTAGATCCTGTATTAGATAGATCCTGTATTAGATAGATCCTGTATTAGGTAGATCCTGTATTTGGTAGATCCTGTATTAGAATAGAACTATTACTAAAATAAAAGATAGTTTCTGCAACAATATTCCCACTTCCGTAAAATAAAAACAGTAGCTTTATGAACCTGTCTTCATCGACTTTCATATGAGATTATACAATCCTGTATTAGATAGATCCTGTATTAGGTAGATCCTGTATTTGGTAGATCCTGTATTAGATAGATCCTGTATTAGATAGATCCTGTATTAGATAGATCCTGTATTAGATAGATCCTGTATTAGGTAGATCCTGTATTAGATAGATCCTGTATTAGATAGATCCTGTATTAGGTAGATCCTGTATTTG
Organism: Gonocerus acuteangulatus; assembly: GCA_946811695.1. Taxonomy (NCBI): domain Eukaryota; kingdom Metazoa; phylum Arthropoda; class Insecta; order Hemiptera; family Coreidae; genus Gonocerus; species Gonocerus acuteangulatus. The sequence goes on from OX328127.1 coordinate 1,494,904, forward strand.
GTAGATCCTGTATTAGATAGATCCTGTATTAGATAGATCCTGTATTAGATAGATCCTGTATTAGGTAGATCCTGTATTAGAATAGAACTATTACTAAAATAAAAGATAGCTTTCTGCAACAATATTCCCACTTCCGTAAAATAAAAACAGTAGCTTTATGAACCTGTCTTCATCGACTTTCATATGAGATTATACAATCCTGTATTAGATAGATCCTGTATTAGATAGATCCTGTATTAGATAGATCCTGTATTAGGTAGATCTTGTATTAGATAGATCCTGTATTAGATAGATCCTGTATTAGGTAGATCCTGTATTTGGTAGATCCTGTATTAGATAGATCCTGTATTAGGTAGATCCTGTATTAGAATAGAACTATTACTAAAATAAAAGATAGCTTTCTGCAACAATATTCCCACATCCTTAAAATAAAAACAGTAGCTTTATGAACCTGTCTTCATCGACCTTCATATGAGATTATACAATCCTGTATTAGGTAGATCCTGTATTAGATAGATCCTGTATTAGAATAGAACTATTACTAAAATAAAAGATAGCTTTCTGCAACAATATTCCCACATCCTTAAAATAAAAACAGTAGCTTTATGAACCTGTCTTCATCGACCTTCATATGAGATTATACAAATCTGTATTAGGTAGATCCTGTATTAGATAGATCCTGTATTAGATAGATCCTGTATTAGATAGATCCTGTATTAGATAGATGTCAGTGTCGGCAAAAATCATTCAGAATAATAAATAATGAGTAAATGTGTTATTTCATTCTGAATAATGAATAATATTTCATTCATTATTCAGTGAATTCAATGAATAACCTAACTTTTTATTTTTATTCATTATTGAATAACAATAATTTATTCAATGAAAATTCTTATTGAATAAAAGTTATTTATTCGAATGAAATTGCTTTATTTGAGTGAAATGTTTCGTTAAATACAAGTTATTTATTGTAACAATCTTTTCTAATGAAAGTTCATTAAACTTTGATATTGTTTACTCAACTTAAAGGATGTGAATTTCCTGTTCCGTCAACCACATTTTTTTTAAATGTATAACAATAATAAATGAAGAATGAAAAATAATTATATTTTCATTAAAAAAAATCAGTCAATAAATAACTGAATATTTTATTTTACAATAAAAATATATTGAATAATGCGCCAAGCTTATTATTCATTGAATACAAAATAAATGAATGGATGATTAACTTAATCAATAAATAAATTCTTATTCAATAATAATTTATTTGAATGATTATTGAATAAAATCTGTATTGAATAATTGCCACTTGAGTATCTGAGTGAAGGTTGCATTGGAATTCGGTATTACACGAAGATATCTCCTTGTCCTATCAGGTGCTAAAGGATTGGTACAATTCCATGGCCAATCCCTAGTCTAGTCAATACAACCTCCTCTCTTCTATTCATTTCACATTATAGTCGATTCTTTGTTTACAATTATTAAAAGAATGATATTATGGTTTAGAATTATGAGTTAGGATACTGGATAGAAAAAACCTCTCATTAACTACTCATACAATGTAAACAGGATCAATAAATTGAAATACACCAAAATAATAATGGAACTAATAAAACCTAAAAAGAATACGATACATCTGAAACTTGTATATCATAATTATAGAGGCTAATGAGATATCTTGTAGAGTTTGAATATGATTAGATAGCGCTTCTGCATTCAGCTAGTGTTTCATAGTAAAGTTTGCTTTGCATGTAGCTAAGTTTTGTCATGTCATAAGTTATGAATGTGTAATATGTATATATATAAGAATACATTCCCTTACTAACCACCAAGGATGCATGAAGGAAGCCAGAGGAAGCCGGAGAGGGAACCGGCGAAATATTTTACAATGGAAAGGAGCTACATGGCTGGAGAGAGAAGCCATATCACAAACCAAAACATGTATACATATATACAGCTAGTGGCAATTATAAACCCTTATCTAAACCTATACGACATTTCCTAAGAAGAACCCCCTCCCCCAGGGGGTCTGCTTCCCAAGAAGAACCCCCCTCCCCCAGGGGGGTCAGATTCCCAAGAAGAACCCCCTCCCCCAGGGGGTCAGATTCCGAAGAAGAACCCCCTCCCCCAGGGGGTCTGCTTCCCTAGCTAGTAATATCAACATTTTCCAAGAAGAACCCACTTCCCCAGGGGGTCTGCTTCCCAAGAAAAACCCCCCTTCCCCAGGGAGGGGGTCTGCTTCCCAAGAAGAACCCCCCTCCCCCAGGGGGTCTGCTTCCCAAGAAGAACCCCCCTCCCCCAGAGGGTCAGATTACCAAGAAGAACCCCCTCCCCCAGGGGGTCAGATTCCGAAGAAGAACCCCCTCCCCCAGGGGGTCTGCTTCCCTAGCTAGTAATGTCAACATTTTCCAAGAAGAACCCCCCTTCCCCAGGGGGTCTGCTTCTCAAGAAGAACCCCCCTCCCCCAGGGGGTCAGATTCCCAAGAAGAACCCCCTCCCCCAGGGGGTCAGATTCCGAAGAAGAACCCCCTCCCCCAGGGGGTCTGCTTCCCTAGCTAGTAATATCAACATTTTCCAAGAAGAACCCCCCTTCCCCAGGGGGTCTACTTCCTTAGCTAGTAATATCGACCCATCAAGTTCTAATGAGACCCCCGAACGGCGAGTGTTATAAATATTAATGACCTCATAAAGTTAGGTCGGTTTTATTAGGAAGGATTAGGATAGGACACAGAGGCTTACTGCTTCCGTGCTTTACATAATAATAGCGGCTATAACTCAACCAACCGACGGAGAAACTTACTTATTTATCTCACCTAAGGATGTTTCCTCAACTTTAAAATAATATATATAAATATATATATATATATATATATATATATATATATATATATATATATATATATATATGTGTGTGTGTTTTGTTTTAAGTTACTTCGCTGGGGTTGAAATGATTGATTTGTGAGACGGCTTCTCTCTCCAGCGGTGTTCTTTCTCTCCTTTCTGCAATATTTCGTCGGGTTCATCTCCGACTTCTTCAGGCTGCGTGTGTCTCCTCGGTGGTTATCAAGGGAATGAATTTTTCCCGGATTTTCCCTCCTTTATAGCCCTGCTTCGTAGGCTATGCGGGCCAATGATGTAGGGGCTCCGTGGTCCAATAGGGCTCGAGGGCTGTCTGCGTCGTTCGTCAGTAGTCTGTAGTTCACAGGAACAACAGACGACCACGAATCAAATATATATATATATATTGTAAAATTGTAACAAGTCACTCTCTGTACATGGAAGATATATGGGAATAATTATTATTGAGGGCCTTTATCAAAGCAATAGTCCTGAAAACAATGATTGCTAGAATTTTCAGAAATTTAACAGAATGCAATTCTTGTCGCGCCAGGGATAGGCTTCATGAGGAAACATAAAGCTTGTGGAAACATAAAGCATGTGGAAACATAAAGCATGTGGAAACATAAAGCATGAGGAAACATAAAGCTTGTGGAAACATAAAGCATGAGGAAACATAAAGCTTGTGGAAACACAAAGCATGTGGAAACATAAATCATGAGGAAACATAAAGCTTGTGGAAACATAAAGCATGAGGAAACATAAAGCTTGTGGAAACATAAAGCATGAGGAAACATAAAGCTTGTGGAAACATAAAGCATGTGGAAACATAAAGCATGAGGAAACATAAAGCTTGTGGAAACATAAAGCTTGTGGAAACATAAAGCATGAGGAAACATAAAGCTTGTGGAAACATAAAGCATGAGGAAACATGCTCGGGACCAATGTAGGCACTCACGTCGGCCGTTGTAGGTAAAACGAAATAGGATCGGGAGAAATAGGGGTGCAATGTAGCTGCTGCATACATAGAATATAAAAAGACTGTAGAAATTTATGCCTACCCTCATTTTGTGTAGCTTTCATGTTTATACTGATTTCAGTCCTGGGCACTTGGGCCTTTAGGGGTAGATATTGTAGAGGTATCTGACTCAAGACGCTACGGCACTCTAGGGAGATAGTGTGGTTAGTACTATATACCAGATTCCTCATGGTCCCACCATGTCCGACCTTCGAATGACTACACTAGAAGATGTTTCTGTAAGCAGCAGATTTCCCCATAACATGAGTCTTTACTGTACCACTGTCCCTTTAAACATCCTCGAGAGTTGAGTATATGCTTTCACTATCCTACACTTTCTACCCCCTGAATACAGTGACAGTGAATCACTGTGATTATCACTACTCGTGATTCCTGTATCGTCCGATGCTCCCGCTAATACTAGGTCTCTGGGTGACGGAACCGATTCCAACTTCCGTGTTATTCACCTCGTCTGTAACTCGTTTCGTGTCGGTTCACCAACTCCTCGTAACCCGATCACAGGTCGTTCTGACGGTTCCTATTCTACAATGTCTCGCTCTATTTGGTCTCCCGATCAACATGTGTCAACATCGCCATCCGATGCTCCGGCGAATGGTTCAGATACAGTTGTTGTATATACACTTCCTCTTCATTCTTATCTTGGAATACCTTGAGGTTTCATGATTCCTCGTCACTTGAGGTTTAAGGTAATAACTAAGAATGCAAGAATCTCCAAGGTTGTAAACAATAAAGTAGATAAGGAACCAAGAAAACCAAACGCGCAAGAGTTGCGTCATTATACAGTTACAGCTTAAACCATTCCTAGGAGAGAATTCCCGTTTATTATAACAAATCCACCACTCCATAATCTTGAAACATAGTTTCTTCAGATCCTACGATCAGGCCTATTTTCTTGGAGTTTCGTTATATTTTTCATTAATTATCGTCCACATTCCACGATTTCTCAACCCTTATATTTAGCAGAATATACGGAAGCCCGACAATCCTCATGTCTGTCCGACAAGACCGTTATAGTAAACGGGAAAACTTAAGCTAATGTTTTTTTGTTGTTTATGGGTGCTTCTACTGCTAGGGTCATAAGCACCCTTAACAAACCACTTAAGCTAATGGGTGCTTCTTCTGCTAGGGTCATAAGCACCCTTAACAACCCACTTAAGCTAATGGGTGCTTCTACTGCTAGGGTCATACGCACCCTTAACAACCCACTTAAGCTAATGGGTGCTTCTACTGCTAGGGTCATAAGCACCCTTAACAAACCCTTAACAACCCACTTAAGCTAATGGGTGCTTCTACTGCTAGGGTCATAAGCACCCTTAACAACCCACTTAAGCTAATGGGTGCTTCTACTGCTAGGGTTAAGCACCCTTAACAAACCCTTAACAAGCCACTTAAGCTAATGGGTGCTTCTACTGCTAGGGTCATAAGCACCCTTAACAACCCACTTAAGCTAATGGGTGCTTCTACTGCTAGGGTCATAAGCACCCTTAACATACCCTTAACAACCCACTTAAGCTAATGGGTGCTTCTACTGCTAGGGTCATAAGCACCCTTAACAACCCACTTAAGCTAATGGGTGCTTCTACTGCTAGGGTCATAAGCACCCTTAACAACCCACTTAAGCTAATGGGTGCTTCTACTGCTAGGGTCATAAGCACCCTTAACAACCCACTTAAGCTAATGGGTGCTTCTACTGCTAGGGTCATAAGCACCCTTAACAACCCACTTAAGCTAATGGGTGCTTCTACTGCTAGGGTCATAAGCACCCTTAACAAACCCTTAACAACCCACTTAAGCTAATGGGTGCTTCTACTGCTAGGGTCATAAGCACCCTTAACAACCCACTTACGCTAATGGGTGCTTCTACTGCTAGGGTCATAAGCACCCTTAACAAACCCTTAACAACCCACTTAAGCTAATGGGTGCTTCTACTGCTAGGGTCATAAGAACCCTTAACAAACCCTTAACAACCCACTTAAGCTAATGGGTGCTTCTACTGCTAGGGTCATAAGCACCCTTAACAAACCCTTAACAACCCACTTAAGCTAATGGGTGCTTCTACTGCTAGGGTCATAAGCACCCTTAACAACCCACTTAAGCTAATGTTAAATTTAAAATTATTCCAGAGGGGCTGCGGCCGGGAGTAACAATCACAGTTTTAATATAATTATAAAATAAATGTTGCTAAAACAATGACGGCCTGCACTGTTGACTTTATCCCTAACTTGCTGTATCTTCATGAAGAATTAGCTGCCGTGATAATGAAGAAACAGCCCTAAATAAAAGTGGAAACAAAAAGCAAGCCTTTGATAAGATAATTAACTAAGAAGTCGTGAAGAAGAACCATTAATCATAATTATAACTTGATAGCTTTAACATCCAGCCGAGGAATGGCTGAGAAGTCGATGGAGTCTTAATAAGCAGAAGGGGCAAGTGGTTTAGCATCTTAATATTAGCTACTAATGCTGAAATATCAATAGCATATATATAAATCAGTCCCGTAACAGGCCACGAGGGCCCAAACGGGCAGACCTTCTAGGTTTATCTGATTCTTGACCTTAAGGCACAATAAGGAGATAATGCGGTCAGTACTATCCTCCGGCCGCCTGATTTTCCCCTAAGCGGGTGCCCATCAATGAATTAATTTAAGGCTGTGTGAGCCTAGGGACAGTCAGGGACCCTGAATCCAACCCACCAACGATGACACTAGAAGATGAAAGTGCCTTCCCGATTATTGAACTCAGGTTCTCCGGCTTATTAGTCCAGTGCTTTAACACTGAGCTAACCTCACCCCCTATAAACACACACACACACACACCTACATATATATATATATATATATACACACACACACATGACTGTGTTTGTAACAGGGGCATGAGAAAGCCCAGTGTCTATTGAGTAGTTGTATAAAAACCTTTTTCCATATGCTTTAGCGATGACTAAACTGAAAAAAAAAACCGTCGCGCAGGAGCTGCATAACTAAGCACTTTCCTGAGAATTGGGTAGTGTCGAGTACATTCCTGAATAATTTGCTTAAAATAACATATATAGATAAATAAAATAAAAACATAAATAGTTCTGCTCTTTTGAATTTGTTATGAACACCTGTTTCAATTCAATTCAAACATAGTACAAAGCAAATCCCCGTCCTTCCGATAGACCGATTTAGTTCATTTTCAAAAAACTTCTTTTTTATTAGTTCCCAGGACGAATACCGCGTTTCGTTACAATACAGCAGAAATTATGACCGGTATGAGTATATTAGTAATTTGGGTCCGGAGTAATGAACCGATTTAGTTTATTTTTACAACACATTTTTCTCTTTAGTTGACCAGAATGAATACCGAGTTTCGTTCAAATATAACAAAAATTACGACTGGTACTAGCAAATAACTACTTTGGCTCAGGAGTAAACCCCCCCCCCCCCCTCCAGATGGACCGATTTTGTTGGTTAACGAACTCGTTCAATCGTTTGATGGGGGAATACTACATACCAAGTTTCGTGGGGAAGAAACAAAAACTCTGGCCGATATTGTGTTAACGGACACATATATATATATATGGAAAGTGCTAAACAACGTCACAAAAAAGTGTCCGCTGGCGTTCGCCCATGCACGGTGGCCATGTACGAAAAAGAAGACATTATGTTATACAATACATTACATAGGTTTGTCGGGTGGACCTAAAGCAATTTGAGCAGAAGGCTCTAGACAATATTAATTGTAGATAATTGCACGATTTTGTAATGTAAATGTTGTATAGGTCTCAAAATACTTATAAAGAAATATTTGTACTATTAAATTTCACAAACATGAGTTTCATTGTATTTTAAATTAAACTATTTTTAATAATCTTTAGGATTATACAGGAAATTCAGTTTTATTCAATTATTTTGCTCCTTGTTAACTTACTATTGTCCACAGCTGAATTCTCCAGAAGAGAAATGGCGAAGCTGCTCAGATTCGCCTTCTTTGACTATTCTTGCGGAGAAAGAACGGAGAAGATGAAAGCTATTCTATATAAACCATAAAGGCTCTCTATAGTTTATATATAGTTTGTTTAAACAAATCCTAAACCCCCGGCGAGTATAGTTTCCGGTCAAGATGATCTGTATTTTGTAGATATCTATATCTAGATATGATCGGACCGGTAGGAGAGATGAGATGAAAGAGACCGCTATCTCCCTACCTGATGATTCCCTGCCGTGATGAAAGGGGAGGGGGAGGGGGGGTAATGATAACCAACATCAAAGCAGAAATAACTCCAGGAACAGCCTTCCATCTGAATCAAATACACAGCAAATAGACTCGCAGGATTAACAAGCAGAACTAACTCCAGGAACAGCCTTCCATCTGAATCAAATACACAGCAAATAGACTCGCAGGATTACAAGCAGAACTAACTCCAGGAACAGCCTTCCATCTGAATCAAATACACAGCAAATAGACTCGCAGGATTAACAAGCAGAACTAACTCCAGGAACAGCCTTCCATCTGAATCAAATACACAGCAAATAGACTCGCAGGATTAACAAGCACAACTAACTCCAGGAACAGCCTTCCATCTGAATCAAATACACAGCAAATAGACTCGCAGGATTAACAAGCAGAACTAACTCCAGGAACAGCCTTCCATCTGAATCAAATACACAGCAAATAGACTCGCAGGATTAACAAGCACAACTAACTCCAGGAACAGCCTTCCATCTGAATCAAATACACAGCAAATAGACTCGCAGGATTAACAAGCAGAACTAACTCCAGGAACAGCCTTCCATCTGAATCAAATACACAGCAAATAGACTCGCAGGATTAACAAGCACAACTAACTCCAGGAACAGCCTTCCATCTGAATCAAATACACAGCAAATAGACTCGCAGGATTAACAAGCAGAACTAACTCCAGGAACAGCCTTCCATCTGAATCAAATACACAGCAAATAGACTCGCAGGATTAACAAGCAGAACTAACTCCAGGAACAGCCTTCCATCTGAATCAAATACACAGCAAATAGACTCGCAGGATTAACAAGCAGAACTAACTCCAGGAACAGCCTTCCATCTGAATCAAATACACAGCAAATAGACTCGCAGGATTAACAAGCAGAACTAACTCCAGGAACAGCCTTCCATCTGAATCAAATACACAGCAAATAGACTCGCAGGATTACAAGCAGAACTAACTCCAGGAACAGCCTTCCATCTGAATCAAATACACAGCAAATAGACTCGCAGGATTAACAAGCAGAACTAACTCCAGGAACAGCCTTCCATCTGAATCAAATACACAGCAAATAGACTCGCAGGATTAACAAGCAGAACTAACTCCAGGAACAGCCTTCCATCTGAATCAAATACACAGCAAATAGACTCGCAGGATTAACAAGCACAACTAACTCCAGGAACAGCCTTCCATCTGAATCAAATACACAGCAAATAGACTCGCAGGATTAACAAGCAGAACTAACTCCAGGAACAGCCTTCCATCTGAATCAAATACACAGCAAATAGACTCGCAGGATTAACAAGCAGAAATAACTCCAGGAACAGCCTTCCATCTGAATCAAATACACAGCAAATAGACTCGCAGGATTAACAAGCACAACTAACTCCAGGAACAGCCTTCCATCTGAATCAAATACACAGCAAATAGACTCGCAGGATTAACAAGCAGAACTAACTCCAGGAACAGCCTTCCATCTGAATCAAATACACAGCAAATAGACTCGCAGGATTAACAAGCAGAACTAACTCCAGGAACAGCCTTCCATCTGAATCAAATACACAGCAAATAGACTCGCAGGATTAACAAGCAGAACTAACTCCAGGAACAGCCTTCCATCTGAATCAAATACACAGCAAATAGACTCGCAGGATTAACAAGCAGAACTAACTCCAGGAACAGCCTTCCATCTGAATCAAATACACAACAAATAGACTCGCAGGATTAACAAGCACAACTAACTCCAGGAACAGCCTTCCATCTGAATCAAATACACAGCAAATAGACTCGCAGGATTAACAAGCAGAACTAACTCCAGGAACAGCCTTCCATCTGAATCAAATACACAGCAAATAGACTCGCAGGATTAACAAGCAGAACTAACTCCAGGAACAGCCTTCCATCTGAATCAAATACACAGCAAATAGACTCGCAGGATTAACAAGCAGAACTAACTCCAGGAACAGCCTTCCATCTGAATCAAATACACAGCAAATAGACTCGCAGGATTAACAAGCAGAACTAACTCCAGGAACAGCCTTCCATCTGAATCAAATACACAGCAAATAGACTCGCAGGATTAACAAGCAGAACTAACTCCAGGAACAGCCTTCCATCTGAATCAAATACACAGCAAATAGACTCGCAGGATTAACAAGCAGAACTATCTCCAGGAACAGCCTTCCATCTGAATCAAATACACAGCAAATAGACTCGCAGGATTAACAAGCAGAACTAACTCCAGGAACAGCCTTCCATCTGAATCAAATACACAGCAAATAGACTCGCAGGATTAACAAGCAGAACTAACTCCAGGAACAGCCTTCCATCTGAATCAAATACACAGCAAATAGACTCGCAGGATTAACAAGCAGAACTATCTCCAGGAACAGCCTTCCATCTGAATCAAATACACAGCAAATAGACTCGCAGGATTAACAAGCAGAACTAACTCCAGGAACAGCCTTCCATCTGAATCAAATACACAGCAAATAGACTCGCAGGATTAACAAGCAGAACTATCTCCAGGAACAGCCTTCCATCTGAATCAAATACACAGCAAATAGACTCGCAGGATTAACAAGCAGAACTAACTCCAGGAACAGCCTTCCATCTGAATCAAATACACAGCAAATAGACTCGCAGGATTAACAAGCAGAAATAACTCCAGGAACAGCCTTCCATCTGAATCAAATACACAGCAAATAGACTCGCAGGATTAACAAGCAGAAATAACTCCAGGAACAGCCTTCCATCTGAATCACATACACAGCAAATAGACTCGCAGGATTAACAAGCAGAACTAACTCCAGGAACAGCCTTCCATCTGAATCAAATACACAGCAAATAGACTCGCAGGATTAACAAGCAGAACTATCTCCAGGAACAGCCTTCCATCTGAATCAAATACACAGCAAATAGACTCGCAGGATTAACAAGCAGAAAATGAGGGAGCAATCTTTTACTACAAGACTTCTGATTAGCTCAACATTCGAGGACTTTGAAACGTTTCTTTCTTTTTCTCACAACAGTCAACAAATTCACTACGAATTTATAATAATCCGGCATTGCTCCACCGAAAATATACAGTATATTATATATATATATATATATATATATATATATATATATATATATATATATATATCACGTGTCTGTTTATCCCTTTGTTCCCTATACAAATCCACACAGTTCGACTGATTTTGACCAAACTTGGCACACATGTATATCTTGATTCATAGAATGTCTACCAGCTGTCTGTCTGTATGTTCGTTCCTTATACAAATCCACACGGTTTAACTGTATTTGACCGATAATCACCAACGACCAAGGATCTCCTTTCAATAAACTCCTCCTAGCTTTTCCTATCTGCTGCATCTCTATAGAATCATCTCTAAAGAGACGGATTCCTCACAGACCCAGCAAGCAGTCCATGGATCCATGCTGGGACATTGAAGGAACAGGACCTTACAATCTATTCAATAGAAGGATGGATATTGGCTAGCGGTGTCCGTGTTTTCTTGTAGGGAATTCCAGGAGAAAGGACACAGGAGAATATAGGGGGAGGGACTGCCTCAAATAGGGTTATGGCGAGGAATGGAGTCTTGGAGAGAGTACTTATAGCTGGGAGATTGGAGAGATAATTCTACGATGATAGGGTTATGGCGAGAAATGGAGTCTTGGAGAGGCCTTATAGCTGGGAGATTGAAGAGCTAATTCTACGATGATAGGGTAATGGCGAGGAATGGAGTCTTGGAGAGAGTACTTATAGCTGGGAGATTGAAGAGATAATTCTGTGTTGATAGGGTTATGGCGAGGAATAGAGTCTTGGAGAGAGTACTTATAGCTGGGAGATTGGAGAGATAATTCTATGATGATAGGGTTATGGCAAGGAATAGAGTCTTGGAGAGAGTACTTATAGCTGGGAGATTGAAGAGATAATTCTGTGTTGATAGGGTTATGGCGAGGAATAGAGTCTTGGAGAGAGTACTTATAGCTGGGAGATTGGAGAGATAATTCTATGATGATAGGGTTATGGCGAGGAATGGAGTCTTGGAGAGAGGACTTATAGCTGGGAGATTGAAGAGATAATTCTGTGTTGATAGGGTTATGGCGAGGAATGGAGTCTTGGAGAGAGTACTTATAGCTGGGAGATTGGAGAGATAATTCTATGATGATAGGGTTATGGCAAGGAATAGAGTCTTGGAGAGAGTACTTATAGCTGGGAGATTGGAGAGATAATTCTGTGTTGATAGGGTTATGGCGAGGAATGGAGTCTTGGAGAGAGGACTTATAGCTGGGAGATTGAAGAGATAATTCTGCGTTGATAGGGTAATGGCGAGGAATAGAGTCTTGGAGAGAGTACTTATAGCTGGGAGATTGAAGAGATAATTCTGTGTTGATAGGGTTATGGCGAGGAATAGAGTCTTGGAGAGGCCTTATAGCTGGGAGATTGAAGAGCTAATTCTATGATGATAGGGTTATGGCGAGGAATGGAGTCTTGGAGAGAGTACTTATAGCTGGGAGATTGGAGAGATAATTCTGCGTTGATAGGGTTATGGCGAGGAATAGAGTCTTGGAGAGGCCTTATAGCTGGGAGATTGAAGAGCTAATTCTATGATGATAGGGTTATGGCGAGGAATGGAGTCTTGGAGAGAGTACTTATAGCTGGGAGATTGGAGAGATAATTCTGTGTTGATAGGGTTATGGCGAGGAATAGAGTCTTGGAGAGGCCTTATAGCTGGGAGATTGAAGAGCTAATTCTATGATGATAGGGTTATGGCAAGGAATGGAGTCTTGGAGAGAGTACTTATAGCTGGGAGATTGAAGAGCTAATTCTACGATGATAGGGTTATGGCGAGAAATGGAGTCTTGGAGAGAGGACTTATAGCATGGAGATTGGAGAGATAATTCTGCGTTGATAGGGTTATGGCGAGGAATAGAGTCTTGGAGAGAGGACTTATAGCATGGAGATTGGAGAGATAATTCTGCGTTGATAGGGTTATGGCGAGGAATAGAGTCTTGGAGAGAGGACTTATAGCATGGAGATTGGAGAGATAATTCTATGATGATAGGGTTATGGCGAGAAATGGAGTCTTGGAGAGAGGACTTATAGCTGGGAGATTGAAGAGCTAATTCTATGATGATAGGGTTATGGCGAGAAATAGAGTTTTGGAGAGAGGACTTATAGCTGGGAGATTGAAGAGCTAATTCTATGATGATAGGGTTATGGCGAGGAATGGAGTCTTGGAGAGAGTACTTATAGCTGGGAGATTGGAGAGATAATTCCGTGTTGATAGGGTTATGGCGAGAAATGGAGTCTTGGAGGGGCCTTATAGTTGGGAGATTGAAGAGCTAATTCTATGATGATAGGGTTATGGCGAGGAAGGGAGTCTTGGAGAGAGTACTTATAGCTGGGAGATTGGAGAGATAATTCCGTGTTGATAGGGTTATGGCGAGGAATAGAGTCTTGGAGAGGCCTTATAGCTGGGAGATTGAAGAGCTAATTCTATGATGATAGGGTTATGGCGAGGAAGGGAGTCTTGGAGAGAGTACTTATAGCTGGGAGATTGGAGAGATAATTCTGTGTTGATAGGGTTATGGCGAGGAATAGAGTCTTGGAGAGGCCTTATAGCTGGGAGATTGAAGAGCTAATTCTACGATGATAGGGTTATGGCGAGGAATGGAGTCTTGGAGAGGCCTTATAGCTGGGAGATTGAAGAGCTAATTCTACGATGATAGGGTAATGGCGAGAAATGGAGTTTTGGAGAGAGGACTTATAGCTGGGAGATTGAAGAGCTAATTCTATGATGATAGGGTTATGGCGAGGAATGGAGTCTTGGAGAGAGGACTTATAGCATGGAGATTGGAGAGATAATTCTGCGTTGATAGGGTTATGGCGAGGAATAGAGTCTTGGAGAGGCCTTATAGCTGGGAGATTGAAGAGCTAATTCTATGATGATAGGGTTATGGCAAGGAATGGAGTCTTGGAGAGAGTACTTATAGCTGGGAGATTGGAGAGATAATTCTGCGTTGATAGGGTTATGGCGAGGAATAGAGTCTTGGAGAGGCCTTATAGCTGGGAGATTGAAGAGCTAATTCTATGATGATAGGGTTATGGCAAGGAATGGAGTCTTGGAGAGAGTACTTATAGCTGGGAGATTGAAGAGCTAATTCTACGATGATAGGGTTATGGCGAGAAATGGAGTCTTGGAGAGAGGACTTATAGCATGGAGATTGGAGAGATAATTCTGCGTTGATAGGGTTATGGCGAGGAATAGAGTCTTGGAGAGGCCTTATAGCTGGGAGATTGAAGAGCTAATTCTATGATGATAGGGTTATGGCGAGGAATGGAGTCTTGGAGAGAGTACTTATAGCTGGGAGATTGGAGAGATAATTCGCTGTTGATAGGGTTATGGCGAGAAATGGAGTCTTGGAGAGAGGACTTATAGCATGGAGATTGGAGAGATAATTCTGCGTTGATAGGGTTATGGCGAGGAATAGAGTCTTGGAGAGGCCTAATAGCTGGGAGATTGAAGAGCTAATTCTACGATGATAGGGTTATGGCGAGGAATGGAGTCTTGGAGAGAGTACTTATAGCTGGGAGATTGGAGAGATAATTCTATGATGATAGGGTTATGGCGAGGAATGGAGTCTTGGAGAGAGTACTTATAGCTGGGAGATTGGAGAGATAATTCTGTGTTGATAGGGTTATGGCGAGGAATAGAGTCTTGGAGAGGCCTTATAGCTGGGAGATTGAAGAGCTAATTCTACGATGATAGGGTAATGGCGAGGAATGGAGTCTTGGAGAGAGTACTTATAGCTGGGAGATTGGAGAGATAATTCTGTGTTGATAGGGTTATGGCGAGGAATAGAGTCTTGGAGAGGCCTTATAGCTGGGAGATTGAAGAGATAATTCCGTGTTGATAGGGTTATGGCGAGGAATGGAGTCTTGGAGAGAGTACTTATAGCTGGGAGATTGAAGAGCTAATTCTACGATGATAAGGTTATGGCGAGGAATGGAGTCTTGGAGAGGCCTTATAGCTGGGAGATTGAAGAGCTAATTCTACGATGATAGGGTTATGGCGAGGAATGGAGTCTTGGAGAGAGTACTTATAGCTGGGAGATTGGAGAGATAATTCTGTGTTGATAGGGTTATGGCGAGGAATAGAGTCTTGGAGAGGCCTAATAGCTGGGAGATTGAAGAGCTAATTCTACGTTGATAGGGTTATGGCGAGGAATAGAGTCTTGGAGAGAGGACTTATAGCATGGAGATTGGAGAGATAATTCTATGATGATAGGGTTATGGCGAGAAATGGAGTCTTGGAGAGAGGACTTATAGCTGGGAGATTGAAGAGCTAATTCTATGATGATAGGGTTATGGCGAGAAATGGAGTTTTGGAGAGAGGACTTATAGCTGGGAGATTGAAGAGCTAATTCTACGATGATAGGGTTATGGCGAGAAATAGAGTCTTGGAGAGAGTACTTATAGCTGGGAGATTGAAGAGCTAATTCTACGATGATAGGGTTATGGCGAGGAATAGAGTCTTGGAGAGGCCTTATAGCTGGGAGATTGAAGAGCTAATTCTATGATGATAGGGTTATGGCGAGAAATGGAGTTTTGGAGAGAGGACTTATAGCTGGGAGATTGAAGAGCTAATTCTATGATGATAGGGTTATGGCGAGGAATAGAGTCTTGGAGAGGCCTTATAGCTGGGAGATTGAAGAGCTAATTCTATGATGATAGGGTTAAGGCGAGAAATGGAGTCTTGGAGAGGCCTTATAGCTGGGAGATTGAAGAGCTAATTCTATGATGATAGGGTTATGGCAAGGAATGGAGTCTTGGAGAGAGTACTTATAGCTGGGAGATTGAAGAGCTAATTCTATGATGATAGGGTTATGGCAAGGAATAGAGTCTTGGAGAGAGGACTTATAGCTGGGAGATTGAAGAGCTAATTCTATGATGATAGGGTTATGGCGAGGAATGGAGTCTTGGAGAGAGTACTTATAGCTGGGAGATTGAAGAGCTAATTCTATGATGATAGGGTTATGGCGAGGAATGGAGTCTTGGAGAGAGGACTTATAGCATGGAGATTGGAGAGATAATTCCGTGTTGATAGGGTTATGGCGAGAAATGGAGTCTTGGAGAGGACTTATAGCTGGGAGATTGAAGAGCTAATTCTATGATGATAGGGTTATGGCGAGGAATGGAGTCTTGGAGAGAGTACTTATAGCTGGGAGATAGAAGAGATAATTCTATGATGATAGGGTTATGGCGAGGAATGGAGTCTTGGAGAGAGGACTTATAGCATGGAGATTGGAGAGATAATTCCGTGTTGATAGGGTTATGGCAAGGAATAGAGTCTTGGAGAGGCCTTATAGCTGGGAGATTGGAGAGATAATTCTGTGTTGATAGGGTTATGGCGAGAAATGGAGTCTTGGAGAGAGGACTTATAGCTGGGAGATTGAAGAGATAATTCCGTGTTGATAGGGTTATGGCGAGGAATGGAGTCTTGGAGAGAGGACTTATAGCATGGAGATTGGAGAGATAATTCCGTGTTGATAGGGTTATGGCGAGAAATGGAGTTTTGGAGAGAGGACTTATAGCTGGGAGATTGAAGAGCTAATTCTATGATGATAGGGTTATGGCGAGGAATGGAGTCTTGGAGAGAGTACTTATAGCTGGGAGATTGAAGAGCTAATTCTATGATGATAGGGTTATGGCGAGGAATAGAGTCTTGGAGAGGCCTTATAGCTGGGAGATTGAAGAGATAATTCTGTGTTGATAGGGTTATGGCGAGGAATGGAGTCTTGGAGAGAGTACTTATAGCTGGGAGATTGAAGAGCTAATTCTATGATGATAGGGTTATGGCGAGGAATGGAGTCTTGGAGAGAGGACTTATAGCATGGAGATTGGAGAGATAATTCCGTGTTGATAGGGTTATGGCAAGGAATGGAGTCTTGGAGAGGACTTATAGCTGGGAGATTGAAGAGCTAATTCTATGATGATAGGGTTATGGCGAGGAATGGAGTCTTGGAGAGAGGACTTATAGCATGGAGATTGGAGAGATAATTCCGTGTTGATAGGGTTATGGCGAGAAATGGAGTTTTGGAGAGAGGACTTATAGCTGGGAGATTGAAGAGCTAATTCTATGATGATAGGGTTATGGCGAGGAATGGAGTCTTGGAGAGAGTACTTATAGCTGGGAGATTGAAGAGCTAATTCTATGATGATAGGGTTATGGCGAGGAATAGAGTCTTGGAGAGGCCTTATAGCTGGGAGATTGAAGAGATAATTCTGTGTTGATAGGGTTATGGCGAGGAATAGAGTCTTGGAGAGGCCTTATAGCTGGGAGATTGAAGAGCTAATTCTATGATGATAGGGTTATGGCGAGGAAGGGAGTCTTGGAGAGAGTACTTATAGCTGGGAGATTGGAGAGATAATTCTGTGTTGATAGGGTTATGGCGAGGAATAGAGTCTTGGAGAGGCCTTATAGCTGGGAGATTGAAGAGCTAATTCTACGATGATAGGGTTATGGCGAGGAATGGAGTCTTGGAGAGGCCTTATAGCTGGGAGATTGAAGAGCTAATTCTACGATGATAGGGTAATGGCGAGAAATGGAGTTTTGGAGAGAGGACTTATAGCTGGGAGATTGAAGAGCTAATTCTATGATGATAGGGTTATGGCGAGGAATGGAGTCTTGGAGAGAGGACTTATAGCATGGAGATTGGAGAGATAATTCTGCGTTGATAGGGTTATGGCGAGGAATAGAGTCTTGGAGAGGCCTTATAGCTGGGAGATTGAAGAGCTAATTCTATGATGATAGGGTTATGGCAAGGAATGGAGTCTTGGAGAGAGTACTTATAGCTGGGAGATTGGAGAGATAATTCTGCGTTGATAGGGTTATGGCGAGGAATAGAGTCTTGGAGAGGCCTTATAGCTGGGAGATTGAAGAGCTAATTCTATGATGATAGGGTTATGGCAAGGAATGGAGTCTTGGAGAGAGTACTTATAGCTGGGAGATTGAAGAGCTAATTCTACGATGATAGGGTTATGGCGAGAAATGGAGTCTTGGAGAGAGGACTTATAGCATGGAGATTGGAGAGATAATTCTGCGTTGATAGGGTTATGGCGAGGAATAGAGTCTTGGAGAGGCCTTATAGCTGGGAGATTGAAGAGCTAATTCTATGATGATAGGGTTATGGCGAGGAATGGAGTCTTGGAGAGAGTACTTATAGCTGGGAGATTGGAGAGATAATTCGCTGTTGATAGGGTTATGGCGAGAAATGGAGTCTTGGAGAGAGGACTTATAGCATGGAGATTGGAGAGATAATTCTGCGTTGATAGGGTTATGGCGAGGAATAGAGTCTTGGAGAGGCCTAATAGCTGGGAGATTGAAGAGCTAATTCTACGATGATAGGGTTATGGCGAGGAATGGAGTCTTGGAGAGAGTACTTATAGCTGGGAGATTGGAGAGATAATTCTATGATGATAGGGTTATGGCGAGGAATGGAGTCTTGGAGAGAGTACTTATAGCTGGGAGATTGGAGAGATAATTCTGTGTTGATAGGGTTATGGCGAGGAATAGAGTCTTGGAGAGGCCTTATAGCTGGGAGATTGAAGAGCTAATTCTACGATGATAGGGTAATGGCGAGGAATGGAGTCTTGGAGAGAGTACTTATAGCTGGGAGATTGGAGAGATAATTCTGTGTTGATAGGGTTATGGCGAGGAATAGAGTCTTGGAGAGGCCTTATAGCTGGGAGATTGAAGAGATAATTCCGTGTTGATAGGGTTATGGCGAGGAATGGAGTCTTGGAGAGAGTACTTATAGCTGGGAGATTGAAGAGCTAATTCTACGATGATAAGGTTATGGCGAGGAATGGAGTCTTGGAGAGGCCTTATAGCTGGGAGATTGAAGAGCTAATTCTACGATGATAGGGTTATGGCGAGGAATGGAGTCTTGGAGAGAGTACTTATAGCTGGGAGATTGGAGAGATAATTCTGTGTTGATAGGGTTATGGCGAGGAATAGAGTCTTGGAGAGGCCTAATAGCTGGGAGATTGAAGAGCTAATTCTACGTTGATAGGGTTATGGCGAGGAATAGAGTCTTGGAGAGAGGACTTATAGCATGGAGATTGGAGAGATAATTCTATGATGATAGGGTTATGGCGAGAAATGGAGTCTTGGAGAGAGGACTTATAGCTGGGAGATTGAAGAGCTAATTCTATGATGATAGGGTTATGGCGAGAAATGGAGTTTTGGAGAGAGGACTTATAGCTGGGAGATTGAAGAGCTAATTCTACGATGATAGGGTTATGGCGAGAAATAGAGTCTTGGAGAGAGTACTTATAGCTGGGAGATTGAAGAGCTAATTCTACGATGATAGGGTTATGGCGAGGAATAGAGTCTTGGAGAGGCCTTATAGCTGGGAGATTGAAGAGCTAATTCTATGATGATAGGGTTATGGCGAGAAATGGAGTTTTGGAGAGAGGACTTATAGCTGGGAGATTGAAGAGCTAATTCTATGATGATAGGGTTATGGCGAGGAATAGAGTCTTGGAGAGGCCTTATAGCTGGGAGATTGAAGAGCTAATTCTATGATGATAGGGTTAAGGCGAGAAATGGAGTCTTGGAGAGGCCTTATAGCTGGGAGATTGAAGAGCTAATTCTATGATGATAGGGTTATGGCAAGGAATGGAGTCTTGGAGAGAGTACTTATAGCTGGGAGATTGAAGAGCTAATTCTATGATGATAGGGTTATGGCAAGGAATAGAGTCTTGGAGAGAGGACTTATAGCTGGGAGATTGAAGAGCTAATTCTATGATGATAGGGTTATGGCGAGGAATGGAGTCTTGGAGAGAGTACTTATAGCTGGGAGATTGAAGAGCTAATTCTATGATGATAGGGTTATGGCGAGGAATGGAGTCTTGGAGAGAGGACTTATAGCATGGAGATTGGAGAGATAATTCCGTGTTGATAGGGTTATGGCGAGAAATGGAGTCTTGGAGAGGACTTATAGCTGGGAGATTGAAGAGCTAATTCTATGATGATAGGGTTATGGCGAGGAATGGAGTCTTGGAGAGAGTACTTATAGCTGGGAGATTGAAGAGATAATTCTATGATGATAGGGTTATGGCGAGGAATGGAGTCTTGGAGAGAGGACTTATAGCATGGAGATTGGAGAGATAATTCCGTGTTGATAGGGTTATGGCAAGGAATAGAGTCTTGGAGAGGCCTTATAGCTGGGAGATTGGAGAGATAATTCTGTGTTGATAGGGTTATGGCGAGAAATGGAGTCTTGGAGAGAGGACTTATAGCTGGGAGATTGAAGAGATAATTCCGTGTTGATAGGGTTATGGCGAGGAATGGAGTCTTGGAGAGAGGACTTATAGCATGGAGATTGGAGAGATAATTCCGTGTTGATAGGGTTATGGCGAGAAATGGAGTTTTGGAGAGAGGACTTATAGCTGGGAGATTGAAGAGCTAATTCTATGATGATAGGGTTATGGCGAGGAATGGAGTCTTGGAGAGAGTACTTATAGCTGGGAGATTGAAGAGCTAATTCTATGATGATAGGGTTATGGCGAGGAATAGAGTCTTGGAGAGGCCTTATAGCTGGGAGATTGAAGAGATAATTCTGTGTTGATAGGGTTATGGCGAGGAATGGAGTCTTGGAGAGAGTACTTATAGCTGGGAGATTGAAGAGCTAATTCTATGATGATAGGGTTATGGCGAGGAATGGAGTCTTGGAGAGAGGACTTATAGCATGGAGATTGGAGAGATAATTCCGTGTTGATAGGGTTATGGCAAGGAATGGAGTCTTGGAGAGGACTTATAGCTGGGAGATTGAAGAGCTAATTCTATGATGATAGGGTTATGGCGAGGAATGGAGTCTTGGAGAGAGGACTTATAGCATGGAGATTGGAGAGATAATTCCGTGTTGATAGGGTTATGGCGAGAAATGGAGTTTTGGAGAGAGGACTTATAGCTGGGAGATTGAAGAGCTAATTCTATGATGATAGGGTTATGGCGAGGAATGGAGTCTTGGAGAGAGTACTTATAGCTGGGAGATTGAAGAGCTAATTCTATGATGATAGGGTTATGGCGAGGAATAGAGTCTTGGAGAGGCCTTATAGCTGGGAGATTGAAGAGATAATTCTGTGTTGATAGGGTTATGGCGAGGAATGGAGTCTTGGAGAGAGTACTTATAGCTGGGAGATTGAAGAGCTAATTCTATGATGATAGGGTTATGGCGAGGAATGGAGTCTTGGAGAGAGGACTTATAGCATGGAGATTGGAGAGATAATTCCGTGTTGATAGGGTTATGGCAAGGAATGGAGTCTTGGAGAGGACTTATAGCTGGGAGATTGAAGAGCTAATTCTATGATGATAGGGTTATGGCGAGGAATGGAGTCTTGGAGAGAGGACTTATAGCATGGAGATTGGAGAGATAATTCCGTGTTGATAGGGTTATGGCGAGAAATGGAGTTTTGGAGAGAGGACTTATAGCTGGGAGATTGAAGAGCTAATTCTATGATGATAGGGTTATGGCGAGGAATGGAGTCTTGGAGAGAGTACTTATAGCTGGGAGATTGAAGAGATAATTCTGTGTTGATAGGGTTAATACACATCATCTTACTGTCATCTGAAGTAACACAAAACTGGCCTAGTTAGAATTGCACAAATAAGTTTTTGTTTTTATTAATTTTAACGTCCATTATTATTAACTTGTCGCAGTTAATACTGGCGTCCCCCCCCCCTCCTGGGAGCTTTTCAGGATTTTTGCCTTTAATAACACCATCATATCTATCATCCTGCAAAATTTCAAGACTCTAGCTTCATGGGAAGTGCCTAAATATTTTGGTGAGTGAGTGAGTTCTATAAATTCCGATTTTCCATCGCTTATATCTCAGAAACTATTCGATGTAGAATTGTGAAAATTTCTCATTTTACTCACATGTATTATTATAATATCTGTGTAAAATTTCATAAGTCTACCTATAACTATTTGAATGTTATGAAAGGGTAAAATCGGTCCTAATACATGCAGTAATATACACACAGTGTTGGTCTGGGGCACAACCCACCGCCAAGATAACAGTTCGGCAGTAATCACCAGATATGTGACACAACTGTGTGGTTACTTGATTCATTTAACAGGAAAAGTAAAAATATTCTCATGTCCTTTATGAAAAATTGTTTTTATTGTGAACGCTAAGCCCTTTCAGAAGCCTGTTACCATGAACCAGGCTTAGGCAGAACAGTATAAACCGCAGCAAACAGCATTGTGTAACATCAATAACATATTCTTTATTGACATTGAAATATTTAAGCAATTTTTTTAATTGGATTTGGGCTTTTTGGATCTTCTATTTCCAGATATTTAGGTAAATAATTCTTGTTTTTACTGTTTGTGAATCACAAACCTGTTCTGGTCTGCAACAGCTGTGATTATGTTATCAGGAGCTGTTGAAAGCACCTAGTGGCATAAAAACATCATTGTGAAGAGATAGTCGACTTTTGTGTTGTAGAATGTATGTGGGGCTCATGTGTTGAATAACCGATTTCTATGCTTAAAATATGTTGTAAGTATAAAACATGTATTTACTTAATCAACATTAATTATCTGTGAAAGTATCTATAGATTGTATGTGTAAGTATATAAAAAGAGTAGTTATGTATATAAGTATGTATATAGATATATGTACATATGAGTGTACATATACATAAAATTATGATAAATTCTGTATGAGGTGTTCTTTGTATGAGTATGCAGATGATATCTCTGCATATATAAATATATAAGTGATAAATAATAAAATAAATAAAACATCAAATGTCGGACCAAACAAAGGACACCAAAAACCACATAAGTTGATCCTTTTGAATAATCTGTAATCTAATCTATGGTTAATTATGCAGATGTATAGCCCCCACAATATGGAGCCGGTCTCTCCTTCTCCTCCATAGGCCTGAAGATGGCTTCTAATTCAAGCAGAAACCTTAGCAGGAATAGAACTCACTTTAGTTATAAAATGTAGTTTAGTTAGCAGGTTAAAGACATGGGTCTCGTTCAGAGATCTGGATCATCAGCCCAAGCATTTCTATTGGTCTATTCCTAGCAGCAATTCTATTGGCTATTGTGTTTAAAGTAACCGTCTTGTTCAGAGATCTGGATCATCAGCCCAGGCATTTCTCTTGGTCTATTCCTAGCAGCAATTCTATTGGCTATTGTGTTTAAAGTAACCGTCTTGTTCAGAGATCTGGATCATCAGCCCAGGCATTTCTATTGGTCTATTCCTAGCAGCAATTCTATTGGCTATTGTGTTTAAAGTAACCGTCTTGTTCAGAGATCTGGATCATCAGCCCAGGCATTTCTATTGGTCTATTCCTAGCAGCAATTCTATTGGCTATTGTGTTTAAAGTAACCGTCTTGTTCAGAGATCTGGATCATCAGCCCAGGCATTTCTATTGGTCTATTCCTAGCAGCAATTCTATTGGCTATTGTGTTTAAAGTAACCGTCTTGTTCAGAGATCTGGATCATCAGCCCAGGCATTTCTATTGGTCTATTCCTAGCAGCAATTCTATTGGCTATTGTGTTTAAAGTAACCGTCTTGTTCAGAGATCTGGATCATCAGCCCAGGCATTTCTATTGGTCTATTCCTAGCAGCAATTCTATTGGCTATTGTGTTTAAAGTAACCGTCTTGTTCAGAGATCTGGATCATCAGCCCAGGCATTTCTATTGGTCTATTCCTAGCAGCAATTCTATTGGCTATTGTGTTTAAAGTAACCGTCTTGTTCAGAGATCTGGATCATCAGCCCAGGCATTTCTATTGGTCTATTCCTAGCAGCAATTCTATTGGCTATTGTGTTTAAAGTAACCGTCTTGTTCAGAGATCTGGATCATCAGCCCAGGCATTTCTATTGGTCTATTCCTAGCAGCAATTCTATTGGCTATTGTGTTTAAAGTAACCGTCTTGTTCAGAGATCTGGATCATCAGCCCAGGCATTTCTATTGGTCTATTCCTAGCAGCAATTCTATTGGCTATTGTGTTTAAAGTAACCGTCTTGTTCAGAGATCTGGATCATCAGCCCAGGCATTTCTATTGGTCTATTCCTAGCAGCAATTCTATTGGCTATTGTGTTTAAAGTAACCGTCTTGTTCAGAGATCTGGATCATCAGCCCAGGCATTTCTATTGGTCTATTCTTAGCAGCAATTCTATTGGCTATTGTGTTTAAAGTAACCGTCTTGTTCCATTCCTATTTAGAACTAAATGTATTTGTACATTGGGGTTTTTACGCGATTCCTGTTTCTTCGTTTGCTCTTACGCCATTTCCTAGTTTGTTGTTTATTTTGCCGAAACAAAAGAAGCACTGTTTCCATTTCATACCGGCCAATTTTCCATCTTTCATCTATATTATCAACAAGTTGGATTGACTAGAGTTTCGATATAACCTTGAGCGAGCGGAAACACATAGCAATTGTGCCATTGAGATACGGGTTTTCGCTCGCTCAAGGTTATATCGAAACTCTAGACAACCCAAATCGTTGATAATCCCGTCGCCATATTGGCAGAAACTGAATTCACAACCTTGATCCAGATCTCTGAGCCGGTAATGATCCAGATCTCTGAGACCCGGTTCATTAACCTGTGTTGAAGCTAATACGTAAGTCCCAAAGTAGGAAAGAGTCTAATACTTTCTTACTTTAATGATAAATTAATTTTACTGCTTATTTTAATTAAAAAAAATAGAAAAAAAAAAAAAAAAAAACAAGGGTTCGATATAACCTTGAGCGAGCGGAAATGCATAGCAATTATGCCATTAACATAAGTGATAATGTTATAACCTAGGAACCAGTTGCACTTATGTCAATGGCATAATTGCTATGCGTTTCCGCTCGCTCAAAGTTATATCGAAAATCTATTCAATCCAACTCGTTGATAATATTAATAAATATTCTTTCGGTCGCCATATTGCCATAATTTCAATTGAGTTCTCATTTCATGATCCGGATCCCTCAACGAGACCCACTTCTCGAGACCGGTGCAACTAGCACGTATGTACGAAAACAGCAATAATTGAATAAAAACAGGCAATATTCGGTTGGATAAAGACGATACTTCTAGCCGAGATTTCTACATCGGCATTCTCCGAGCCTCGACATGGTTCAGGTTTATGATTCCAAGATCTGCAGAGAGTTAGGTATTATCATAAAGACGATACTTCTAGCCGAGTTTTCTACATCGGCATTCTCCGAGCCTCGACATGGTTCAGGTTTATGATTCCAAGATCTGCAGAGAGTTTGGTATTATCATAAAGACGATACTTCTAGCCGAGTTTTCTACATCGGCATTCTCCGAGCCTCGACATGGTTCAGGTTTATGATTCCAAGATCTGCAGAGAGTTTGGTATTATCATAAAGACGATACTTCTAGCCGAGTTTTCTACATCGGCATTCTCCGAGCCTCGACATGGTTCAGGTTTATGATTCCAAGATCTGCAGAGAGTTTCGTATTATCATAAAGACGATACTTCTAGCCGAGTTTTCTACATCGGCATTCTCCGAGCCTCGACATGGTTCAGGTTTATGATTCCAAGATCAGCAGAGAGTTTGGTATTATCATAAAGACGATACTTCTAGCCGAGTTTTCTACATCGGCATTCTCCGAGCCTCGACATGGTTCAGGTTTATGATTCCAAGATCAGCAGAGAGTTTGGTATTATTATAAAGACGATACTTCTAGCCGAGTTTTCTACATCTGCATTCTCCGAGCCTCGACATGGTTCAGGTTTATGATTCCAAGATCAGCAGAGAGTTTCGTATTATCATAAAGACGATACTTCTAGCCGAGTTTTCTACATCGGCAATCTCCGAGCCTCGACATGGTGCAGGTTTATGATTCCAAGATCTGCAGAGAGTTTGGTATTATCATAAAGACGATACTTCTAGCCGAGATTTCTACATCGGCATTCTCCGAGCCTCGACATGGTTCAGGTTTAAGATTCCAAGATCTGCAGAGAGTTTGGTATTATCA
Source organism: Gonocerus acuteangulatus (assembly GCA_946811695.1). NCBI lineage: Eukaryota > Metazoa > Arthropoda > Insecta > Hemiptera > Coreidae > Gonocerus > Gonocerus acuteangulatus. Next base: position 1,521,045 of record OX328127.1, read on the forward strand.
TAAAAACGATACTTCCAGCCGAGTTTTCTACATCGGCATTCTCCGAGCCTCGACATGGTTCAGGTTTATGATTCCAAGATGAGCAGAGAGTTTGGTATTATCATAAAGACGATACTTCTAGCCGAGTTTTCTACATCGGCATTCTCCGAGCCTCGACATGGTTCAGGTTTATGATTCCAAGATCAGCAGCAGAGTTTGGTATTATCATAAAGACGATACTTCTAGCCGAGTTTTCTACATCGGCATTCTCCGAGCCTCGACATGGTTCAGGTTTATGATTCCAAGATCTGCAGAGAGTTTGGTATTATCATAAAGACGATACTTCTAGCCGAGTTTTCTACATCGGCATTCTCCGAGCCTCGACATGGTTCAGGTTTATGATTCCAAGATCTGCAGAGAGTTTGGTATTATCATAAAGACGATACTTCTAGCCGAGTTTTCTACATCGGCATTCTCCGAGCCTCGACATGGTTCAGGTTTATGATTCCAAGATCAGCAGAGAGTTTGGTATTATCATAAAGACGATACTTCTAGCCGAGTTTTCTACATCGGCATTCTCCGAGCCTCGACATGGTTCAGGTTTATGATTCCAAGATCAGCAGAGAGTTTCGTATTATCATAAAGACGATACTTCTAGCCGAGTTTTCTACATCGGCATTCTCCGAGCCTCGACATGGTTCAGGTTTATGATTCCAAGATCAGCAGAGAGTTTGGTATTATCATAAAGACGATACTTCTAGCCGAGTTTTCTACATCGGCAATCTCCGAGCCTCGACATGGTGCAGGTTTATGATTCCAAGATCTGCAGAGAGTTTGGTATTATCATAAAGACGATACTTCTAGCCGAGTTTTCTACATCGGCATTCTTCGAGCCTCGACATGGTTCAGGTTTATGATTCCAAGATGAGCAGAGAGTTTGGTATTATCATTAAGACGATACTTCTAGCCGAGTTTTCTACAGCGGCAATCTCCGAGCCTCGACATGGTGCAGGTTTATGATTCCAAGATCTGCAGAGAGTTTGGTATTATCATAAAGACGATACTTCTAGCCGAGTTTTCTACATCGGCATTCTCCGAGCCTCGACATGGTTCAGGTTTAAGATTCCAAGATGAGCAGAGAGTTTGGTATTATCATAAAGACGATACTTTTAGCCGAGTTTTCTACATCGGCATTCTCCGAGCCTCGACATGGTTCAGGTTTATGATTCCAAGATCTGCAGAGAGTTTGGTATTATCATAAAGACGATACTTCTAGCCGAGTTTTCTACATCGGCATTCTCCGAGCCTCGACATGGTTCAGGTTTATGATTCCAAGATCTGCAGAGAGTTTGGTATTATCAGAAAGACGATACTTTTAGCCGAGTTTTCTACATCGGCATTCTCCGAGCCTCGACATGGTTCAGGTTTATGATTCCAAGATCTGCAGAGAGTTTGGTATTATCATAAAGACGATACTTCTAGCCGAGTTTTCTACATCGGCATTCTCCGAGCCTCGACATGGTTCAGGTTTATGATTCCAAGATCTGCAGAGAGTTTGGTATTATCATAAAGACGATACTTCTAGCCGAGTTTTCTACATCGGCAATCTCCGAGCCTCGACATGGTTCAGGTTTATGATTCCAAGATCTGCAGAGAGTTTGGTATTATCATAAAGACGATACTTTTAGCCGAGTTTTCTACATCGGCATTCTCCGAGCCTCGACATGGTTCAGGTTTATGATTCCAAGATCTGCAGAGAGTTTGGTATTATCATAAAGACGATACTTCTAGCCGAGTTTTCTACATCGGCATTCTCCGAGCCTCGACATGGTTCAGGTTTATGATTCCAAGATCAGCAGAGAGTTTGGTATTATCATAAAGACGATACTTCTAGCCGAGTTTTCTACATCGGCATTCTCCGAGCCTCGACATGGTTCAGGTTTATGATTCCAAGATCAGCAGAGAGTTTCGTATTATCATAAAGACGATACTTCTAGCCGAGTTTTCTACATCGGCATTCTCCGAGCCTCGACATGGTTCAGGTTTATGATTCCAAGATCAGCAGAGAGTTTGGTATTATCATAAAGACGATACTTCTAGCCGAGTTTTCTACATCGGCAATCTCCGAGCCTCGACATGGTGCAGGTTTATGATTCCAAGATCTGCAGAGAGTTTGGTATTATCATAAAGACGATACTTCTAGCCGAGTTTTCTACATCGGCATTCTTCGAGCCTCGACATGGTTCAGGTTTATGATTCCAAGATGAGCAGAGAGTTTGGTATTATCATTAAGACGATACTTCTAGCCGAGTTTTCTACAGCGGCAATCTCCGAGCCTCGACATGGTGCAGGTTTATGATTCCAAGATCTGCAGAGAGTTTGGTATTATCATAAAGACGATACTTCTAGCCGAGTTTTCTACATCGGCATTCTCCGAGCCTCGACATGGTTCAGGTTTAAGATTCCAAGATGAGCAGAGAGTTTGGTATTATCATAAAGACGATACTTTTAGCCGAGTTTTCTACATCGGCATTCTCCGAGCCTCGACATGGTTCAGGTTTATGATTCCAAGATCTGCAGAGAGTTTGGTATTATCATAAAGACGATACTTCTAGCCGAGTTTTCTACATCGGCATTCTCCGAGCCTCGACATGGTTCAGGTTTATGATTCCAAGATCTGCAGAGAGTTTGGTATTATCAGAAAGACGATACTTTTAGCCGAGTTTTCTACATCGGCATTCTCCGAGCCTCGACATGGTTCAGGTTTATGATTCCAAGATCTGCAGAGAGTTTGGTATTATCATAAAGACGATACTTCTAGCCGAGTTTTCTACATCGGCATTCTCCGAGCCTCGACATGGTTCAGGTTTATGATTCCAAGATCTGCAGAGAGTTTGGTATTATCATAAAGACGATACTTCTAGCCGAGTTTTCTACATCGGCAATCTCCGAGCCTCGACATGGTTCAGGTTTATGATTCCAAGATCTGCAGAGAGTTTGGTATTATCATAAAGACGATACTTTTAGCCGAGTTTTCTACATCGGCATTCTCCGAGCCTCGACATGGTTCAGGTTTATGATTCCAAGATCTGCAGAGAGTTTGGTATTATCATAAAGACGATACTTCTAGCCGAGTTTTCTACATCGGCATTCTCCGAGCCTCGACATGGTTCAGGTTTATGATTCCAAGATCTGCAGAGAGTTTGGTATTATCATAAAGACGATACTTCTAGCCGAGATTTCTACATCGGCATTCTCCGAGCCTCGACATGGTTCAGGTTTATGATTCCAAGATCAGCAGAGAGTTTGGTATTATCATAAAGACGATACTTCTAGCCGAGATTTCTACATCGGCATTCTCCGAGCCTCGACATGGTTCAGGTTTATGATTCCAAGATCAGCAGAGAGATTGGATTTATTTCAAAGACGATACTTCTAGCCGAGTTTTCTACATGGGCATTCTCCGAGCCTCGACATGGTTCAGGTTTATGATTCCAAGATCTGCAGAGAGTTTGGTATTATCATAAAGACGATACTTTTAGCCGAGTTTTCTACATCGGCATTCTCCGAGCCTCGACATGGTTCAGGTTTATGATTCCAAGATCTGCAGAGAGTTTGGTATTATCATAAAGACGATACTTCTAGCCGAGTTTTCTACATCGGCATTCTCCGAGCCTCGACATGGTTCAGGTTTATGATTCCAAGATCTGCAGAGAGTTTGGTATTATCATAAAGACGATACTTCTAGCCGAGTTTTCTACATCGGCAATCTCCGAGCCTCGACATGGTTCAGGTTTATGATTCCAAGATCTGCAGAGAGTTTGGTATTATCATAAAGACGATACTTTTAGCCGAGTTTTCTACATCGGCATTCTCCGAGCCTCGACATGGTTCAGGTTTATGATTCCAAGATCTGCAGAGAGTTTGGATTTATCTTAAAGACGATACTTCTAGCCGAGTTTTCTACATCGGCATTCTCCGAGCCTCGACATGGTTCAGGTTTATGATTCCAAGATCTGCAGAGAGTTTGGTATTATCATAAAGACGATACTTCTAGCCGAGTTTTCTACATCGGCATTCTCCGAGCCTCGACATGGTTCAGGTTTATGATTCCAAGATCTGCAGAGAGTTTGGTATTATCATAAAGATGATACTTCTAGCCGAGATTTCTACATTGGCATTCTCCGAGCCTCGACATGGTTCAGGTTTATGATTCCAAGATGAGCAGAGAGTTTGGTATTATCATAAAGACGATACTTCTACCCGAGTTTTCTACATCGGCATTCTCCGAGCCCCGACATGGTTCAGGTTTATGATTCCAAGATCAGCAGAGAGTTTGGATTTATCTTAAAGACGATACTTCTAGCCGAGTTTTCTACATCGGCATTCTACGAGCCTCGACATGGTTCAGGTTTATGATTCCAAGATCAGCAGAGAGTTTGGATTTATCTTAAAGACGATACTTCTAGCCGAGTTTTCTACATGGGCATTCTCCGAGCCTCGACATGGTTCAGGTTTATGATTCCAAGATCTGCAGAGAGTTTGGTATTATCATAAAGACGATACTTCTAGCCGAGTTTTCTACATCGGCAATCTCCGAGCCTCGACATGGTTCAGGTTTATGATTCCAAGATCTGCAGAGAGTTTGGTATTATCATAAAGACGATACTTCTAGCCGAGTTTTCTACATCGGCATTCTCCGAGCCTCGACATGGTTCAGGTTTATGATTCCAAGTTCTGCAGAGAGTTTGGATTTATCTTAAAGACGATACTTCTAGCCGAGTTTTCTACATCGGCATTCTCCGAAACTCGACATGGTTCAGGTTTATGATTCCAAGATCTGCAGAGAGTTTGGTATTATCATAAAGACGATACTTTTAGCCGAGTTTTCTACATCGGCATTCTCCGAGCCTTGACATGGTTCAGGTTTATGATTCCAAGATCTGCAGAGAGTTTGGTATTATCATAAAGACGATACTTCTAGCCGAGTTTTCTACATCGGCATTCTCCGAGCCTCGACATGGTTCAGGTTTATGATTCCAAGATCTGCAGAGAGTTTGGTATTATCATAAAGACGATACTTCTAGCCGAGTTTTCTACATCGGCAATCTCCGAGCCTCGACATGGTTCAGGTTTATGATTCCAAGATCTGCAGAGAGTTTGGTATTATCATAAAGACGATACTTTTAGCCGAGTTTTCTACATCGGCATTCTCCGAGCCTCGACATGGTTCAGGTTTATGATTCCAAGATCTGCAGAGAGTTTGGTATTATCATAAAGACGATACTTCTAGCCGAGTTTTCTACATCGGCATTCTCCGAGCCTCGACATGGTTCAGGTTTATGATTCCAAGATCTGCAGAGAGTTTGGTATTATCAGAAAGACGATACTTTTAGCCGAGTTTTCTACATCGGCATTCTCCGAGCCTCGACATGGTTCAGGTTTATGATTCCAAGATCTGCAGAGAGTTTGGTATTATCATAAAGACGATACTTCTAGCCGAGTTTTCTACATCGGCATTCTCCGAGCCTCGACATGGTTCAGGTTTATGATTCCAAGATCTGCAGAGAGTTTGGTATTATCATAAAGACGATACTTCTAGCCGAGTTTTCTACATCGGCAATCTCCGAGCCTCGACATGGTTCAGGTTTATGATTCCAAGATCTGCAGAGAGTTTGGTATTATCATAAAGACGATACTTTTAGCCGAGTTTTCTACATCGGCATTCTCCGAGCCTCGACATGGTTCAGGTTTATGATTCCAAGATCTGCAGAGAGTTTGGTATTATCATAAAGACGATACTTCTAGCCGAGTTTTCTACATCGGCATTCTCCGAGCCTCGACATGGTTCAGGTTTATGATTCCAAGATCTGCAGAGAGTTTGGTATTATCATAAAGACGATACTTCTAGCCGAGTTTTCTACATCGGCATTCTCCGAGCCTCGACATGGTTCAGGTTTATGATTCCAAGATCAGCAGAGAGTTTGGTATTTTCATAAAGACGATACTTCTAGCCGAGTTTTCTACATCGGCAATCTCCGAGCCTCGACATGGTTCAGGTTTATGATTCCAAGATCAGCAGCAGAGTATTATGGGAGATAATGTTCAAGATTAGCAAGCGAGTATCAATCATCTCTTCGTTGGAAATATCTCACACTGTCCTTATGACAGTCATCATGATGGAGTCATAACATCATGACCTCAGGCTAATGTTGTGGTAGTTATAGTAATTCTCCTCTTGTCTCATAGATGGCAGTACCTATAGGCCACTAGGAAATACGCCTTGTGCAACAAACTATACCTACAAGGTTGCCATGAAGATTGAACTCCTAGCCATCAGCTGTTTCCCAACGAGGGTAACAGGGGGATAAGTAACCTGACCTCACATTACCTTCTACTAGATACAGGCTATATTACTACATACCTACCTGATAACACATTGGCACATGTGTTCAAAAGAAATGCACTCTTCATAGGGTTACTATGAAGAGAAAAAAAATAAATAAAAAAATACCTAATAACACTATCAGCTAAGAAGCAACACCGAAACTTGAAGTGAACTGTTTTCCGCCTTTTAGTGCAGTTCCTCTGTCACTCTAAAGGGAGGAATACCCCATTATAAGGTTCATCTCATTAACTGTGGCCTTGTTATCAGAACTTTCTTGATAAGTAAATTTTTATGATTACGGATCTCATGGACGTATATAGTAAATAATTTTGAAAGGGCTGAAAAAATTTCGGGGGGCTGAGAGCATTTAGGGGTATGAAATACTAAGAATCTATGACTTGGAATAGTCAGCCATCTAAAACACTGTTACTCCCCTAAAAACTATTTTTTTTCTGTACTAAGTGATGTTGTTTAATTTATTTTTAAGGTTTTTATGAGACATTTTCACCGATTACACTGCTGCCCCATCAGCCCCCCCTTATATACACCCATGGCGGATCTTCTATTCTCCTGGTGTTTATATCTAATCCATAATCTCTGAGTTAAGCCCACCAGCGCACATTCTTACGACAAGAATTTCTCTAAAGAATTTGTCAACAACTAGTTGATTGTATATTTAAGCTGCTTTCTGAAGAAGGTGTTATGCCCCGGATGGTGTTATTGTTACTAGTTTCTATACAGGCTAATGTGGGAATATTTAACAATGTCTGCTTTAACGCCATTAATTTCATCCGAGTATTAACGGGATCTATTCACGAATTACGCCTCCATTCATGGGGAGAAAATTGATTTTCACACAATAACTATTGCATGGGATTCTTTATTCTGGGAATATAGTCATGCCTACCTCTATCACCTTTCAAGCCTTTATCAACCATATATATATATATATATATATATATATATATATATATATATATATATATAAAATCAGTCCCGTAACAGGCCACGAGGGCCCTGAGGGGCAGATACTATAGAGGTATCTGATTCATGACCTTACGGCACACTAGGAAGATAGTATGGTCAGTACTATTCTCCGGCCGCCTGATTTTCCCCTTGGCTGCTTCGACTGCTAGAGTCATTAGCACCCAAGGTAACCATTATTAATTTAATTAATTAAAGGCTGGGTTGGCCTAGGGACGGTCAGGGAGGCCGAATTCAACCCATGAACGAAGACACTAGAAGAAAAAATCTTTAGTTAGGCGAGCTTACCTCGCCCCCATATATATATGTACACCTATATATAAATCTCCTGTCCGCCTGTTTACCTTATACAAATCCACACCGTTTCACCGATTTTGACTAACCTTGGCATAGAGGTAGGTCTTGATGCGGGGAATCAAGAAAGGATGAAACATTCTTCATATTGAGAATGTGTAGATGATTGGTGTTCCGTCATATCTATCTTATATATATATATATATATATATATATATATATATATATATATATATATATATATATATATTATATATATATATATATATATAACCACTTGTTTGTCTGTTTGTTCCTTATACAAATCTAGACCGTTTGAACGATTTTGACCAAACTTGGCACACAGGTAGGTTTGATAAGAGAAATCTCCTACGCTAGGTCAAAATAGTCAAATTTCAAAATTTGGTCAAAAGGTCAAAGGTTCTGTTGAAGAAAAATTGGCTACACTGATCAATTCATATTCTGACAGCCATTTTGAATAATGTCTCAAATTTATTTGTTGATGTTGTTGATAATTAGAATAACTCGAACTCATTGATGACTTTACATCATTATATAATCATATAATGCAGTTTATTTCAACAGTCACTGTCTAACTAAGGAGCGCTGGCCTTTCTTTCATAAGAGCTATCTACTCGCAGGCTTTGGTGCTGGCCTCTGTCGGCTCTTTTATGAAGTACTTGACATTTACATACAAATTCACACCGTTTGACCGATTTTCTATAACCGTTTTCCCGATAACTTAGAACACAGGTAGATCTTGATACAGGGAGTGTCATGGGCAGAAAGTAGATGTAGCAGCTTGTGTATGTATATATATATATATATATATATATATATATATAAGTATATATAACATTTTCGCTCATCCGACCAGGATAAGCGGTAGTCTACTTTATTTGTATGCATATATGTATATTCAGCATTGGGTTTTGAGGATTTACCTGTTAAGCAGCATCGCCAGGCGTGGCCTTTACCTGAATGGGTGACCGACCACGTTGTATTGGAGTTTTGAAAGGGTGGCAACCTGCACATAGACCGGCTTAATAACAGTTGTTGATATAAACAAAGCCGTAAAAAAAAAATAACCAGAGTAACAATAATCCTATGGCTTGTTACAGACCTGATTTATTATGGGGGTGGGGTTTCTCAGATAATTGGAGAATATTTTTACTGGGGGATAGTTCCAACCAGTAAAAAAACTATTTTTATTTTTAGGAATATTTTGTTTATTTATTGATTATGGGCATTAAGAAATTTTCTTACGATTCTAGCTGTGTCGAGTAGAACTGCTTGCTGGGATAATATTAAGTGATCCTCTGACAATTTCAGATATTTGCTTTCACTGACTGTAGTATTCGGTATCAAACCATTGGTCGAAATAATAACTGGAGTAACTCTAGCTGAATCTAATTTATTGAGATCTTTTAACTCAATGTGCCAAGTCTTGATATTTTCGCAGCTTTTCGGCATATGCTTTCCGGATATTCTCATCATTCGGCACTGAGATATCAATTATATCAGCAGTCTTATTACAATTATTATTATTATTATATTATATATATAATTACTAGAAGAATAAGTAAAATATTCCATTAATAGACTATGAATTAACTATTAAAACTTGCAGCTCCTGAGATATTCTGGAGTTTGTGGTTTATGTTGTCATACTTGGTGTCCCAATCAGCTGATGTAGAATAGAATAGAATAGAATAAAATTTTATTTGTTAAAGATTTACAATCTTGTACAAATCATAAATATATAAATAAAAAATAAAAAAAAAAATAACATTTCACCCACATGAGTCCGGTTAATCATAACTCTACAATTATTTGTAATAAAAAACAAAAAACAAAAATAACTAAATAATGATACTTCATTGCGTTTCAAATTATTTATCTTTAAATTTTCAATAAACCACAAAAAATAAGAAGAATAACATAAAAGAACAAAGCAAAAAAAAGAAAACAACCTTTATGAATAGTAGAAGAAAATAAATGAAAAAACAAAACAAAAAAAAAAAAAAAAAAAAAAAAAAAAAAAAAAAGCAATTAATTGAACTGGCCATAGTCATAGAACTGGATTGGTAAGTGGATCATCATTAATCAGCTGATGTAATGGCAAGCTAAGGTATGTTTGGTGTGACATGAATGGTGAATTAGCTATTTACTGGATTATTTAATGAAAATGATATATTTCAATGCCACCGGCTAATCATCATATGCAAGATAGAATACAGAAATAGACAGAGTTCCATTCCAAGGTCATCTCTCCAGCAATCTTACAATGCCACCGGCTAATCATCATATGCAAGATAGAATACAGAAATAGACAGAGTTCCATTCCAAGGTCATCTCTCCAGCAATCTTACAATGCCACCGGCTAATCATCATATGCAAGATAGAATACAGAAATAGACAGAGTTCCATTCCAAGGTCATCTCTCCAGCAATCTTACAATGCCACCGGCTAATCATCATATGCAAGATAGAATACAGAAATAGACAGAGTTCCATTCCAAGGTCATCTCTCCAGCAATCTTACAATGCCACCGGCTAATCATCATATGCAAGATAGAATACAGAAATAGACAGAGTTCCATTCCAAGGTCATCTCTCCAGCAATCTTACAATGCCACCGGCTAATCATCATATGCAAGATAGAATACAGAAATAGACAGAGTTCCATTCCAAGGTCATCTCTCCAGCAATCTTACAATGCCACCGGCTAATCATCATATGCAAGATAGAATACAGAAATAGACAGAGTTCCATTCCAAGGTCCAGCAATCTTACAATCTACAAATGATGACCGTTTTAACTTACATAGAGTTCATACAAACCCGATGGTTTTAATTCATCAAATTGTTTATAATAATCCTGAATCGTTTCCCTAAGGTCCTAAATCTTTAAATCCCAGAAATATTATACCTAATAAATCTGATAGGTATAGCAGCCATCATTTAACGAAAACTCGCCAAGTTGGAATTGCAAAAATAAGTGAGAGGGTATTATTAGGTTCTTGAGAAGGTAACTGTTTGGGAGGTGCCTGGATCATGGCCTCTTTTTTACAACGGTGGTTTTTTATATATATATATATATATATATATATATATATATATATATATATATATATATATATATATATATGTATATATATATAACACGGGCACAATTTTTGTTTTGTGACCAAAAAACACAGTAGATAGAATTTCCGTATGAAACGATAAAACGGGATTGTTCTTAAAATCTGTCCATCCGTAGAGACTGGGTGGGGTTACTTCCGCCGTAGAGACTGGGTGGGGTTACTTCCGTTGTATTGTAACGAAATCTGTCCATCCGTAGAGACTGGGTGGGGTTACTTCCGCCGTAGAGACTGGGTGGGGTTACTTCCGTTGTATTGTAACGAAATCTGTCCATCCGTAGAGACTGGGTGGGGTTACTTCCGCCGTAGAGACTGGGTGGGGTTACTTCCGTTGTATTGTAACGAAATCTGTCCATCCGTAGAGACTGGGTGGGGTTACTTCCGCCGTAGAGACTGGGTGGGGTTACTTCCGTTGTATTGTAACGAAATCTGTCCATCCGTAGAGACTGGGTGGGGTTACTTCCGTTGTATTGTAACGAAATCTGTCCATCCGTAGAGACTGGGTGGGGTTACTTCCGCCGTAGAGACTCGTGGGGTTACTTCCGTTGTATTGTAACGAAATCTGTCCATCCGTAGAGACTGGGTGGGGTTACTTCCGTTGTATTGTAACGAAATCTGTCCATCCGTAGAGACTGGGTGGGGTTACTTCCGCCGTAGAGACTGGGTGGGGTAACTTCCGTTGTATTGTAACGAAATCTGTCCATCCGTAGAGACTGGGTGGGGTTACTTCCGCCGTAGAGACTGGGTGGGGTTACTTCCGTTGTATTGTAACGAAATCTGTCCATCCGTAGAGACTGGGTGGGGTTACTTCCGCCGTAGAGACTGGGTGGGGTTACTTCCGTTGTATTGTAACGAAATCTGTCTATCCGTAGAGACTGGGTGGGGTTACTTCCGTTGTATTGTAACGAAATCTGTCCATCCGTAGAGACTGGGTGGGGTTACTTCCGCCGTAGAGACTGGGTGGGGTTACTTCCGTTGTATTGTAACGAAATCTGTCCATCCGTAGAGACTGGGTGGGGTTACTTCCGCCGTAGAGACTGGGTGGGGTTACTTCCGTTGTATTGTAACGAAATATGTCCATCCGTAGAGACTGGGTGGGGTTACTTCCGTTGTATTGTAACGAAATCTGTCCATCCGTAGAGACTGGGTGGGGTTACTTCCGCCGTAGAGACTGGGTGGGGTTACTTCCGTTGTATTGTAACGAAATCTGTCCATCCGTAGAGACTGGGTGGGGTTACTTCCGCCGTAGAGACTGGGTGGGGTTACTTCCGTTGTATTGTAACGAAATCTGTCCATCCGTAGAGACTGGGTGGGGTTACTTCCGCCGTAGAGACAGGGTGGGGTTACTTCCGTTGTATTGTAACGAAATCTGTCCATCCGTAGAGACAGGGTGGGGTTACTTCCGTTGTATTGTAACGAAATCTGTCCATCCGTAGAGACAGGGTGGGGTTACTTCCGTTGTATTGTAACGAAATCTGTCCATCCGTAGAGACTGGGTGGGGTTACTTCCGTTGTATTGTAACGAAATCTGTCCATCCGTAGAGACTGGGTGGAGTTACTTCCGCCGTAGAGACTGGGTGGGGTTACTTCCGTTGTATTGTAACGAAATCTGTCCATCCGTAGAGACTGGGTGGGGTTACTTCCGCCGTAGAGACTGGGGGGGTTACTTCCGCCGTAGAGACTGGGTGGGGTTACTTCCGTTGTATTGTAACGAAATCTGTCCATCCGTAGAGACTGGGTGGGGTTACTTCCGTTGTATTGTAACGAAATCTGTCCATCCGTAGAGACTGGGTGGTGTTACTTCCGTTGTATTGTAACGAAATCTGTCCATCCGTAGAGACTGGGTGGGGTTACTTCCGCCGTAGAGACTGGGTGGGGTTACTTCCACCGTAGAGACTGGGTGGGGTTACTTCCGTTGTATTGTAACGAAATCTGTCCATCCGTAGAGACTGGGTGGGGTTACTTCCGTTGTATTGTAACGAAATCTGTCCATCCGTAGAGACTGGGTGGGGTTACTTCCGTTGTATTGTAACGAAATCTGTCCATCCGTAGAGACTGGGTGGGGTTACTTCCGTTGTATTGTAACGAAATCTGTCCATCCGTAGAGACTGGGTGGGGTTACTTCCGTTGTATTGTAACGAAATCTGTCCATCCGTAGAGACTGGGTGAAGTTACTTCCGTTGTATTGTAACGAAATCTGTCCATCCGTAGAGACTGGGTGGGGTTACTTCCGTTGTATTGTAACGAAATCTGTCCATCCGTAGAGACTGGGTGGGGTTACTTCCGTTGTATTGTAACGAAATCTGTCCATCCGTAGAGACTGGGTGAAGTTACTTCCGTTATATTGTAACGAAATCTGTCCATCCGTAGAGACTGGGTGGGGTTACTTCCGTTGTATTGTAACGAAATCTGTCCATCCGTAGAGACTGGGTGGGGTTACTTCCGTTGTATTGTAACGAAATCTGTCCATCCGTAGAGACTGGGTGGGGTTACTTCCGTTGTATTGTAACGAAATCTGCCCATCCGTAGAGACTGGGTGGGGTTACTTCCGCCGTAGAGACTAGGTGGGGTTACTTCCGTTGTATTGTAACGAAATCTGTCCATCCGTAGAGACTGGGTGGGGTTACTTCCGTTGTATTGTAACGAAATCTGCCCATCCGTAGAGACTGGGTGGGGTTACTTCCACCGTAGGGACAGGGTGGGGTTACTTCCGCCGTAGAGACTGGGTGAGGTTACTTCCGCCGTAGAGACTGGGTGGGGTTACTTCCGCCGTAGAGACTGGGTGGGGTTACTTCCGCCGTAGAGACTGGGTGGGGTTACTTCCGTCGTAGAGACTGGGTGGGGTTACTTCCGCCGTAGAGACTGGGTGGGGTTACTTCCGCCGTAGAGACTGGGTGGGGTTACTTCCGTCGTAGAGACTGGGTGGGGTTACTTCCGCCGTAGAGACTGGGTGGGGTTACTTCCGCCGTAGAGACTGGGTGGGGTTACTTCCGTTGTATTGTAACGAAATCTGTCCATCCGTAGAGACTGGGTGGGGTTACTTCCGTTGTATTGTAACGAAATCTGTCCATCCGTAGAGACTGGGTGGGGTTACTTCCGCCGTAGAGACTGGGTGGGGTTACTTCCGCCGTAGAGACTGGGTGGGGTTACTTCCGCCGTAGAGACTGGGTGGGGTTACTTCCGCCGTAGAGACTGGGTGGGGTTACTTCCGTCGTAGAGACTGGGTGGGGTTACTTCCGCCGTAGAGACTGGGTGGGGTTACTTCCGCCGTAGAGACTGGGTGGGGTTACTTCCGTCGTAGAGACTGGGTGGGGTTACTTCCGCCGTAGAGACTGGGTGGGGTTACTTCCGCCGTAGAGACTGGGTGGGGTTACTTCCGTTGTATTGTAACGAAATCTGCCCATCCGTAGAGACTGGGTGGGGTTACTTCCACCGTAGGGACAGGGTGGGGTTACTTCCGCCGTAGAGACTGGGTGAGGTTACTTCCGCCGTAGAGACTGGGTGGGGTTACTTCCGCCGTAGAGACTGGGTGGGGTTACTTCCGCCGTAGAGACTGGGTGGGGTTACTTCCGTCGTAGAGACTGGGTGGGGTTACTTCCGCCGTAGAGACTGGGTGGGGTTACTTCCGCCGTAGAGACTGGGTGGGGTTACTTCCGTCGTAGAGACTGGGTGGGGTTACTTCCGCCGTAGAGACTGGGTGGGGTTACTTCCGCCGTAGAGACTGGGTGGGGTTACTTCCGTTGTATTGTAACGAAATTAAGTCTTTCTTATAACAAAGACTTATAATTTTCCTTGCAGCAGATATTTCTTGTTGGTCGGACATCTTGTCTAGCGAATTTCTTCGGCCTTTACCCGTAAACTATTAATTTTATTATCCATCTTAATATATGTATTTAGTTTAGTTTTCCTTTACATATATCTAAAGGAAAAATAAACTAAATACATATATTAAGATGGATAATAAAATTAATAGTTTACGGGTAAAGGCCGCAGAAATTCGCTAGACAAGATGTCCGACCAACAAGAAATATCTGCTGCAAGGGAAAATTATAAGTTAAAGGTTAACTTTGCAATAAAATTAATAATTTAATTCAAATGTAATTTTAAGAATATTATTTAGGAATGCAGCGTAGACTTACCACCTTCTGAGGATTGGGGTTAGTTACGCAGCTCCTGCGTGACCTAGTTGTAAAGTTTTGTTAAGTTCAGAGCTGCTAAGAGAAATGAGTAGACTGGCCAAGTCCCATGACTGGTAACCGGAGAGAAGAAGTGGTTTTAACATGACTACGCATAGGTCATACCCTATTTCCTCACGGATACCTAATAACTTAACAAGACTTAGGAACATGTAGATATTGCATGGGCGTATTTACGGGGGGTTGCACACCCCCCCCCGAAATTGGTAAAAATGTATCATAAAACCTTAAAAATAAATTAAAGACAATCACTTAGTTCAAAAGAGATTATGAAAAAAAAAAAAAAAAACATTTTTTCTGTGTAATAGCGTTTCAGTTGGCCAACTATTCCAAGTTCTAAATTCCCCCCCCCCCCTGAAGTTATTTTCCATATAGAGCCACGAGACATTACAACAGAGTAATAACCAGAAGACATTAACAGTCTCCAGAGAAGAGTTACACAAACCCAGTGACCTTTCAACACTTCTCACATTTACTAGTTATTACTGCGACACCATATTCAAACATTAACAATTTTGATTGATCTAATAACCTTTTTTATTTTAATTAATCTTTAATTGTCTGCCAGTTTTATTTTTATATTGTATTTATTTAAATAGGTTATTGATTATTAATATTTTCCCAACATAATATTTCCTTTTGACCTAGAGGCTATGAAAGGTCAAAATATGGAAGTATTAATATGGCTCGCGAAAGATTTATGTAGAACTAGCTGTTCCCGGCGTGCTATGTTACACCTACTTCCTGCATCTAGACTAGCTGTTCCCGGCGTGCTATGTTACACCCACTTCCTGCATCTAGACTAGCTGTTACCCGGCGTGCTATGTTACACCTACTTCCTGCATCTAGACTAGCTGTTCCCGGCGTGCTATGTTACACCCACTTCCTGCATCTAGACTAGCTGTTACCCGGCGTGCTATGTTACACCTACTTCCTGCATCTAGACTAGCTGTTCCCGGCGTGCTATGTTACACCCACTTCCTGCATCTAGACTAGCTGTTACCCGGCGTGCTATGTTACACCTACTTCCTGCATCTAGACTAGCTGTTCCCGGCGTGCTATGTTACACCCACTTCCTGCATCTAGACTAGCTGTTACCCGGCGTGCTATGTTACACCCACTTCCTGCATCTAGACTAGCTGTTACCCGGCGTGCTACGCTACACCTACTTCCTGCATCTAGACTAGCTGTATTTATTTAAATAGGTTATTGATTATTAATATTTTCCCAACATAATATTTCCTTTTGACCTAGAGGCTATGAAAGGTCAAAATATGGAAGTATTAATATGGCTCGCGAAAGATTTATGTAGAACTAGCTGTTCCCGGCGTGCTATGTTACACCTACTTCCTGCATCTAGACTAGCTGTTCCCGGCGTGCTATGTTACACCCACTTCCTGCATCTAGACTAGCTGTTACCCGGCGTGCTATGTTACACCTACTTCCTGCATCTAGACTAGCTGTTCCCGGCGTGCTATGTTACACCTACTTCCTGCATCTAGACTAGCTGTTACCCGGCGTGCTATGTTACACCTACTTCCTGCATCTAGACTAGCTGTTCCCGGCGTGCTATGTTACACCCACTTCCTGCATCTAGACTAGCTGTTACCCGGCGTGCTATGTTACACCTACTTCCTGCATCTAGACTAGCTGTTCCCGGCGTGCTATGTTACACCCACTTCCTGCATCTAGACTAGCTGTTACCCGGCGTGCTATGTTACACCTACTTCCTGCATCTAGACTAGCTGTTCCCGGCGTGCTATGTTACACCCACTTCCTGCATCTAGACTAGCTGTTACCCGGCGTGCTATGTTACACCTACTTCCTGCATCTAGACTAGCTGTTCCCGGCGTGCTATGTTACACCCACTTCCTGCATCTAGACTAGCTGTTACCCGGCGTGCTATGTTACACCTACTTCCTGCATCTAGACTAGCTGTTCCCGGCGTGCTATGTTACACCCACTTCCTGCATCTAGACTAGCTGTTACCCGGCGTGCTATGTTACACCTACTTCCTGCATCTAGACTAGCTGTTCCCGGCGTGCTATGTTACACCCACTTCCTGCATCTAGACTAGCTGTTACCCGGCGTGCTATGTTACACCCACTTCCTGCATCTAGACTAGCTGTTACCCGGCGTGCTACGCTACACCTACTTCCTGCATCTAGACTAGCTGTTACCCGGCGTGCTATGTTACACCTACTTCCTGCATCTAGACTAGCTGTTACCCGGCGTGCTACGCTACACCTACTTCCTGCATCTAGACTAGCTGTTACCCGGCGTGCTATGTTACACCTACTTCCTGCATCTAGACTAGCTGTTACCCGGCGTGCTATGTTACACCTACTTCCTGCATCTAGACTAGCTGTTACCCGGCGTGCTATGCTACACCTACTTCCTGCATGTAGACTAGCTGTTACCCGGCGTGCTACGCTACACCTACTTCCTGCATCTAGACTAGCTGTTACCCGGCGTGCTATGTTACACCTACTTCCTGCATCTAGACTAGCTGTTACCCGGCGTGCTATGTTACACCTACTTCCTGCATCTAGACTAGCTGTTACCCGGCGTGGCATGCTTCACCTGCTTTCTGTATCTAGACTAGCTGTTCCCGGCGTGCTATGTTACACCTACTTCCTGCATCTAGACTAGCTGTTCCCGGCGTGCTATGTTACACCCACTTCCTGCATCTAGACTAGCTGTTACCCGGCGTGCTATGCTACACCTACTTCCTGAATCTAGACTAGCTGTTACCCGGCGTTCTATGTTACACCCACTTCCTGAATCTAGACTAGCTGTTACCCGGCGTGCTATGTTACACCCACTTCCTGCATCTAGACTAGCTGTTCCCGGCGTGCTATGTTACACCCACTTCCTGCATGTAGACTAGCCGTTACCCGGCGTGCTATGCTACACCTACTTCCTGCATCTAGACTAGCTGTTACCCGGCGTGCTAGGCTACACCCACTTCCTGCATCTAGACTAGCTGTTACCCGGCGTGCTATGCTACACCTACTTCCTGCATGTAGACTAGCTGTTACCCGGCGTGCTATGCTACACCCACTTCCTGCATCTAGACTAGCTGTTACCCGGCGTGCTATGCTACACCTACTTCCTGCATGTAGACTAGCTGTTACCCGGCGTGCTATGCTACACCCACTTCCTGCATCTAGACTAGCTGTTACCCGGCGTGCTATGCTACACCCACTTCCTGCATGTAGACTAGCTGTTCCCGGCGTGCTATGTTACACCTACTTCCTGCATGTAGACTAGCTGTTACCCGGCGTGCTATGCT
Source organism: Gonocerus acuteangulatus (assembly GCA_946811695.1). Lineage (NCBI taxonomy): Eukaryota > Metazoa > Arthropoda > Insecta > Hemiptera > Coreidae > Gonocerus > Gonocerus acuteangulatus. Next base: position 1,539,325 of record OX328127.1, read on the forward strand.
ACACCTACTTCCTGCATCTAGACTAGCTGTTACCCGGCGTGCTATGCTACACCCACTTCCTGCATGTAGACTAGCTGTTCCCGGCGTGCTATGCTACACCCACTTCCTGAATCTAGACTAGCTGTTACCCGGCGTGCTATGCTACACCCACTTCCTGCATCTAGACTAGCTGTTACCCGGCGTGCTATGCTACACCTACTTCCTGCATCTAGACTAGCTGTTCCCGGCGTGCTATGTTACACCTACTTCCTGCATGTAGACTAGCTGTTACCCGGCGTGCTATGCTACACCTACTTCCTGCATCTAGACTAGCTGTTACCCGGCGTGCTATGCTACACCCACTTCCTGAATCTAGACTAGCCGTTACCCGGCGTGCTATGCTACACCCACTTCCTGCATCTAGACTAGCTGTTACCCGGCGTGCTATGCTACACCTACTTCCTGCATCTAGACTAGCTGTTACCCGGCGTGCTATGTTACACCCACTTCCTGCATGTAGACTAGCTGTTACCCGGCGTGCTATGTTACACCCACTTCCTGCATGTAGACTAGCCGTTACCCGGCGTGCTATGCTACACCTACTTCCTGCATCTAGACTAGCTGTTACCCGGCGTGCTATGCTACACCCACTTCCTGCATCTAGACTAGCTGTTACCTGGCGTGCTATGCTACACCTACTTCCTGCATGTAGACTAGCTGTTACCCGGCGTGCTATGCTACACCCACTTCCTGCATCTAGACTAGCTGTTACCCGGCGTGCTATGCTACACCCACTTCCTGCATCTAGACTAGCTGTTACCCGGCGTGCTATGCTACACCCACTTCCTGCATGTAGACTAGCTGTTCCCGGCGTGCTATGTTACACCTACTTCCTGCATGTAGACTAGCTGTTACCCGGCGTGCTATGCTACACCTACTTCCTGCATCTAGACTAGCTGTTACCCGGCGTGCTATGCAACACCAACTTCCTGCATGTAGACTAGCTGTTCCCGGCGTGCTATGCTACACCCACTTCCTGAATCTAGACTAGCTGTTACCCGGCGTGCTATGCTACACCCACTTCCTGCATCTAGACTAGCTGTTACCCGGCGTGCTATGCTACACCTACTTCCTGAATCTAGACTAGCTGTTACCCGGCGTGCTATGCTACACCCACTTCCTGCATGTAGACTAGCTGTTACCCGGCGTGCTATGCTACACCCACTTCCTGAATCTAGACTAGCCGTTACCCGGCGTGCTATGCTACACCCACTTCCTGCATGTAGACTAGCTGTTACCCGGCGTGCTATGCTACACCCACTTCCTGAATCTAGACTAGCCGTTACCCGGCGTGCTATGCTACACCCACTTCCTGCATCTAGACTAGCTGTTACCCGGCGTGCTATGCTACACCTACTTCCTGAATCTAGACTAGCCGTTACCCGGCGTGCTATGCTACACCCACTTCCTGCATCTAGACTAGCTGTTACCCGGCGTGCTATGCTACACCCACTTCCTGAATCTAGACTAGCCGTTACCCGGCGTGCTATGCTACACCCACTTCCTGCATCTAGACTAGCTGTTACCCGGCGTGCTATGCTACACCTACTTCCTGCATCTAGACTAGCTGTTACCCGGCGTGCTATGCTACACCTACTTCCTGCATCTAGACTAGCTGTTCCCGGCGTGCTATGTTACACCTACTTCCTGCATGTAGACTAGCTGTTACCCGGCGTGCTATGCTACACCTACTTCCTGCATGTAGACTAGCTGTTACCCGGCATGCTATGCTACACCTACTTCCTGCATGTAGACTAGCTGTTACCCGGCGTGCTATGCTACACCCACTTCCTGCATCTAGACTAGCTGTTACCCGGCGTGCTATGCTACACCTACTTCCTGCATGTAGACTAGCTGTTACCCGGCGTGCTATGCTACACCCACTTCCTGCATCTAGACTAGCTGTTACCCGGCGTGCTATGCTACACCCACTTCCTGCATGTAGACTAGCTGTTCCCGGCGTGCTATGTTACACCTACTTCCTGCATGTAGACTAGCTGTTACCCGGCGTGCTATGCTACACCTACTTCCTGCATCTAGACTAGCTGTTACCCGGCGTGCTATGCTACACCCACTTCCTGCATCTAGACTAGCTGTTACCTGGCGTGCTATGCTACACCCACTTCCTGCATGTATAAAAGTCAAAATAAATTAGAAAACAAATAAGTAATATTATATCCTAATAACGAAAATCTGTAACTGTTCGGGTTCACTGTTTCGAATCTGAGGTCAGTCCTAGACGGTTTTACCTAGCTTATGACCCTCCTCGGATCAAGAACTACCTGTGTGCCAAGTTTGGTCAAAATCGGTCAAATGGTGTGGATTGTTATAAGGAATAAACAGGTAAACAGACAGACACGTGATTTTTATACATATCCGGGTGTTATAGGCTAGGTGAAAATCGTGCGGACGTCACGGGTTCGAAACTATAAACCCAAAGAGTTACAGATTTGCGTTATTAGATTTTAATATTTCTTATTAAGCTTCTAATATATTTTTGCTTTTCTAGATACAGGAAGCAGGTGAAGCATGCCACGCCGGGTAACAGCTAGTCTAGATACAGAAAGCAGGTGAAGCATGCCACGCCGGGTAACAGCTAGTCTAGATACAGAAAGCAGGTGAAGCATGTCACGCCGGGTAACAGCTAGTCTAGATGCAGGAAGCAGGTGAAGCATGTCACGCCGGGTAACAGCTAGTCTAGATGCAGGAAGCAGGTGAAGCATGTCACGCCGGGTAACAGCTAGTCTAGATGCAGGAAGCAGGTGAAGCATGTCACGCCGGGTAACAGCTAGTCTAGATGCAGAAAGCAGGTGAAGCATGCCACGCCGGGTAACAGCTAGTCTAGATACAGAAAGCAGGTGAAGCATGCCACGCCGGGTAACAGCTAGTCTAGATACAGAAAGCAGGTGAAGCATGCCACGCCGGGTAACAGCTAGTCTAGATACAGAAAGCAGGTGAAGCATGCCACGCCGGGTAACAGCTAGTCTAGATACAGAAAGCAGGTGAAGCATGCCACGCCGGGTAACAGCTAGTCTAGACGCAGAAAGCAGGTGAAGCATGCCACGCCGGGTAACAGCTAGTCTAGATGCAGAAAGCAGGTGAAGCATGTCACGCCGGGTAACAGCTAGTCTAGATACAGAAAGCAGGTGAAGCATGCCACGCCGGGTAACAGCTAGTCTAGATGCAGAAAGCAGGTGAAGCATGCCACGCCGAGTAACAGCTAGTCTAGATGCAGAAAGCAGGTGAAGCATGCCACGCCGGGTAACAGCTAGTCTAGATACAGAAAGCAGGTGAAGCATGCCACGCCGGGTAACAGCTAGTCTAGATGCAGGAAGTAGGTGAAGCATGCCACGCCGGGTAACAGCTAGTCTAGATGCAGGAAGTAGGTGAAGCATGGCACGCCGGGTAACAGCTAGTCTAGATGCAGGAAGTAGGTGAAGCATGCCACGCCGGGTAACAGCTAGTTGGATATAAATGTCAGGTTTAAGTTTTGAATTTGTTGTATCATTTCTGGTTAGAAACTACCGGAGAAGCAAGACTAGTTCTTGCTGATGTGTGATTTGCTTTGCTTCCTAGAAAGACAGGAACAGGATGAGAACTCCATCTTGCTTCTTGGCGGGTTTTGTTTTCGTTGTTGTGGGGTTATTAGCATACGATTAAATACGATATAGCTTTAAGCTTGAAGTTAATGGATTAATTCGAAAATAGAGTGACAGCTGGATTTTTATCTGCATGTATTATCTTTTCAAAACAATGATGCTGTCAAAAACTAAATTGGTTTTTGCAAACGAGTGCCTCATATATGGTCATGAAGAATCATGTATTTGCATTTCAAATCAGTTATTCATCAGCTTAGGTACCATATACGTTTTCAAAAAAAATAACATTCGCATTTTAAATTGCGAATACGTTTTAATATGCGGTGCTTCGAGGAACTATTAGACTAAGGGGAGATCATAGCCCTATGCGGCTCAGGGGTGGTCATCCACCCCTGAGCCGCATGAACCATATAAAGCTATGAAGCTTTATATGGTTCAGGGGGTATCACATCCCTATGCGGCTCAGTGGTGGTCATAGCTTTGTATTGTTCAGGGATATCATATCCCTATGCGGCTCAGGGGTGGTCATAGCTTTATATTATTCAGGGGATATCACAGCCCACTGGGGCTCAGGGGTGGTCATCGCTTTATATGGTTCAGGGGAGATAATAACCCCAAGCGGCTCAGGAGCGATCATAGCATTATATGGTTCAGGGGATACCATAGCCCTATGCGGCTCAGGGGTGATCATAACTCGGGCAGTTCACAGGTGATTACAGCCCTACGCGACTCGGGGGGTGATTATAGCCCTATGCGGCTCAGGGGTGATTATAGCCCTATGCGGCTCAGGGGTGATTATAGCCCTAATACTACAAAGCTATTTACCATGTCATCCCATAAGTAATGTAGGTTTTTAATATTTGTCGGTTTATGTTCCCTCCCCTTTTCAATTTATTTTTGTTTGCATTTTTTTGTTTATTGTAGCATTAAATATACTTATATTTGTCATGTTTTGGTTGGTGAAACATAATTGTGCTGAAATTTCAGATGAAATGGATCTCCCAAGACATCAATTACGCTATGTTATGCATTGGGAATCCCATAAAGGAGAAAATACTGTTTCAACTTTTTGAAAATTTTTAGAAATATATGGGGAAAATGTCATTAGTGAGCGAAAAGTGCAGCGGTGGTTTGAACTATTTCGAGCGAGGAATCGCAAGCTTGAAGACGAGCCTCGTACAGGTCTAGCAACAGAGCTTGAGGACCAACTCCTGCAGACTGCTGTAGAAGAAAATCCTGTTGTAACAGTCGAAGAGCTAGCAGAAAAACTTGTATCGACACATTCTACAGTCCACCGACATAAACCACAAGCTTGAAGACTAGCCTCATACAGGTCTAGCAACAGAGCTTGACGACCAACTCCTGCAGGCTACTGTAGAAGAAAATCCTGTTGTAACAGTAGAAGAGCTTGCAGAAAAACTTGGATCGACACATTCTACAGTCCACTGACATAAACCACAAGCTTGAAGACTAGCCTCATACAGGTCTAGCAACAGAGCTTGACGACCAACTCCTGCAGACTACTGTAGAAGAAAATCCTGTTGTAACAGTAGAAGAGCTTGCAGAAAAACTTGGATCGACACATTCTACAGTCCACTGACATAAACCACAAGCTTGAAGACTAGCCTCATACAGGTCTAGCAACAGAGCTTGACGACCAACTCCTGCAGGCTACTGTAGAAGAAAATCCTGTTGTAACAGTAGAAGAGCTTGCAGAAGTACTTGTATCGACACATTCTACAGTCCACCGACATAAACCACAAGCTTGAAGACGAGCCTCGTACAGGTCTAGCAAGAGAGCTTGACTACCAACTCCTGCAGGCTACTGTAGAAGAAAATCCTGTTGTATCAGTGGAAGAGCTAGCAGAAAAACTAGGATCGACACATTCTACAGTCCGCTGACATAAACCGACATTACTTATGGGAAGTGATGATATTTTTATAACCATGTACAAAGCTGTGTGGTATAGAATTATGGGGAAATAAATCGTGAGCCAACGGAATTTTAAATTTACACAAAAAGATTATAAAAAATATTTTGATTCCTTATGGGATGACCTGATACTATTTCTTCTAGAAATCCTATAGGATCTACAACAGGTGGTTATGGGGTCTATATAACCTGTCCTGCCAGGGGCGTATATAGAAAATAATTTCGGAGGGGGCTGAGACCATTTCCGGTGTATGGAATACTAACAATTTAGATCTTGGAAGAGTTTTAGCCAACTTAAACGCTATTACACCCAAAATAGAATATGTTTTATGAACTAAATGATCTTATTTAATTTATTCTTAAGGGTTTTATGAAATCGTTACCGATCAAATCAAAATTGTGGGGGGGGCTGCAGCCCCCTCAGCCCCCCCTTATATACGCCCATGCCAACTGATCCTACAGGCTGGTGTCATTGAAACCTCCTTGTACGAGTCGAACCCTCGGTCTCATACCTTAACCCTAACAACCCCTAGAGAAGTGTTTACATCAGTCTATTGAATCCCGATACCTATAGGATGTACAGGTGGTTATGGTGTCTATAATGCCTGTCCTACCAGCTGATCCTACAGGCTGGAATCATAGAAACCTCCTTGTACGAGTCGAACCCTCAACCACTGCCATAGAGTCTCATACCTTAACCCTAACAACCCCTAGAGACGTGTTTACATTAGTCTATTGAATCCCGATACCTATAGGATGTACAGGTGGTCATGGTGTCTATAATGCCTGTACTACCAGCTGATCCTACAGGCTGGAGTCAATAATTCCAGCCAACCTTCCAGCTGTACCGTTACCCGCCATATCTTCACGCTATTTATGGTTGCTATGGTAAACGTGTTCCTGGGCTTATGTCAGGATAGGACAGCTAATTGTAGGCTTGAGGTTTGACAACTGTCGCGAGAGTATATCGGATTAGGACAACACTCTGAGTAAAATATCGTCTGAGAAATGATCGTCCGTCCAGTGACCTTTCAACCAGTTCTTCTAACTCTAGTTTTCAATGGATTACAGGTTGTTGATAGATATGGTTAGAGAATACTCAATAGAGTTGATGTTGTCATATGGAGAGTTATAGAATTATGGTTGTTGATATGATGAGTTAGCCTATACTCAGGTTGTTTCAATAGCCAGTTTGCTTAGAGTTCTTTTGCTGAACTGTCAGCAACGAATGTCCTATACGCAATCTAATAATGACATCTTCTCTTCTGTTCGGTCGGTTGCTCCTCTGTCAAACACAAACAAGGTTTTGTTATGTATGTTTTTATGTTCGTGTGTAAGACTGCTAGAGTCAGTTTTTCTTCTGTACATTTTTCTCTAGCTTCTTTAGCTTATTTGTCGGCTTCTGATATGCCCATGTGTCCGGGTATCCACAGAAGAACGGCTTGTACGCTTTAAGTTTGTAGGTCTTGTATTTCTCGAAACATGTCTGTCATTAGTGTGTGTGTCTCTCATACACGGAGAAAAAAACAGCCCGCCGGCAGCCTGAAAACTGTGACTCAGTGCCAGCATTTTGAAATAGGACATTTTAGTCTAAAATAGGATTCCACATATTTCAGCCTAAAATAGGATTCCACGAGTTAGAGTGCCCGCACTTTATAATAGGGTGCTGGAATGCTAGCAGCTTACAGAGAGATGACTTTATTATGTGGATAATAAAGAACAAAGGTAAATTAAGAGTAATAATAATGAGACTTTATTTGGGTGTAATTTACATATACACTTCTTAACAAGTAGATATTTACAAGTAGGTATGAGGTATACACTTTTTAACAAATATAGATATTTACAAGTATTAGGTACTAGCTGGTACCCAGTGTGCCTTGCTACACCTACTTTCTGCCTATGACTCTCCCCGTATGAAGATCTACGTGTATACACAGTTACCGTTCAAGTAATTCATAAAAATGCCAACAGAGGCCAGCACCACAGCCTGCGAGTAAGATAGCTCGTATCAAAGAAAGGCCAGCACTCCTTAGTTAGACAGTGATTGTTGAAATAAAATGCATTACATAATTGTATAATGATGTAAAGTCATCAATGAGTTCAAGTTATTCTACTTATCAAGAACATCAAAAAATAAATTTTGAGAGATTATTCAAAATGGCTGTCGATTCAAAATGACCGTCAGAATCTGAATGGTTCAGTGTAGCTAATTTTTCTTCAACAAAATGTTTGACCTTTTGACCAAAATTTGACTATTTTCACCTAGCCTAGGTGATTTTCGGTATCAAGACCTACCTGTGTGCCAAGGTTGGTCAAAATTGGTCAAACGGTGTGGATTTGTATAAGGATCAATCAGATGGACAAACAGATACGTGATTTATATATATATATATATATATATATATATATAGATTTGGGACAAAGTGATCGCATCTTGTATAAGAATACTAGCTGAATACCCGTGCTTCGTCACGGCAGATAAGTAGTTACTTTATTGCGTTAAATAATGTTTCATTAAAATTACGTTACTATACAATTCTGTGCAGTTTATTACAGCACGGTTCCCGTCATACTATATGTTATTCAATGGGTGTTAAAATTTAAAAGTTTATGTTTCCAAGAAGTCATATGGTAACACCCAATATATTTACGAGTATTACCAAGGTTATAGGCGAGGAGGCTGTGCAAGGGTTCCGGATATTATTACTTCGCCTGGAAAACCTAAGGATATGCCATACATCACGGTTTGACCGGGACTGTCCCGGTATTTTGCAATTGTTTCGGTGTCCCGCCCAGTTTTATCAATGTCCCGGAAAAGGCTGTAAGATGTAAAAAGTAATGAATTCATGTTTATAAGAATCTTTTTTAAATCGGTTACATTTCTACAATTAACATTTTTACTACTGCTCACAGTGTCTAAGATATGAGAAGTAATCTAACTGTAAAACGCTGGAACTACCTGCACAGCGCTGCCAGCTGCCAGACACTACTATTTGGCTGAGAGATTGTTTTAAGAAAATCAAGTAGCAAAAAAAGTTCCGTTCTTATTTTTAAGGTTTGGGTAGACTAACAGTTTAGATACAAAAAGACTTCCATCAGTTCTCAGCTTACCAGGCTTATCTTCAGTTGGTTCTATACCCGCAGCGCCATATTATATTAAGGAATACATTATTTATATTAAGGAAATATATTCTTGAAAAACAAACACAACTTTCTTCATTCTATTGTATATAACATCTGTTTTTAAATTTAATAATAAAAACAAGAGCCTGAACTCCGCTCTGGCGGTACAGTCTGCTATATATCCCGCTTTAGGCTTCCAATACCTGCTGTCTTATATAGGATTCCTTAACTGAAAAGGAACTTTAATGTAGAATGCATACAGGCTCTTGTTTTTATTATTAAATTTAAAAACAGATGTTATATACAATAGAATGAAGAAAGTTGTGTTTGTTTTTCAAGAATATATTCCCTTAATATAACATGGAGCTGCGGATATAGAACCAACTCAAGATGGAGTTCAATAAGCCTGGTAAGCTGAGAACTGATGGAAGTCTTTTTGGTAAAAATGCAGTTTCCAGCCCTCCAAACCGATTTCTTTCAAACTTTGCACAATAACGTATTTTGATGCACTAAACTCGAATACGTTAAAAAAAAACGTCGGATTTGACTAGGAAAGAAGTTATTAAGCACTTAAGTTCACTGTTGTGCAGGTTATGAGAGCTAATGTAAACAACTAAATTTGTGACGACTTTAAGGCATAAATGACGACTTTAGGGCATACATGCTATGGGTTTCCGCTCGCTACGCTCGCTCAAAAAGATAACAAAACCCCAGTCAATCCAACTCGCTAAAATTAATAGACTATAATATTAAGCACTAAAGTTAGGAAGGTTATAAAACTAGGCGTCATCAGCGTAATTGTAAACACGCGCATGCGCAGATATGTAACATTGGGAAACAGAGAACTCTCGTTTGAAATGTTCAGAAACCATTTATTCAAAGATATTGTTAATTTTAAGGGCATCCTCACCTGTCGGCACCTGTCGCTTAAGGGCATACGTGTTATGCGTTTCCACTCGCTCCGCTACGCTCCGCTCGCTCAAGAAAATAACAAAACCCCAGTCAATCCAACTCGCTAAAATTAATAGAATTCTATTAATTTTAGCGAGTTGGATTGACTGGGGTTTTGTTATCTTCTTGAGCGAGCGGAGCGTAGCGGAGCGAGCGGAAACGCATAGCATGTATGCCCTTAAAGTCGTCCTAGACTTTAAGTGACCTAGACGTTAGCTCTCATAACCTGCACAACAGTGAACTTAAGTGCTTAATAACTTCTTTCTTAGTTGAATCCGACGTTTTTTTTTATCGTATTCGTGTTTAGTGCATCAAAATACGTTATTGTGCAAAGTTTGAAATATATTCCCTTAATATAACATGGAGCTGCGGATATAGAACCAACTGAAGATGGAGTTCAATAAGCCTGGTAAGCTGAGAACTGATGGAAGTCTTTTTTTTATACGTTCCTAGAATGCGGCTAGAATATTAGTTCAAAATTGTATTAGTAGACTTTTATTTTGGTGTCCATTCTGTTTCTAGAGTTCCTTCATTTATGATCATATCCATAGAAAAAAAACCTTATTTTATATTTATTTTGTAATTCCCTGGCAGCTTTAAATTTACGGCGACATTTTAAACTAGAAAAAATGCCTATTTATGTTTCTTTTTAATTTAAAACACAACATCAACTTTTCTTTTGTTATTAATAAAAATTTCTTTTTGTTTCTGTTTGAACAGATGCTGAAATCAACTGTCTTCGGCTTTATGAATACGGCTATAAGTGTCATGAAAACAAAAAAAATATTTTATTTCTAGACCTACTTGTTCAATATTGTTCATAAGTACATTGTACCTAATACCTAATACTTGTAAATATCTATATTTGTTAAAAAGTGTATACCTCATACCTACTTGTAAATATCTACTTGTTAAGAAGTGTATATGTAAATTACACCCAAATAAAGTCTCATTATTATTACTCTGAATTTACCTTTGTTCTTTTTTATCCAGATAATAAAGTCATCTGTCTGTAGGCTGCTAGCATCCTATATGGATGGGGTCAATGTAACCCATCCATATAGGATGCTAGCAGCCTATAGGGGAAGAATACAGGAAGCAAACATCAGGATGCTCGCAGCCTATATGGGTAGGCTGCTAGAAGCCAGTATCAGAGTGCCAGCAATCTAAAGTCTAGAGTTACGCACTTGAAAGTAGAGTGCTGGGCACTCTATTGTTGGATGCTAGCTTTGGGTGTGAGAACTCTACTATAGGATGCAGAATTAGCATTCCAGCACTCTATTATAAAATGCGGGCACTCTAACTAGTGGAATCCTATTTTAGGCTAAAATATGTGGAATCCTATTTTAGACTAAAATGTCCTATTTCAAAATACTGGCACTGAGTTACAGTTTTCAGCCTGTTTTTTTTCTCCGTGCACATTAGTGAGGGAGAGTAGAGAACTTAGTCAATCAGAGCATACAATATAATATAGTATTTATTTAATGCCAAAAGTATTCTCTGTATTTCTGCTGAAAAAACGGTTGATTTGTAGTTTAATTTAATGCCTAATTTATAATACCCTATTATAGCTGCTGATCCAGTGCCTTCTCTAGATTTCGATCCATCTGTAAATGCTCTGGAGTGCATCTGGATACAGCGATAGAAGATAGTTAAAGTTATTCCTGTGAAATAATGGGGGGGGGGGATTTTTATTGAATTTTGTGTTAATTTCTAAGTTATTTATTACTCACGGTAAGTAAATTAAATAATAACAAAAAAAAATAAAAACTCAGGAAAACATGACAAAAAGCTCTGTACAAAGAATTGACAATTGTTCGGACCGATTGTTCTTCAAGAATGCTGCGTACACTACCACCTCTCTGAGGAATCTGCTTGCTAATGCAGCTCCTGCGTGTCGAACTATTTCATCTACGGACTTGCTGGAAACCATTGCGTACACTACCACCTCTCTGAGGAATCTGCTTGCTAATGCAGCTCCTGCGTGTCGAACTATTTCATCTACGGACTTGCTGGAAACCATTGCGTACACTACCACCTCTCTGTGGAATCTGCTTGCTAATGCAGCTCCTGCGTGTCGAGCTACTTCATCTACGGACTTGCTGGAAACCACTGCGTACACTACCACCTCTCTGAGGATTCTGCTTGCTAATGCAGCTCCTGCGTGTAGAACTACTTCATCTACGGACTTGCTGGAAACCACTGCGTACACTACCACCTCTCTGAGGAATCTGCTTGCTAATGCAGCTCCTGCGTGTCGAGCTACTTCATCTACGGACTTGCTGGAAACCACTGCGTACACCTCCACCTCTCTGAGGAATCTGCTTGCTATTGCAGCTCCTGCGTGTCGAACTACTTCATCTACGGACTTGCTGGAAACCACTGCGTACACCTCCACCTCTCTGAGGAATCTGCTTGCTAATGCAGCTCCTGCGTGTCGAGCTACGTCATCTACGGACTTGCTGGAAACCACTGCGTACACTACCACCTCTCTGTGGAATCTGCTTGCTAATGCAGCTCCTGCGTGTCGAACTACTTCATCTACGGACTTGCTGGAAACCACTGCGTACACTACCACCTCTCTGAGGAATCTGCTTGCTATTGCAGCTCCTGCGTGTCGAGCTACTTCATCTACGGACTTGCTGGAAACCACTGCGTACACTACCAGCTCTCTGTGGAATCTGCATGCTAATGCAGCTCCTGCGTGTCGAGCTACTTCATCTACGGACTTGCTGGAAACCACTGCGTACACTAACACCTCTCTGAGGAATCTGCTTGCTAATGCAGCTCCTGCGTGTCGAACTACTTCATCTACGGACTTGCTGGAAACCACTGCGTACACTACCACCTCTCTGTGGAATCTGCTTGCTAATGCAGCTCCTGCGTGTCGAGCTACTTCATCTACGGACTTGCTGGAAACCACTGCGTACACTACCACCTCTCTGAGGAATCTGCTTGCTAATGCAGCTCCTGCGTGTCGAGCTACTTCATCTACGGACTTGCTGGAAACCACTGCGTACACTACCACCTCTCTGTGGAATCTGCTTGCTAATACAGCTCCTGCGTGTCGAGCTACTTCATCTACGGACTTGCTGGAAACCACTGCGTACACTACCACCTCTCTGTGGAATCTGCTTGCTAATGCAGCTCCTGCGTGTCGAACTACTTCATCTACGGACTTGCTGGGAACCACTGTGTACACTACCACCTCTCTGAGGAATCTGCTTGCTAATGCAGCTCCTGCGTGTCGAACTACTTCATCTACGGAATTGCTGGAAACCACAACGTACACTACCACCTCTCTGAGGAATCTGCTTGCTAATGCAGCTCCTGCGTGTCGAGCTACTTCATCTACGGACTTGCTGGAAACCACTGCGTACACCTCCACCTCTCTGAGGAATCTGCTTGCTAATGCAGCTCCTGCGTGTCGAGCTACTTCATCTACGGACTTGCTGGAAACCACTGCGTACACCTCCACCTCTCTGTGGAATCTGCTTGCTAATACAGCTCCTGCGTGTCGAGCTACTTCATCTACGGACTTGCTGGAATCCACTGCGTACACTACCACCTCTCTGTGGAATCTGCTTGCTAATGCAGCTCCTGCGTGTCGAACTACTTCATCTACGGACTTGCTGGAAACCACTGCGTACACTACCACCTCTCTGAGGAATCTGCTTGCTAATGCAGCTCCTGCGTGTCGAACTACTTCATCTACGGACTTGCTGGAAACCACTGCGTACACCTCCACCTCTCTGAGGAATCTGCTTGCTAATGCAGCTCCTGCGTGTCGAGCTACTTCATCTACGGACTTGCTGGAAACCACTGCGTACACTACCACCTCTCTGTGGAATCTGCTTGCTAATACAGCTCCTGCGTGTCGAGCTACTTCATCTACGAACTTGCTGGAATCCACTGCGTACACTACCACCTCTCTGTGGAATCTGCTTGCTAATACAGCTCCTGCGTGTCGAGCTACTTCATCTACGGACTTGCTGGAATCCACTGCGTACACTACCACCTCTCTGAGGAATCTGCTTGCTAATGCAGCTCCTGCGTGTCGAACTACTTCATCTACGGACTTGCTGGAAACCACTGCGTACACTACCACCTCTCTGTGGAATCTGCTTGCTATTGCAGCTCCTGCGTGTCGAGCTACTTCATCTACGGACTTGCTGGAAACCACTGCGTACACCTCCACCTCTCTGAGGAATCTGCTTGCTAATGCAGCTCCTGCGTGTCGAGCTACTTCATCTACGGACTTGCTAGAAACCACTGCGTACACTACCACCTCTCTGAGGAATCTGCTTGCTATTGCAGCTCCTGCGTGTCGAGCTACTTCATCTACGGACTTGCTGGAAACCACTGCGTACACTACCACCTCTCTGAGGAATCTGCTTGCTAATGCAGCTCCTGCGTGTCGAGCTACTTCATCTACGGACTTGCTGGAAACCACTGCGTACACTACCACCTCTCTGTGGAATCTGCTTGCTAATGCAGCTCCTGCGTGTCGAGCTACTTCATCTACGGACTTGCTGGAAACCACTGCGTACACTACCACCTCTCTGAGGAATCTGCTTGCTATTGCAGCTCCTGCGTGTCGAGCTACTTCATCTACGGACTTGCTGGAAACCACTGCGTACACTACCACCTCTCTGTGGAATCTGCTTGCTATTGCAGCTCCTGCTTGTCGAGCTACTTCATCTACGGACTTGCTGGAAACCACTGCGTACACTACCACCTCTCTGAGGAATCTGCTTGCTAATGCAGCTCCTGCGTGTCGAACTACTTCATCTACGGACTTGCTGGAAACCACTGCGTACACCTCCACCTCTCTGAGGAATCTGCTTGCTAATGCAGCTCCTGCGTGTCGAGCTACTTCATCTACGGACTTGCTGGAAACCACTGCGTACACTACCACCTCTCTGTGGAATCTGCTTGCTATTGCAGCTCCTGCGTGTCGAGCTACTTCATCTACGGACTTGCTGGAAACCACTGCGTACACTACCACCTCTCTGTGGAATCTGCTTGCTAATACAGCTCCTGCTTGTCGAGCTACTTCATCTACGGACTTGCTGGAAACCACTGCGTACACTACCACCTCTCTGAGGAATCTGCTTGCTAATGCAGCTCCTGCGTGTCGAACTACTTCATCTACGGACTTGCTGGAAACCACTGCGTACACCTCCACCTCTCTGTGGAATCTGCTTGCTAATACAGCTCCTGCGTGTCGAACTACTTCATCTACGGACTTGCTGGAATCCACTGCGTACACTACCACCTCTCTGTGGAATCTGCTTGCTAATACAGCTCCTGCTTGTCGAGCTACTTCATCTACGGACTTGCTGGAAACCACTGCGTACACTACCACCTCTCTGAGGAATCTGCTTGCTAATGCAGCTCCTGCGTGTCGAACTACTTCATCTACGGACTTGCTGGAAACCACTGCGTACACCTCCACCTCTCTGTGGAATCTGCTTGCTAATACAGCTCCTGCGTGTCGAACTACTTCATCTACGGACTTGCTGGAATCCACTGCGTACACTACCACCTCTCTGAGGAATCTGCTTGCTAATGCAGCTCCTGCGTGTCGAGCTACTTCATCTACGGACTTGCTGGAAACCACTGCGTACACTACCACCTCTCTGAGGATTCTGCTTGCTAATGCAGCTCCTGCGTGTAGAACTACTTCATCTACGGACTTGCTGGAAACCACTGCGTACACTACCACCTCTCTGTGGAATCTGCTTGCTAATGCAGCTCCTGCGTGTCGAGCTACTTCATCTACGGACTTGCTGGAAACCACTGCGTACACTACCACCTCTCTGTGGAATCTGCTTGCTAATACAGCTCCTGCGTGTCGAGCTACTTCATCTACGGACTTGCTGGAAACCACTGCGTACACTACCACCTCTCTGAGGAATCTGCTTGCTATTGCAGCTCCTGCGTGTCGAACTACTTCATCTACGGACTTGCTGGAAACCACTGCGTACACTACCACCTCTCTGTGGAATCTGCTTGCTAATGCAGCTCCTGCGTGTCGAGCTACTTCATCTACGGACTTGCTGGAAACCACTGCGTACACTACCACCTCTCTGTGGAATCTGCTTGCTAATACAGCTCCTGCGTGTCGAGCTACTTCATCTACGGACTTGCTGGAAACCACTGCGTACACTACCACCTCTCTGTGGAATCTGCTTGCTAATACAGCTCCTGCGTGTCGAACTACTTCATCTACGGACTTGCTGGAAACCACTGCGTACACCTCCACCTCTCTGAGGAATCTGCTTGCTAATGCAGCTCCTGCGTGTCGAACTACTTCATCTACGGACTTGCTGGAAACCACTGCGTACACTACCACCTCTCTGTGGAATCTGCATGCTAATGCAGCTCCTGCGTGTCGAGCTACTTCATCTACGGACTTGCTGGAAACCACTGCGTACACTACCACCTCTCTGTGGAATCTGCTTGCTAATACAGCTCCTGCGTGTCGAACTACTTCATCTACGGACTTGCTGGAAACCACAACGTACACTACCACCTCTCTGAGGAATCTGCTTGCTAATACAGCTCCTGCGTGTCGAGCAACTTCATCTACGGACTTGCTGGAAACCACTGCGTACACTACCACCTCTCTGAGGAATCTGCTTGCTAATGCAGCTCCTGCGTGTCGAGCTACTTCATCTACGGACTTGCTGGAAACCACTGCGTACACTACCACCTCTCTGTGGAATCTGCTTGCTAATGCAGCTCCTGCGTGTCGAGCTACTTCATCTACGGACTTGCTGGAAACCACTGCTTACACCTCCACCTCTCTGTGGAATCTGCTTGCTAATGCAGCTCCTGCGTGTCGAGCTACTTCATCTACGGACTTGCTGGAAACCACTGCGTACACTACCACCTCTCTGTGGAATCTGCTTGCTAATACAGCTCCTGCGTGTCGAGCTACTTCATCTACGGACTTGCTGGAATCCACTGCGTACACTACCACCTCTCTGTGGAATCTGCTTGCTAATGCAGCTCCTGCGTGTCGAGCTACTTCATCTACGGACTTGCTGGAAACCACTGCGTACACTACCACCTCTCTGTGGAATCTGCTTGCTAATGCAGCTCCTGCGTGTCGAACTACTTCATCTACGGACTTGCTGGAAACCACTGCGTACACTACCACCTCTCTGTGGAATCTGCTTTCTAATGCAGCTCCTGCGTGTCGAGCTACTTCATCTACGGACTTGCTGGAAACCACTGCGTACACTACCACCTCTCTGTGGAATCTGCTTGCTAATGCAGCTCCTGCGTGTCGAGCTACTTCATCTACGGACTTGCTGGAAACCACTGCGTACACTACCACCTCTCTGAGGAATCTGCTTGCTAATGCAGCTCCTGCGTGTCGAGCTACTTCATCTACGGACTTGCTGGAAACCACTGCGTACACTACCACCTCTCTGTGGAATCTGCTTGCTAATGCAGCTCCTGCGTGTCGAGCTACTTCATCTACGGACTTGCTGGAAACCACTGCGTACACTACCACCTCTCTGAGGAATCTGCTTGCTAATGCAGCTCCTGCGTGTCGAGCTACTTCATCTACGGACTTGCTGGAAACCACTGCGTACACTACCACCTCTCTGTGGAATCTGCTTGCTAATGCAGCTCCTGCGTGTCGAGCTACTTCATCTACGGACTTGCTGGAAACCACTGCGTACACTACCACCTCTCTGTGGAATCTGCTTGCTAATGCAGCTCCTGCGTGTCGAGCTACTTCATCTACGGACTTGCTGGAAACCACTGCGTACACCTCCACCTCTCTGAGGAATCTGCTTGCTAATGCAGCTCCTGCGTGTCGAACTACTTCATCTACGGACTTGCTGGAAACCACTGCGTACACCTCCACCTCTCTGAGGAATCTGCTTGCTAATGCAGCTCCTGCGTGTCGAACTACTTCATCTACGGACTTGCTGGAAACCACTGCGTACACTACCACCTCTCTGTGGAATCTGCTTGCTAATGCAGCTCCTGCGTGTCGAGCTACTTCATCTACGGACTTGCTGGAAACCACTGCGTACACTACCACCTCTCTGTGGAATCTGCTTGCTAATGCAGCTCCTGCGTGTCGAGCTACTTCATCTACGGACTTGCTGGAAACCACTGCGTAAACCTCCACCTCTCTGAGGAATCTGCTTGCTAATGCAGCTCCTGCGTGTCGAGCTACTTCATCTACGGACTTGCTGGAAACCACTGCGTACACCTCCACCTCTCTGAGGAATCTGCTTGCTAATGCAGCTCCTGCGTGTCGAGCTACTTCATCTACGGACTTGCTGGAAACCACTGCGTACACCTCCACCTCTCTGAGGAATCTGCTTGCTAATGCAGCTCCTGCGTGTCGAGCTACTTCATCTACGGACTTGCTGGAAACCACTGCGTACACCTCCACCTCTCTGAGGAATCTGCTTGCTAATGCAGCTCCTGCGTGTCGAGCTACTTCATCTACGGACTTGCTGGAAACCACTGCGTACACCTCCACCTCTCTGAGGAATCTGCTTGCTAATGCAGCTCCTGCGTGTCGAGCTACTTCATCTACGGACTTGCTGGAAACCACTGCGTACACTACCACCTCTCTGAGGAATCTGCTTGCTAATGCAGCTCCTGCGTGTCGAGCTACTTCATCTACGGACTTGCTGGAAACCACTGCGTACACCTCCACCTCTCTGAGGAATCTGCTTGCTAATGCAGCTCCTGCGTGTCGAACTACTTCATCTACGGACTTGCTGGAAACCACTGCGTACACTACCACCTCTCTGAGGAATCTGCTTGCTAATGCAGCTCCTGCGTGTCGAACTACTTCATCTACGGACTTGCTGGAAACCACTGCGTACACCTCCACCTCTCTGTGGAATCTGCTTGCTAATACAGCTCCTGCGTGTCGAACTACTTCATCTACGGACTTGCTGGAATCCACTGCGTACACTACCACCTCTCTGTGGAATCTGCTTGCTAATGCAGCTCCTGCGTGTCGAGCTTCTTCATCTACGGACTTGCTGGAAACCACTGCGTACACTACCACCTCTCTGTGGAATCTGCTTGCTAATACAGCTCCTGCTTGTCGAGCTACTTCATCTACGGACTTGCTGGAAACCACTGCGTACACTACCACCTCTCTGAGGAATCTGCTTGCTAATGCAGCTCCTGCGTGTCGAGCTACTTCATCTACGGACTTGCTGGAAACCACTGCGTACACTACCACCTCTCTGAGGAATCTGCTTGCTAATGCAGCTCCTGCGTGTCGAGCTACTTCATCTACGGACTTGCTGGAAACCACTGCGTACACTACCACCTCTCTGTGGAATCTGCTTGCTATTGCAGCTCCTGCGTGTCGAACTACTTCATCTACGGACTTGCTGGAAACCACTGCGTACACTACCACCTCTCTGTGGAATCTGCATGCTAATGCAGCTCCTGCGTGTAGAACTACTTCATCTACGGACTTGCTGGAAACCACTGCGTACACTACCACCTCTCTGAGGAATCTGCATGCTAATGCAGCTCCTGCGTGTAGAACTACTTCATCTACGGACTTGCTGGAAACCACTGCGTACACTACCACCTCTCTGTGGAATCTGCTTTCTAATACAGCTCCTGCGTGTCGAGCTACTTCATCTACGGACTTGCTGGAAACCACTGCGTACACTACCACCTCTCTGAGGAATCTGCTTGCTAATGCAGCTCCTGCGTGTCGAACTACTTCATCTACGGACTTGCTGGAAACCACTGCGTACACTACCACCTATCTGTGGAATCTGCTTGCTAATGCAGCTCCTGCGTGTCGAACTACTTCATCTACGGACTTGCTGGAAACCACTGCGTACACTACCACCTCTCTGTGGAATCTGCTTG
Organism: Gonocerus acuteangulatus; assembly: GCA_946811695.1. Lineage (NCBI taxonomy): Eukaryota > Metazoa > Arthropoda > Insecta > Hemiptera > Coreidae > Gonocerus > Gonocerus acuteangulatus. The sequence continues at coordinate 1,558,861 of OX328127.1, forward strand.
CTAATGCAGCTCCTGCGTGTCGAACTACTTCATCTACGGACTTGCTGGAAACCACTGCGTACACTACCACCTCTCTGAGGAATCTGCTTGCTAATGCAGCTCCTGCGTGTCGAGCTACTTCATCTACGGACTTGCTGGAAACCACTGCGTACACCTTCACCTCTCTGAGGAATCTGCTTGCTAATGCAGCTCCTGCGTGTCGAACTACTTCATCTACGGACTTGCTGGAAACCACTGCGTACACCTCCACCTCTCTGAGGAATCTGCTTGCTATTGCAGCTCCTGCGTGTCGAACTACTTCATCTACGGACTTGCTGGAAACCACTGCGTACACTACTACCTCTCTGAGAAATCTGCATGCTAATGCAGCTCCTGCGTGTCGAACTACTTCATCTACGGACTTGCTGGAAACCACTGCGTACACTACCACCTCTCTGTGGAATCTGCTTGCTAATACAGCTCCTGCGTGTCGAGCTACTTCATCTACGGACTTGCTGGAAACCACTGCGTACACTACCACCTCTCTGAGGAATCTGCTTGCTAATGCAGCTCCTGCGTGTCGAGCTACTTCATCTACGGACTTGCTGGAAACCACTGCGTACACTACCACCTCTCTGAGGAATCTGCTTGCTAATGCAGCTCCTGCGTGTCGAGCTACTTCATCTACGGACTTGCTGGAAACCACTGCGTACACTACCACCTCTCTGTGGAATCTGCATGCTAATGCAGCTCCTGCGTGTCGAACTACTTCATCTACGGACTTGCTGGAAACCACTGCGTACACTACCACCTCTCTGAGGAATCTGCTTGCTATTGCAGCTCCTGCGTGTCGAACTACTTCATCTACGGACTTGCTGGAAACCACTGCGTACACCTCCACCTCTCTGTGGAATCTGCTTGCTATTGCAGCTCCTGCGTGTCGAGCTACTTCATCTACGGACTTGCTGGAAACCACTGCGTACACTACCACCTCTCTGTGGAATCTGCATGCTAATGCAGCTCCTGCGTGTCGAACTACTTCATCTACGGACTTGCTGGAAACCACTGCGTACACTACCACCTCTCTGAGGAATCTGCTTACTATTGCAGCTCCTGCGTGTCGAACTACTTCATCTACGGACTTGCTGGAAACCACTGCGTACACTACCACCTCTCTGAGGAATCTGCTTGCTATTGCAGCTCCTGCGTGTCGAACTACTTCATCTACGGACTTGCTGGAAACCACTGCGTACACTACCACCTCTCTGTGGAATCTGCTTGCTATTGCAGCTCCTGCGTGTCGAACTACTTCATCTACGGACTTGCTGGAAACCACTGCGTACACTACCACCTCTCTGTGGAATCTGCATGCTAATGCAGCTCCTGCGTGTCGAACTACTTCATCTACGGACTTGCTGGAAACCACTGCGTACACTACCACCTCTCTGTGGAATCTGCTTGCTATTGCAGCTCCTGCGTGTCGAGCTACTTCATCTACGGACTTGCTGGAAACCACTGCGTACACTACCACCTCTCTGTGGAATCTGCTTGCTAATGCAGCTCCTGCGTGTCGAGCTACTTCATCTACGGACTTGCTGGAAACCACTGCGTACACTACCACCTCTCTGTGGAATCTGCTTGCTAATGCAGCTCCTGCGTGTCGAACTACTTCATCTACGGACTTGCTGGAAACCACTGCGTACACTACCACCTCTCTGAGGAATCTGCTTGCTAATGCAGCTCCTGCGTGTCGAGCTACTTCATCTACGGACTTGCTGGAAACCACTGCGTACACCTTCACCTCTCTGAGGAATCTGCTTGCTAATGCAGCTCCTGCGTGTCGAACTACTTCATCTACGGACTTGCTGGAAACCACTGCGTACACCTCCACCTCTCTGAGGAATCTGCTTGCTATTGCAGCTCCTGCGTGTCGAACTACTTCATCTACGGACTTGCTGGAAACCACTGCGTACACTACTACCTCTCTGAGAAATCTGCATGCTAATGCAGCTCCTGCGTGTCGAACTACTTCATCTACGGACTTGCTGGAAACCACTGCGTACACTACCACCTCTCTGTGGAATCTGCTTGCTAATACAGCTCCTGCGTGTCGAGCTACTTCATCTACGGACTTGCTGGAAACCACTGCGTACACTACCACCTCTCTGAGGAATCTGCTTGCTAATGCAGCTCCTGCGTGTCGAGCTACTTCATCTACGGACTTGCTGGAAACCACTGCGTACACTACCACCTCTCTGAGGAATCTGCTTGCTAATGCAGCTCCTGCGTGTCGAGCTACTTCATCTACGGACTTGCTGGAAACCACTGCGTACACTACCACCTCTCTGTGGAATCTGCATGCTAATGCAGCTCCTGCGTGTCGAACTACTTCATCTACGGACTTGCTGGAAACCACTGCGTACACTACCACCTCTCTGAGGAATCTGCTTGCTATTGCAGCTCCTGCGTGTCGAACTACTTCATCTACGGACTTGCTGGAAACCACTGCGTACACCTCCACCTCTCTGTGGAATCTGCTTGCTATTGCAGCTCCTGCGTGTCGAGCTACTTCATCTACGGACTTGCTGGAAACCACTGCGTACACTACCACCTCTCTGTGGAATCTGCATGCTAATGCAGCTCCTGCGTGTCGAACTACTTCATCTACGGACTTGCTGGAAACCACTGCGTACACTACCACCTCTCTGAGGAATCTGCTTACTATTGCAGCTCCTGCGTGTCGAACTACTTCATCTACGGACTTGCTGGAAACCACTGCGTACACTACCACCTCTCTGAGGAATCTGCTTGCTATTGCAGCTCCTGCGTGTCGAACTACTTCATCTACGGACTTGCTGGAAACCACTGCGTACACTACCACCTCTCTGTGGAATCTGCTTGCTATTGCAGCTCCTGCGTGTCGAACTACTTCATCTACGGACTTGCTGGAAACCACTGCGTACACTACCACCTCTCTGTGGAATCTGCATGCTAATGCAGCTCCTGCGTGTCGAACTACTTCATCTACGGACTTGCTGGAAACCACTGCGTACACTACCACCTCTCTGTGGAATCTGCTTGCTATTGCAGCTCCTGCGTGTCGAGCTACTTCATCTACGGACTTGCTGGAAACCACTGCGTACACTACCACCTCTCTGTGGAATCTGCTTGCTAATGCAGCTCCTGCGTGTCGAGCTACTTCATCTACGGACTTGCTGGAAACCACTGCGTACACTACCACCTCTCTGAGGATTCTGCTTGCTAATGCAGCTCCTGCGTGTCGAGCTACTTCATCTACGGACTTGCTGAAAACCACTGCGTACACCTCCACCTCTCTGAGGAATCTGCTTGCTAATGCAGCTCCTGCGTGTCGAGCTACTTCATCTACGGACTTGCTGGAAACCACTGCGTACACTACCACCTCTCTGTGGAATCTGCTTGCTATTGCAGCTCCTGCGTGTCGAGCTACTTCATCTACGGACTTGCTGGAAACCACTGCGTACACTACCACCTCTCTGTGGAATCTGCTTGCTAATGCAGCTCCTGCGTGTCGAGCTACTTCATCTACGGACTTGCTGGAAACCACTGCGTACACTACCACCTCTCTGAGGAATCTGCTTGCTAATGCAGCTCCTGCGTGTCGAGCTACTTCATCTACGGACTTGCTGGAAACCACTGCGTACACTACCACCTCTCTGTGGAATCTGCTTGCTAATGCAGCTCCTGCGTGTCGAACTACTTCATCTACGGACTTGCTGGAAACCACTGCGTACACTACCACCTCTCTGTGGAATCTGCTTGCTATTGCAGCTCCTGCGTGTCGAGCTACTTCATCTACGGACTTGCTGGAAACCACTGCGTACACTACCACCTCTCTGTGGAATCTGCTTGCTATTGCAACTCCTGCGTGTCGAGCTACTTCATCTACGGACTTGCTGGAAACCACTGCGTACACTACCACCTCTCTGAGGAATCTGCTTGCTAATGCAGCTCCTGCGTGTCGAGCTACTTCATCTACGGACTTGCTGGAAACCACTGCGTACACTACCACCTCTCTGAGGATTCTGCTTGCTAATGCAGCTCCTGCGTGTAGAACTACTTCATCTACGGACTTGCTGGAAACCACTGCGTACACTACCACCTCTCTGTGGAATCAGCTTGCTAATGCAGCTCCTGCGTGTCGAGCTACTTCATCTACGGACTTGCTGGAAACCACTGTGTACACTACCACCTCTCTGTGGAATCTGCTTGCTAATACAGCTCCTGCGTGTCGAGCTACTTCATCTACGGACTTGCTGGAAACCACTGCGTACACTACCACCTCTCTGAGGAATCTTCTTGCTATTGCAGCTCCTGCGTGTCGAACTACTTCATCTACGGACTTGCTGGAAACCACTGCGTACACTACCACCTCTCTGTGGAATCTGCTTGCTAATGCAGCTCCTGCGTGTCGAGCTACTTCATCTACGGACTTGCTGGAAACCACTGCGTACACTACCACCTCTCTGTGGAATCTGCTTGCTAATACAGCTCCTGCGTGTCGAGCTACTTCATCTACGGACTTGCTGGAAACCACTGCGTACACTACCACCTCTCTGTGGAATCTGCTTGCTAATACAGCTCCTGCGTGTCGAACTACTTCATCTACGGACTTGCTGGAAACCACTGCGTACACCTCCACCTCTCTGAGGAATCTGCCTGCTAATGCAGCTCCTGCGTGTCGAACTACTTCATCTACGGACTTGCTGGAAACCACTGCGTACACTACCACCTCTCTGTGGAATCTGCATGCTAATGCAGCTCCTGCGTGTCGAGCTACTTCATCTACGGACTTGCTGGAAACCACTGCGTACACTACCACCTCTCTGTGGAATCTGCTTGCTAATACAGCTCCTGCGTGTCGAACTACTTCATCTACGGACTTGCTGGAAACCACAACGTACACTACCACCTCTCTGAGGAATCTGCTTGCTAATACAGCTCCTGCGTGTCGAGCTACTTCATCTACGGACTTGCTGGAAACCACTGCGTACACTACCACCTCTCTGAGGAATCTGCTTGCTAATGCAGCTCCTGCGTGTCGAGCTACTTCATCTACGGACTTGCTGGAAACCACTGCGTACACTACCACCTCTCTGTGGAATCTGCTTGCTAATGCAGCTCCTGCGTGTCGAGCTACTTCATCTACGGACTTGCTGGAAACCACTGCTTACACCTCCACCTCTCTGTGGATTCTGCTTGCTAATGCAGCTCCTGCGTGTCGAGCTACTTCATCTACGGACTTGCTGGAAACCACTGCGTAGACTACCACCTCTCTGTGGAATCTGCTTGCTAATACAGCTCCTGCGTGTCGAGCTACTTCATCTACGGACTTGCTGGAATCCACTGCGTACACTACCACCTCTCTGTGGAATCTGCTTGCTAATGCAGCTCCTGCGTGTCGAGCTACTTCATCTACGGACTTGCTGGAAACCACTGCGTACACTACCACCTCTCTGTGGAATCTGCTTGCTAATGCAGCTCCTGCGTGTCGAACTACTTCATCTACGGACTTGCTGGAAACCACTGCGTACACTACCACCTCTCTGTGGAATCTGCTTGCTAATGCAGCTCCTGCGTGTCGAGCTACTTCATCTACGGACTTGCTGGAAACCACTGCGTACACTACCACCTCTCTGTGGAATCTGCTTGCTAATGCAGCTCCTGCGTGTCGAGCTACTTCATCTACGGACTTGCTGGAAACCACTGCGTACACTACCACCTCTCTGAGGAATCTGCTTGCTAATGCAGCTCCTGCGTGTCGAGCTACTTCATCTACGGACTTGCTGGAAACCACTGCGTACACTACCACCTCTCTGTGGAATCTGCTTGCTAATGCAGCTCCTGCGTGTCGAGCTACTTCATCTACGGACTTGCTGGAAACCACTACGTACACTACCACCTCTCTGAGGAATCTGCTTGCTAATGCAGCTCCTGCGTGTCGAGCTACTTCATCTACGGACTTGCTGGAAACCACTGCGTACACTACCACCTCTCTGTGGAATCTGCTTGCTAATGCAGCTCCTGCGTGTCGAGCTACTTCATCTACGGACTTGCTGGAAACCACTGCGTACACTACCACCTCTCTGTGGAATCTGCTTGCTAATGCAGCTCCTGCGTGTCGAGCTACTTCATCTACGGACTTGCTGGAAACCACTGCGTACACCTCCACCTCTCTGAGGAATCTGCTTGCTAATGCAGCTCCTGCGTGTCGAACTACTTCATCTACGGACTTGCTGGAAACCACTGCGTACACCTCCACCTCTCTGAGGAATCTGCTTGCTAATGCAGCTCCTGCGTGTCGAACTACTTCATCTACGGACTTGCTGGAAACCACTGCGTACACTACCACCTCTCTGTGGAATCTGCTTGCTAATGCAGCTCCTGCGTGTCGAGCTACTTCATCTACGGACTTGCTGGAAACCACTGCGTACACTACCACCTCTCTGTGGAATCTGCTTGCTAATGCAGCTCCTGCGTGTCGAGCTACTTCATCTACGGACTTGCTGGAAACCACTGCGTACACCTCCACCTCTCTGAGGAATCTGCTTGCTAATGCAGCTCCTGCGTGTCGAGCTACTTCATCTACGGACTTGCTGGAAACCACTGCGTACACCTCCACCTCTCTGAGGAATCTGCTTGCTAATGCAGCTCCTGCGTGTCGAGCTACTTCATCTACGGACTTGCTGGAAACCACTGCGTACACCTCCACCTCTCTGAGGAATCTGCTTGCTAATGCAGCTCCTGCGTGTCGAGCTACTTCATCTACGGACTTGCTGGAAACCACTGCGTACACCTCCACCTCTCTGAGGAATCTGCTTGCTAATGCAGCTCCTGCGTGTCGAGCTACTTCATCTACGGACTTGCTGGAAACCACTGCGTACACCTCCACCTCTCTGAGGAATCTGCTTGCTAATGCAGCTCCTGCGTGTCGAGCTACTTCATCTACGGACTTGCTGGAAACCACTGCGTACACTACCACCTCTCTGAGGAATCTGCTTGCTAATGCAGCTCCTGCGTGTCGAGCTACTTCATCTACGGACTTGCTGGAAACCACTGCGTACACTACCACCTCTCTGTGGAATCTGCTTGCTAATACAGCTCCTGCGTGTCGAGCTACTTCATCTACGGACTTGCTGGAAACCACTGCGTACACTACCACCTCTCTGAGGAATCTGCTTTCTAATGCAGCTCCTGCGTGTAGAACTACTTCATCTACGGACTTGCTGGAAACCACTGCGTACACTACCACCTCTCTGTGGAATCTGCTTGCTAATGCAGCTCCTGCGTGTCGAACTACTTCATCTACGGACTTGCTGGAAACCACTGCGTACACCTCCACCTCTCTGAGGAATCTGCTTGCTAATGCAGCTCCTGCGTGTCGAGCTACTTCATCTACGGACTTGCTGGAAACCACTGCGTACACTACCACCTCTCTGAGGAATCTGCTTGCTAATGCAGCTCCTGCGTGTCGAACTACTTCATCTACGGACTTGCTGGAAACCACTGCGTACACTACCACCTCTCTGAGGAATCTGCTTGCTAATGCAGCTCCTGCGTGTCGAACTACTTCATCTACGGACTTGCTGGAAACCACTGCGTACACCTCCACCTCTCTGTGGAATCTGCTTGCTAATACAGCTCCTGCGTGTCGAACTACTTCATCTACGGACTTGCTGGAATCCACTGCGTACACACCCACCTCTCTGTGGAATCTGCTTGCTAATGCAGCTCCTGCGTGTCGAGCTTCTTCATCTACGGACTTGCTGGAAACCACTGCGTACACTACCACCTCTCTGTGGAATCTGCTTGCTAATACAGCTCCTGCTTGTCGAGCTACTTCATCTACGGACTTGCTGGAAACCACTGCGTACACTACCACTTCTCTGTGGAATCTGCTTGCTAATGCAGCTCCTGCGTGTCGAACTACTTCATCTACGGACTTGCTGGAAACCACTGCGTACACTACCACCTCTCTGAGGAATCTGCTTGCTAATGCAGCTCCTGCATGTCGAGCTACTTCATCTACGGACTTGCTGGAAACCACTGCGTACACTACCACCTCTCTGAGGAATCTGCTTGCTAATGCAGCTCCTGCGTGTCGAGCTACTTCATCTACGGACTTGCTGGAAACCACTGCGTACACTACCACCTCTCTGTGGAATCTGCTTGCTATTGCAGCTCCTGCGTGTCGAACTACTTCATCTACGGACTTGCTGGAAACCACTGCGTACACTACCACCTCTCTGAGGAATCTGCTTGCTAATGCAGCTCCTGCGTGTCGAACTACTTCATCTACGGACTTGCTGGAAACCACTGCTTACACCTCCACCTCTCTGTGGAATCTGCTTGCTAATACAGCTCCTGCGTGTCGAGCTACTTCATCTACGGACTTGCTGGAAACCACTGCGTACACTACCACCTCTCTGAGGAATCTGCTTGCTAATGCAGCTCCTGCGTGTCGAGCTACTTCATCTACGGACTTGCTGGAAACCACTGCGTACACTACCACCTCTCTGTGGAATCTGCATGCTAATGCAGCTCCTGCGTGTAGAACTACTTCATCTACGGACTTGCTGGAAACCACTGCGTACACTACCACCTCTCTGAGGAATCTGCATGCTAATGCAGCTCCTGCGTGTAGAACTACTTCATCTACGGACTTGCTGGAAACCACTGCGTACACTACCACCTCTCTGTGGAATCTGCTTTCTAATACAGCTCCTGCGTGTCGAGCTACTTCATCTACGGACTTGCTGGAAACCACTGCGTACACTACCACCTCTCTGAGGAATCTGCTTGCTAATGCAGCTCCTGCGTGTCGAACTACTTCATCTACGGACTTGCTGGAAACCACTGCGTACACTACCACCTCTCTGTGGAATCTGCTTGCTAATGCAGCTCCTGCGTGTCGAACTACTTCATCTACGGACTTGCTGGAAACCACTGCGTACACTACCACGTCTCTGTGGAATCTGCTTGCTAATGCAGCTCCTGCGTGTCGAACTACTTCATCTACGGACTTGCTGGAAACCACTGCGTACACTACCACCTCTCTGAGGAATCTGCTTGCTAATGCAGCTCCTGCGTGTCGAGCTACTTCATCTACGGACTTGCTGGAAACCACTGCGTACACCTCCACCTCTCTGAGGAATCTGCTTGCTAATGCAGCTCCTGCGTGTCGAACTACTTCATCTACGGACTTGCTGGAAACCACTGCGTACACCTCCACCTCTCTGAGGAATCTGCTTGCTATTGCAGCTCCTGCGTGTCGAACTACTTCATCTACGGACTTGCTGGAAACCACTGCTTACACCTCCACCTCTCTGTGGAATCTGCTTGCTAATACAGCTCCTGCGTGTCGAGCTACTTCATCTACGGACTTGCTGGAAACCACTGCGTACACTACCACCTCTCTGAGGAATCTGCTTGCTAATGCAGCTCCTGCGTGTCGAGCTACTTCATCTACGGACTTGCTGGAAACCACTGCGTACACTACCACCTCTCTGTGGAATCTGCATGCTAATGCAGCTCCTGCGTGTAGAACTACTTCATCTACGGACTTGCTGGAAACCACTGCGTACACTACCACCTCTCTGAGGAATCTGCATGCTAATGCAGCTCCTGCGTGTAGAACTACTTCATCTACGGACTTGCTGGAAACCACTGCGTACACTACCACCTCTCTGTGGAATCTGCTTTCTAATACAGCTCCTGCGTGTCGAGCTACTTCATCTACGGACTTGCTGGAAACCACTGCGTACACTACCACCTCTCTGTGGAATCTGCTTGCTAATGCAGCTCCTGCGTGTCGAGCTACTTCATCTACGGACTTGCTGGAAACCACTGCGTACACTACCACCTCTCTGAGGAATCTGCTTGCTAATGCAGCTCCTGCGTGTCGAACTACTTCATCTACGGACTTGCTGGAAACCACTGCGTACACTACCACCTCTCTGTGGAATCTGCTTGCTAATGCAGCTCCTGCGTGTCGAACTACTTCATCTACGGACTTGCTGGAAACCACTGCGTACACTACCACCTCTCTGTGGAATCTGCTTGCTAATGCAGCTCCTGCGTGTCGAACTACTTCATCTACGGACTTGCTGGAAACCACTGCGTACACTACCACCTCTCTGAGGAATCTGCTTGCTAATGCAGCTCCTGCGTGTCGAGCTACTTCATCTACGGACTTGCTGGAAACCACTGCGTACACCTCCACCTCTCTGAGGAATCTGCTTCTAATGCAGCTCCTGCGTGTCGAACTACTTCATCTACGGACTTGCTGGAAACCACTGCGTACACCTCCACCTCTCTGAGGAATCTGCTTGCTATTGCAGCTCCTGCGTGTCGAACTACTTCATCTACGGACTTGCTGGAAACCACTGCGTACACTACCACCTCTCTGAGGAATCTGCATGCTAATGCAGCTCCTGCGTGTCGAACTACTTCATCTACGGACTTGCTGGAAACCACTGCGTACACTACCACCTCTCTGTGGAATCTGCTTGCTATTACAGCTCCTGCGTGTCGAGCTACTTCATCTACGGACTTGCTGGAAACCACTGCGTACACTACCACCTCTCTGAGGAATCTGCTTGCTAATGCAGCTCCTGCGTGTCGAGCTACTTCATCTACGGACTTGCTGGAAACCACTGCGTACACTACCACCTCTCTGAGGAATCTGCTTGCTAATGCAGCTCCTGCGTGTCGAGCTACTTCATCTACGGACTTGCTGGAAACCACTGCGTACACTACCACCTCTCTGTGGAATCTGCATGCTAATGCAGCTCCTGCGTGTCGAACTACTTCATCTACGGACTTGCTGGAAACCACTGCGTACACTACCACCTCTCTGAGGAATCTGCTTGCTATTGCAGCTCCTGCGTGTCGAACTACTTCATCTACGGACTTGCTGGAAACCACTGCGTACACCTCCACCTCTCTGTGGAATCTGCTTGCTATTGCAGCTCCTGCGTGTCGAGCTACTTCATCTACGGACTTGCTGGAAACCACTGCGTACACTACCACCTCTCTGTGGAATCTGCATGCTAATGCAGCTCCTGCGTGTCGAACTACTTCATCTACGGACTTGCTGGAAACCACTGCGTACACTACCACCTCTCTGTGGAATCTGCTTGCTAATGCAGCTCCTGCGTGTCGAACTACTTCATCTACGGACTTGCTGGAAACCACTGCGTACACTACCACCTCTCTGAGGAATCTGCTTGCTACTGCAGCTCCTGCGTGTCGAGCTACTTCATCTACGGACTTGCTGGAAACCACTGCGTACACTACCACCTCTCTGTGGAATCTGCTTGCTAATGCAGCTCCTGCGTGTCGAGCTACTTCATCTACGGACTTGCTGGAAACCACTGCGTACACTACCACCTCTCTGAGGAATCTGCATGCTAATGCAGCTCCTGCGTGTCGAGCTACTTCATCTACGGACTTGCTGGAAACCACTGCGTACACTACCACCTCTCTGAGGAATCTGCATGCTAATGCAGCTCCTGCGTGTCGAACTACTTCATCTACGGACTTGCTGGAAACCACTGCGTACACTACCACCTCTCTGAGGAATCTGCATGCTAATGCAGCTCCTGCGTGTCGAACTACTTCATCTACGGACTTGCTGGAAACCACTGCGTACACTACCACCTCTCTGAGGAATCTGCATGCTAATGCAGCTCCTGCGTGTCGAGCTACTTCATCTACGGACTTGCTGGAAACCACTGCGTACACTACCACCCCTCTGTGGAATCTGCTTGCTAATACAGCTCCTGCGTGTCGAACTACTTCATCTACGGACTTGCTGGAAACCACTGCGTACACTACCACCTCTCTGTGGAATCTGCTTGCTATTGCAGCTCCTGCGTGTCGAGCTACTTCATCTACGGACTTGCTGGAAACCACTGCGTACACTACCACCTCTCTGTGGAATCTGCTTGCTAATGCAGCTCCTGCGTGTCGAGCTACTTCATCTACGGACTTGCTGGAAACCACTGCGTACACTACCACCTCTCTGTGGAATCTGCTTGCTATTGCAGCTCCTGCGTGTCGAACTACTTCATCTACGGACTTGCTGGAAACCACTGCGTACACTACCACCTCTCTGTGGAATCTGCTTGCTAATGCAGCTCCTGCGTGTCGAACTACTTCATCTACGGACTTGCTGGAAACCACTGCGTACACTACCACCTCTCTGTGGAATCTGCTTGCTAATGCAGCTCCTGCGTGTCGAGCTACTTCATCTACGGACTTGCTGGAAACCACTGCGTACACTACCACCTCTCTGTGGAATCTGCATGCTAATGCAGCTCCTGCGTGTCGAACTACTTCATCTACGGACTTGCTGGAAACCACTGCGTACACTACCACCTCTCTGAGGAATCTGCTTGCTATTGCAGCTCCTGCGTGTCGAACTACTTCATCTACGGACTTGCTGGAAACCACTGCGTACACTACCACCTCTCTGAGGAATCTGCTTGCTATTGCAGCTCCTGCGTGTCGAACTACTTCATCTACGGACTTGCTGGAAACCACTGCGTACACTACCACCTCTCTGTGGAATCTGCATGCTAATGCAGCTCCTGCGTGTCGAACTACTTCATCTACGGACTTGCTGGAAACCACTGCGTACACTACCACCTCTCTGTGGAATCTGCTTGCTAATGCAGCTCCTGCGTGTCGAACTACTTCATCTACGGACTTGCTGGAAACCACTGCGTACACTACCACCTCTCTGAGGAATCTGCTTGCTACTGCAGCTCCTGCGTGTCGAGCTACTTCATCTACGGACTTGCTGGAAACCACTGCGTACACTACCACCTCTCTGTGGAATCTGCTTGCTAATGCAGCTCCTGCGTGTCGAGCTACTTCATCTACGGACTTGCTGGAAACCACTGCGTACACTACCACCTCTCTGAGGAATCTGCATGCTAATGCAGCTCCTGCGTGTCGAGCTACTTCATCTACGGACTTGCTGGAAACCACTGCGTACACTACCACCTCTCTGAGGAATCTGCATGCTAATGCATCTCCTGCGTGTCGAACTACTTCATCTACGGACTTGCTGGAAACCACTGCGTACACTACCACCTCTCTGAGGAATCTGCATGCTAATGCAGCTCCTGCGTGTCGAACTACTTCATCTACGGACTTGCTGGAAACCACTGCGTACACTACCACCTCTCTGTGGAATCTGCTTGCTAATACAGCTCCTGCGTGTCGAACTACTTCATCTACGGACTTGCTGGAAACCACTGCGTACACTACCACCTCTCTGTGGAATCTGCTTGCTATTGCAGCTCCTGCGTGTCGAGCTACTTCATCTACGGACTTGCTGGAAACCACTGCGTACACTACCACCTCTCTGAGGAATCTGCTTGCTAATGCAGCTCCTGCGTGTCGAGCTACTTCATCTACGGACTTGCTGGAAACCACTGCGTACACTACCACCTCTCTGAGGAATCTGCATGCTAATGCAGCTCCTGCGTGTCGAGCTACTTCATCTACGGACTTGCTGGAAACCACTGCGTACACTACCACCTCTCTGAGGAATCTGCATGCTAATGCATCTCCTGCGTGTCGAACTACTTCATCTACGGACTTGCTGGAAACCACTGCGTACACTACCACCTCTCTGAGGAATCTGCATGCTAATGCAGCTCCTGCGTGTCGAGCTACTTCATCTACGGACTTGCTGGAAACCACTGCGTACACTACCACCTCTCTGTGGAATCTGCTTGCTAATACAGCTCCTGCGTGTCGAACTACTTCATCTACGGACTTGCTGGAAACCACTGCGTACACTACCACCTCTCTGTGGAATCTGCTTGCTATTGCAGCTCCTGCGTGTCGAGCTACTTCATCTACGGACTTGCTGGAAACCACTGCGTACACTACCACCTCTCTGTGGAATCTGCTTGCTAATGCAGCTCCTGCGTGTCGAGCTACTTCATCTACGGACTTGCTGGAAACCACTGCGTACACTACCACCTCTCTGTGGAATCTGCTTGCTATTGCAGCTCCTGCGTGTCGAGCTACTTCATCTACGGACTTGCTGGAAACCACTGCGTACACTACCACCTCTCTGTGGAATCTGCTTGCTAATGCAGCTCCTGCGTGTCGAACTACTTCATCTACGGACTTGCTGGAAACCACTGCGTACACTACCACCTCTCTGTGGAATCTGCTTGCTAATGCAGCTCCTGCGTGTCGAGCTACTTCATCTACGGACTTGCTGGAAACCACTGCGTACACTACCACCTCTCTGTGGAATCTGCATGCTAATGCAGCTCCTGCGTGTCGAACTACTTCATCTACGGACTTGCTGGAAACCACTGCGTACACTACCACCTCTCTGAGGAATCTGCTTGCTATTGCAGCTCCTGCGTGTCGAACTACTTCATCTACGGACTTGCTGGAAACCACTGCGTACACTACCACCTCTCTGAGGAATCTGCTTGCTATTGCAGCTCCTGCGTGTCGAACTACTTCATCTACGGACTTGCTGGAAACCACTGCGTACACTACCACCTCTCTGTGGAATCTGCTTGCTATTGCAGCTCCTGCGTGTCGAACTACTTCATCTACGGACTTGCTGGAAACCACTGCGTACACTACCACCTCTCTGTGGAATCTGCATGCTAATGCAGCTCCTGCGTGTCGAACTACTTCATCTACGGACTTGCTGGAAACCACTGCGTACACTACCACCTCTCTGTGGAATCTGCTTGCTATTGCAGCTCCTGCGTGTCGAGCTACTTCATCTACGGACTTGCTGGAAACCACTGCGTACACTACCACCTCTCTGTGGAATCTGCTTGCTAATGCAGCTCCTGCGTGTCGAGCTACTTCATCTACGGACTTGCTGGAAACCACTGCGTACACTACCACCTCTCTGAGGATTCTGCTTGCTAATGCAGCTCCTGCGTGTCGAGCTACTTCATCTACGGACTTGCTGGAAACCACTGCGTACACCTCCACCTCTCTGAGGAATCTGCTTGCTAATGCAGCTCCTGCGTGTCGAGCTACTTCATCTACGGACTTGCTGGAAACCACTGCGTACACTACCACCTCTCTGTGGAATCTGCTTGCTATTGCAGCTCCTGCGTGTCGAGCTACTTCATCTACGGACTTGCTGGAAACCACTGCGTACACTACCACCTCTCTGTGGAATCTGCTTGCTAATGCAGCTCCTGCGTGTCGAGCTACTTCATCTACGGACTTGCTGGAAACCACTGCGTACACTACCACCTCTCTGAGGAATCTGCTTGCTAATGCAGCTCCTGCGTGTCGAGCTACTTCATCTACGGACTTGCTGGAAACCACTGCGTACACTACCACCTCTCTGTGGAATCTGCATGCTAATGCAGCTCCTGCGTGTAGAACTACTTCATCTACGGACTTGCTGGAAACCACTGCGTACACTACCACCTCTCTGAGGAATCTGCATGCTAATGCAGCTCCTGCGTGTAGAACTACTTCATCTACGGACTTGCTGGAAACCACTGCGTACACCTCCACCTCTCTGAGGAATCTGCTTGCTATTGCAGCTCCTGCGTGTCGAACTACTTCATCTACGGACTTGCTGGAAACCACTGCGTACACTACCACCTCTCTGAGGAATCTGCATGCTAATGCAGCTCCTGCGTGTCGAACTACTTCATCTACGGACTTGCTGGAAACCACTGCGTACACTACCACCTCTCTGTGGAATCTGCTTGCTAATGCAGCTCCTGCGTGTCGAACTACTTCATCTACGGACTTGCTGGAAACCACTGCGTACACTACCACCTCTCTGTGGAATCTGCTTGCTAATGCAGCTCCTGCGTGTCGAACTACTTCATCTACGGACTTGCTGGAAACCACTGCGTACACTACCACCTCTCTGTGGAATCTGCTTGCTAATGCAGCTCCTGCGTGTCGAGCTACTTCATCTACGGACTTGCTGGAAACCACTGCGTACACTACCACCTCTCTGAGGAATCTGCATGCTAATGCAGCTCCTGCGTGTCGAGCTACTTCATCTACGGACTTGCTGGAAACCACTGCGTACACTACCACCTCTCTGAGGAATCTGCATGCTAATGCAGCTCCTGCGTGTCGAACTACTTCATCTACGGACTTGCTGGAAACCACTGCGTACACTACCACCTCTCTGAGGAATCTGCTTGCTAATGCAGCTCCTGCGTGTCGAACTACTTCATCTACGGACTTGCTGGAAACCACTGCGTACACTACCACCTCTCTGAGGATTCTGCTTGCTAATGCAGCTCCTGCGTGTCGAGCTACTTCATCTACGGACTTGCTGGAAACCACTGCGTACACCTCCACCTCTCTGAGGAATCTGCTTGCTAATGCAGCTCCTGCGTGTCGAGCTACTTCATCTACGGACTTGCTGGAAACCACTGCGTACACCTTCACCTCTCTGAGGAATCTGCTTGCTAATGCAGCTCCTGCGTGTCGAGCTACTTCATCTACGGACTTGCTGGAAACCACTGCGTACACTACCACCTCTCTGAGGAATCTGCTTGCTAATGCAGCTCCTGCGTGTCGAGCTACTTCATCTACGGACTTGCTGGAAACCACTGCGTACACTACCACCTCTCTGTGGAATCTGCTTGCTAATGCAGCTCCTGCGTGTCGAGCTACTTCATCTACGGACTTGCTGGAATCCACTGCGTACACTACCACCTCTCTGTGGAATCTGCTTGCTAATGCAGCTCCTGCGTGTCGAGCTACTTCATCTACGGACTTGCTGGAAACCACTGCGTACACTACCACCTCTCTGTGGAATCTGCTTGCTAATGCAGCTCCTGCGTGTCGAGCTACTTCATCTACGGACTTGCTGGAAACCACTGCGTACACTACCACCTCTCTGTGGAATCTGCTTGCTAACGCAGCTCCTGCGTGTCGAGCTACTTCATCTACGGACTTGCTGGAAACCACTGCGTACACTACCACCTCTCTGTGGAATCTGCTTGCTAATGCAGCTCCTGCGTGTCGAGCTACTTCATCTACGGACTTGCTGGAAACCACTGCGTACACTACCACCTCTCTGTGGAATCTGCTTGCTATTGCAGCTCCTGCGTGTCGAGCTACTTCATCTACGGACTTGCTGGAAACCACTGCGTACACTACCACCTCTCTGAGGAATCTGCTTGCTAATGCAGCTCCTGCGTGTCGAGCTACTTCATCTACGGACTTGCTGGAAACCACTGCGTACACTACCACCTCTCTGTGGAATCTGCTTGCTAATGCAGCTCCTGCGTGTCGAGCTACTTCATCTACGGACTTGCTGGAAACCACTGCGTACACTACCACCTCTCTGAGGAATCTGCTTGCTAATGCAGCTCCTGCGTGTCGAGCTACTTCATCTACGGACTTGCTGGAAACCACTGCTGCTCCACTATGGATGTTTGAGGAAGGTGGTTACCTGTGGATAGCCCGGTGATACAAGCCTAGATGCAAATTCACCGCAATAAAAACAAATCTATTCCAGGAATAAACAGTTTAATAGAGAAGGAATTAAAATTTTCTTATTATAGGATTTCCACCAGTTTGAATAACTGTATTTCTCCGAGAAGACAATGAATTTGAGGATGGAGCAATACCAGAATCCGATGTGTCGCACATTAAACCAGTGCAGTATTTAATACCAGGTTAATTAAACACAGGAAAATCGAAAGGATTGGAATATTAAAGTTTTTATTGGAACTCCGATATAGTTAGATGCGGACAACTTTTGCCAGGTCGTGTGTTCCGTAAAGCTGCCATTAAAGCAGGGGTTATGCAAGGTTGCATATTGGGACCTATATTATATCACCTATTTAGGAGTTGCATAGGTATTCATGGACTTATCATAGAACTAACCTAGAACCTAGAATCGTGAAGAAACGGGATACACCGCGTCATTACTAGGTATATGTATATATTTATATATATATATATATATATATATATATATATATATATATATATATATCCCTACCATCCCTATGCTGTAAGGTAGAGAGATAGGATTAGCTAGCTGTCGCGAGAGTAAGGACTATCAGGCAGCCTGCTATTCCATGAAGACACGAGATTGGATTAACCCTTTCCATACTCTCATGATGTAATCCATACCCTGCTCCTATAGTAGGCCTCTCTCTCCTTCCTGGTCCTAGCTAAGTAGAAGGCTCGAGGTATAGCAGCTCTTACTGTACCACCACCCACACCTTCCATCCCTAAGATAGAGAGATAGGATTAGCTAGCTGTCGCGAGAGTAAGGACTATCAGGCAGCCTGCTATTCCCTGAAGACACGAGATTGGATTAACCCTTTCCATACTCTCATGATGTAATCCATACCCTGCCCCTATAGTAGTAGTATACTCTCTCCTTCCTGGTCCTGGCTAAGTAGGAATCGGGGTATAGAAGCTCTTAGAGACAAGGCTGCGTTTGGTTTGGGGGTGGCTACTGCTGGATATTATCATGGTGGAATATTCTAATATAAAAATTTCCCAAATCCTCATGTATCAAAATCGTTCCTTAAACTATACTTTTTCAGACCGATAAGATTGACGCATGTTTTACGGTGGTTTCCTCATTGAAGTACTACAAACTTTCTAGCACTCCAATGATTAACCACCGTCCTGTAATCAACGGCGGGGGCCTAAAACTCAACAAACGGCACTCTCACGAGGTATATAACATATATTTATTTAAGGTAGGGATTGTCGGGGTTCGGTCACTGCTTCTTAATAAAAACAACATTTTACAAATGAAAATGGTTTTATTGTGCCGACGTTTCGGCTTGAGATTCAAGCCTTCATCAGGACTGTAAAAACCAGTAGGACAGATTTAGTAACAAAATCTACATATATGTATATATCTATATAGATACATATACACACACACATTTATATATATATATATATATATATATATATATATATATATATATATAAATATACATACCCACATACACATATACATACATACATATATGAAAAGAAAAAAAAAACATAATATACAGTTAGGAGAACAATGTGCTATAGTAATGCTTAGATTATTAGGAGGACAGATCTAGGCTGTGGGTAGATGGCCAGGCCAAGTTCCGGCCTAAGCATACTGTGTGTATCTAGGCGGTGGGTAGATGGCCAGGCCAAGTTCCGGCCTAAGCATACTGTGTCTATCTAGGCGGTGGGTAGATGGCCAGGCCAAGTTCCGGCCTGAGCATACTGTGTCTATCTAGGCGGTGGGTAGATGGCCAGGCCAAGTTCCGGCCTAAGCATACTGTGTGTATCTAGGCGGTGGGTAGATGGCCAGGCCAAGTTCCGGCCTAAGCATACTGTGTCTATCTAGGCGGTGGGTAGATGGCCAGGCCAAGTTCCGGCCTAAGCATACTGTGTCTATCTAGGCGGTGGGTAGATGGCCAGGCCAAGTTCCGGCCTGAGCATACTGTGTCTATCTAGGCGGTGGGTAGATGGCCAGGCCAAGTTCCGGCCTGAGCATACTGTGTCTATCTAGGCGGTGGGTAGATGGCCAGGCCAAGTTCCGGCCTGAGCATACTGCGTGTATATTACAGGAGGTCTTAGAGCCGATTTTTACCCTCTCATAACTTTCAACCAGGTAAAGATAAAGTTATGAAATTTTACACAGGTATTATACTACTAGATGTGAGTAAAACTGGAAATTTTCATAATTCTACCTCGAATAGTTTCCGAGATATAAGCGATCGAAAATCGGGATTTATAGGACTCACTCACTCACTCACTCACTCACTCACTTACTCATCAAAATTATTAGGCACTTCCCATGATGCTAGAGACTTGACATTTTGCATGAAGATAGATATGAAGACGTTATTAAAGGAAAAAATCGAAAAATCGCGAAAAGTTGTATTTGACTCCGCTTCCGGGGCGGGGGCGTGCCAGTTTTGTACTTCCTTCTGAAACCCATCATTCCGCCCGAAACCCATGATGTGGGGTATCAAATGAATTGTCTCGGTATGAAGAACCTATATTTGATGTTTTAAGATACAATAAGACGCATAAAGGCTCGGTAAAAATCTTATACCAGCTGTCTGTCTGTATGTTTGTTCCTTACACAAATTCACACCATTTGACCGATTTTGACCAAACTTGGCACACAGGTAGGCTTTGGTCCGGGGTGCACTAGGCTAGGTAAAAAAGGTCTTTCAGCTGTCTGTCTGTATGTTTGTTCCTTATACAAATTCACACCGTTTGGCCTATTTTGACCAAACTTGGCACACAGGTAGGCTTTGGTCCGGGGTGCACTAGGCTAGGTTAAAAAGGTCTTTCAGCTGTCTGTCTGTATGTTTGTTCCTTATACAAATTCACACCGTTTGGCCTATTTTGACCAAACTTGGCACACAGGTAGGTCTTGATACGGGAGTGTCATATTACCTATGACGTTTTGTACTTTTTGTTCCATCGGAAAGCCATCATTCCTTCTGAAACCCATCATGTGGGGTATCAAATGAATCGTCTCGGTAAGGAGAACATATATTTGATGTTTTAAGAAACATTTCGACCCATCTTAACAAAAACAGTTGTGACTTCTTTCTTAAATGTAGTAAATAAAGTCGTAGGGGTTCACTGCATAATATACTTCAAAGCAGATACTAAGTTTTTCAAAGTCGAGCCATCTAAATTAGAAAGTTTAGGATTACAAACCCAAAATGTATTGTCTTTGTTTCTTATATTTTTCTTGAAGGCCTTCTGCACTTCCCCCATTGTGATCTTTATCCTCGGGATAAGGTTCCTGTGTTTTACAGTGTAATAGTTTAGTTAAGAGAGCAATCAATTTGTCCTCTAGAGTAATGTCATCTGGAAGAGCTTCTAACTTTTCTAGTTTAGTGATTAGATGTATGTAGGTTGATTATTGGTATCAAATATCAAGCAGTAAGGAGAACCTTATGCAGAATCCAAAGACCCTGGTTTTATATGAAGTACAAAAGCCAGTAGGTATGCGACAACTAAATTCTATTTAATACTTAGAAAAAAGTAATGAGATCCCAAAAAAAAACATAAATGTGAAATAGAGGCCAAGTTCCTGGCCCCACAAAGAAACACTCCCTTCCTCAATAATATCCCCTCCTAAAACCCCCCAAAAACGCCTTACCATTCTACACTCTAAAAAAGTAGTATGAGTTGGTGTATTAATTCAACCAAAAATATTTGCCAATACAAGAGATGATACAAGAAAGAAATGTCCAAGTTCATTACTTGGAAGACCTCATAGTTACTTACTAAGAACAGTAAAGACACTTCAACTGACCTTTAAAAACAACAATAAAAATACTTATATCCAGTTACTAAAATATCACTTTCCTCAACCACGAAAAGCCACCACCCCTAGTGTGGATCGAACCCATGACCTTTGGCACGGAGTGTTAAGAGCTCACGCCTTAACACTCACGGCTACCGGGCCTCCCAACATATATTTAAGGCGAATGGGTTCGGAAAAAATACTTCAAAAAATCAGGTTTTGAGCGCTTTTTGGCTATTTTTGACCACTGAAATCGGTCTAGGAACAAACATGTTTGAATGGCCAAGAATCGTTGGCCGTTGGATTGAATCGGATCGGGTCGGGTCAGGACCAATGTAGG
>OX328127.1:1580698-1598198 GCA_946811695.1 Gonocerus acuteangulatus
ATCTATCCAGCAATCTTACAATGCCACCGGCTAATCATCATATGCAAGATAGAATACAGAAATAGACAGAGTTCCATTCCAAGGTCATCTCTCCAGCAATCTTACAATGCCACCGGCTAATCATCATATGCAAGATAGAATACAGAAATAGACAGAGTTCCATTCCAAGGTCATCTCTCCAGCAATCTTACAATGCCACCGGCCAATCATCATATGCAAGATAGAATACAGAAATAGACAGAGTTCCATTCCAAGGTCATCTCTCCAGCAATCTTACAATGCCACCGGCTAATCATCATATGCAAGATAGAATACAGAAATAGACAGAGTTCCATTCCAAGGTCATCTATCCAGCAATCTTACAATGCCACCGGCTAATCATCATATGCAAGATAGAATACAGAAATAGACAGAGTTCCATTCCAAGGTCATCTCTCCAGCAATCTTACAATGCCACCGGCTAATCATCATATGCAAGATAGAATACAGAAATAGACAGAGTTCCATTCCAAGGTCATCTATCCAGCAATCTTACAATGCCACCGGCTAATCATCATATGCAAGATAGAATACAGAAATAGACAGAGTTCCATTCCAAGGTCATCTATCCAGCAATCTTACAC
This sequence comes from Gonocerus acuteangulatus, assembly GCA_946811695.1. Lineage (NCBI taxonomy): Eukaryota > Metazoa > Arthropoda > Insecta > Hemiptera > Coreidae > Gonocerus > Gonocerus acuteangulatus. The sequence goes on from OX328127.1 coordinate 1,581,322, forward strand.
TGCCACCGGCTAATCATCATATGCAAGATAGAATACAGAAATAGACAGAGTTCCATTCCAAGGTCATCTATCCAGCAATCTTACACTGCCACCGGCTAATCATCATATGCAAGATAGAATACAGAAATAGACAGAGTTCCATTCCAAGGTCCAGCAATCTTACAATCTACAAATGATGACCGTTTTAACTTACATAGAGTTCATACAAACCCGATGGTTTTAATTCATCAAAGTGTTTATAATAATCCTGAATCGTTTCCCTAAGGTCCTAAATCTTTAAATCCCAGAAATATTATACCTAATAAATCTGATAGGTATAGCAGCCATCATTTAACGAAAACTCGCCAAGTTGGAATTGCACAAATAAGTGAGAGGGTATTATTAGGTTCTTGAGAAGGTAACTGTTTGGGAGGTGCCTGGATCATGGCATCTTTTTTACAACGGTGGTTTTATATATATATATATATATATATATATATATATATATATATATATATATATATATATATATATATATATAACACGGGCACAATTTTTGTTTTGTGACCAAAAAACACAGTAGATAGAATTTCCGTATGAAACGATGAAACGGGATTGTTTATAAAATCTGTCCATTCGTAGAGACTGGGTGGGGTTACTTCCGCCGTAGAGACTGGGTGGGGTTACTTCCGTTGTATTGTAACGATATCTGTCCATCCGTAGAGACTGGGTGGGGTTACTTCCGTTGTATTGTAACGATATCTGTCCATCCGTAGAGACTGGGTGGGGTTACTTCCGCCGTAGAGACTGGGTGGGGTTACTTCCGCCGTAGAGACTGGGTGGGGTTACTTCCGCCGTAGAGACTGGGTGGGGTTACTTCCGCCGTAGAGACTGGGTGGGGTTACTTCCGCCGTAGAGACTGGGTGGGGTTACTTCCGCCGTAGAGACTGGGTGGGGTTACTTCCGCCGTAGAGACTGGGTGGGGTTACTTCCGTTGTATTGTAACGATATCTGTCCATCCGTAGAGACTGGGTGGGGTTACTTCCGCCGTAGAGACTGGGTGGGGTTACTTCCGTTGTATTGTAACGATATCTGTCCATCCGTAGAGACTGGATGGGGTTACTTCCGTTGTATTGTAACGATATCTGTCCATCCGTAGAGACTGGGTGGGGTTACTTCCGCCGTAGAGACTGGGTGGGGTTACTTCCGCCGTAGAGACTGGGTGGGGTTACTTCCGTTGTATTGTAACGAAATTAAGTCTTTCTTATAACAAACACTTATAATTTTCCCTTGCAGCAGATATTTCTTGTTGGTCGGACATCTTGTCTAGCGAGTTTCTTCGGCCTTTACGGGTAAACTATTAATTTTATTATCCATCTTAATATATGTATTTAGTTTATTTTTCCTTTAGATATATGTAAAGGAAAAATAAACTAAATACATATATTAAGATGGATAATAAAATTAATAGTTTACGGGTAAAGGCCGAAGAAACTCGCTAGACAAGATGTCCGACCAACAAGAAATATCTGCTCCAAGGGAAAATTATAAGTTAAGGTTAACTTTGCAATAAAATTAATAATTTAATTCAAATGTAATTTTAAGAATATTATTTAGGAATGCAGCGCAGACTTACCACCTTCTGAGGATTGGGGTTAGTTACGCAGCTCCTGCGTGACCTAGTCGTAAAGTTTTGTTAAGTTCAGAGTTCCTAAGAGAAATGAGTAGATTGGCCAAGTCCCATGACTGGTAACCGGAGAGAAGAAGTGGTTTTAACATGACTACGCATAGGTCATACCCTATTTCCTCACGGATACCTAATAACTTAACAAGACTTAGGAACATGTAGATATTGCATGGGCGTATTTACGGGGGGTTGCACACCCCCCCCCCCCGAAATTGGTAAAAATGTATCATAAAACCTTAAAAATAAATTAAAGACAATCACTTAGTTCAAAAGAGATTATGAAAAAAAAAAAAAAAACATTTTTTCTGTGTAATAGCGATTCAGTTGGCCAACTATTCCAAGTTCTAAATTCCCCCCCCCCCCTGAAGTTATTTTCCATATAGAGCCACGAGACATTACAACAGAGTAATAACCAGAAGACATTAACAGTCTCCAGAGAAGAGTTACACAAACCCAGTGACCTTTCAACACTTCTCACATTTACTAGTTATTACTGCGACACCATATTCAAACATTAACAATTTATAACACAATAATTGATCTAATAACCTTTTTTATTTTAATTCATCTTTAATTGTCTGCCAGTTTCATTTTTATATTGTATTTATTTAAATAGGTTATTGATTATTAATATTTTCCCAACATAATATTTCCTTTTGACCTAGAGGCTATGAAAGGTCAAAATATGGAAGTATTAATATGGCTCCCGAAAGACTTATGTAGAACTAGCTGTTCCCGGCGTGCTATGTTACACCTACTTCCTGCATGTAGACTAGCTGTTCCCCGGCATGCTATGCTACACCTACTTCCTGCATCTAGACTAGCTGTTACCCGGCGTGCTATGTTACACCTACTTCCTGCATGTAGACTAGCTGTTACCCGGCGTGCTATGCTACACCTACTTCCTGCATGTAGACTAGCTGTTACCCGGCGTGCTATGCTACACCCACTTCCTGCATCTAGACTAGCTGTTACCCGGCGTGCTATGCTACACCTACTTCCTGCATGTAGACTAGCTGTTACCCGGCGTGCTATGCTACACCCACTTCCTGCATCTAGACTAGCTGTTACCCGGCGTGCTATGTTACACCTACTTCCTGCATCTAGACTAGCTGTTACCAGGCGTGCTATGTTACACCTACTTCCTGCATGTAGACTAGCTGTTCCCCGGCATGCTATGCTACACCTACTTCCTGCATCTAGACTAGCTGTTACCCGGCGTGCTATGTTACACCTACTTCCTGCATGTAGACTAGCTGTTACCCGGCGTGCTATGCTACACCTACTTCCTGCATCTAGACTAGCTGTTACCCTGCGTGCTATGCTACACCTACTTCCTGCATCTAGACTAGCTGTTACCCTGCGTGCTATGTTACACCTACTTCCTGCATCTAGACTAGCTGTTACCCGGCGTGCTATGTTACACCTACTTCCTGCATGTAGACTAGCTGTTACCCGGCGTGCTATGCTACACCCACTTCCTGCATCTAGACTAGCTGTTACCAGGCGTGCTATGCTACACCCACTTCCTGCATCTAGACTAGCTGTTACCCGGCGTGCTATGCTACACCTACTTCCTGCATCTAGACTAGCTGTTACCCGGCGTGCTATGCTACACCCACTTCCTGCATCTAGACTAGCTGTTACCCGGCGTGCTATGTTACACCCACTTCCTGCATCTAGACTAGCTGTTACCCGGCGTGCTATGCTACACCTACTTCCTGCATCTAGACTAGCTGTTACCCGGCGTGCTATGCTACACCTACTTCCTGCATGTAGACTAGCTGTTACCCTGCGTGCTATGCTACACCTACTTCCTGCATCTAGACTAGCTGTTACCCGGCGTGCTATGCTACACCCACTTCCTGCATCTAGACTAGCTGTTACCTGGCGTGCTATGCTACACCTACTTCCTGCATCTAGACTAGCTGTTACCCGGCGTGCTATGCTACACCTACTTCCTGCATCTAGACTAGCTGTAACCCGGCGTGCTATGCTACACCTACTTCCTGCATCTAGACTAGCTGTTACCCGGCGTGCTACGTTACACCCACTTCCTGCATCTAGACTAGCTGTTACCCGGCGTGCTATGCTACACCTACTTCCTGCATGTAGACTAGCTGTTACCCGGCGTGCTATGCTACACCTACTTCCTGCATCTAGACTAGCTGTTACCCGGCGTGCTATGTTACACCTACTTCCTGCATCTAGACTAGCTGTTACCCGGCGTGCTATGCTACACCTACTTCCTGCATCTAGACTAGCTGTTACCCGGCGTGCTATGTTACACCCACTTCCTGCATGTAGACTAGCTGTTACCCGGCGTGCTATGCTACACCTACTTCCTGCATCTAGACTAGCTGTTACCCGGCGTGCTATGCTACACCTACTTCCTGCATCTAGACTAGCTGTTACCCGGCGTGCTATGCTACACCTACTTCCTGCATGTAGACTAGCTGTTACCCTGCGTGCTATGCTACACCTACTTCCTGCATCTAGACTAGCTGTTACCCGGCGTGCTATGCTACACCCACTTCCTGCATCTAGACTAGCTGTTACCCGGCGTGCTATGCTACACCTACTTCCTGCATCTAGACTAGCTGTTACCCGGCGTGCTATGCTACACCTACTTCCTGCATCTAGACTAGCTGTAACCCGGCGTGCTATGCTACACCTACTTCCTGCATCTAGACTAGCTGTTACCCGGCGTGCTACGTTACACCCACTTCCTGCATCTAGACTAGCTGTTACCCGGCGTGCTATGCTACACCTACTTCCTGAATCTAGACTAGATGTTACCCGGCGTGCTATGCTACACCTACTTCCTGCATCTAGACTAGCTGTTACCCGGCCTGCTATGCTACACCTACTTCCTGCATCTAGACTAGCTGTTACCCGGCGAGCTATGCTACACCCACTTCCTGCATCTAGACTAGCTGTTACCCGGCGTGCTATGCTACACCTACTTCCTGCATCTAGACTTGCTGTTACCCGGCGTGCTATGCTACACCTACTTCCTGCATCTAGACTAGCTGTTACCCGGCGAGCTATGCTACACCCACTTCCTACATCTAGACTAGCTGTTACCCGGCGTGCTATGCTACACCTACTTCCTGCATTTAGACTAGCTGTTACCCGGCGTGCTATGCTACACCCACTTCCTGCATCTAGACAAGCTGTTACCCGGCGTGCTATGCTACACCTACTTCCTGCATCTAGACTAGCTGTTACCCGGCGTGCTATGCTACACCTACTTCCTGCATCTAGACTAGCTGTTACCCGGCGAGCTATGCTACACCCACTTCCTGCATCTAGACTAGCTGTTACCCGGCGTGCTATGCTACACCCACTTCCTGCATTTATAAAAGTCAAAATAAATTAGAAAACAAATAAGTAATATTAAATCCTAATAACGAAAATCTGTAACTGTTCGGGTTCACTGTTTCGAATCCGAGGTCAGTCCTAGACGGCTTTACCTAGCTTATGACCCTCCTCGGATCAAGACCTACCTGTGTGCCAAGTTTGGTCAAAATCGGTCAAATGGTGTGGATTGGTATAAGGAATAAACAGGTAAACAGACAGACACGTGATTTTTATACATATCCGGGTGTTATAGGCTAGGTGAAAATCGTGCGGACGTCACGGGTTCGAAACTATAAACCCAAAGAGTTACAGATTTCCGTTATTAGATTTTAATATTTCTTATTAAGCTTCTAATATATTTTTGCTTTTCTAGATACAGAAAGCAGGTGAAGCATGCCACGCCGGGTAACAGCTAGTCTAGATACAGAAAGCAGGTGAAGCATGCCACGCCGGGTAACAGCTAGTCTAGATACAGAAAGCAGGTGAAGCATGCCACGCCGGGTAACAGCTAGTCTAGATACAGAAAGCAGGTGAAGCATGCCACGCCGGGTAACAGCTAGTCTAGATGCAGAAAGCAGGTGAAGCATGCCACGCCGGGTAACAGCTAGTCTAGATGCAGGAAGCAGGTGAAGCATGCCACGCCGGGTAACAGCTAGTCTAGATTCAGGAAGTGGGTGTAACATAGCACGCAGGGTAACAGCTAGTTAGATATAAATGTGAGGTTTAAGTTTTGAATTTGTTTTATCATTTCTGGTTAGAAACTACCGGAGAAGCAAGACTAGTTCTTGCTGATGTGTGATTTGCTTTGCTTCCTAGAAAGACAGGAACAGGATGAGAACTCCATCTTGCTTCTTGGCGGGTTTTGTTTTCGTTGTTGTGGGGTTATTAGCATACGATTAAATACGATATAGCTTTAAGCTTGAAGTTAATGGATTAATTCGAAAATAGAGACAGCTGGATTTTTATCTGCATGTATTATCTTTTCAAAACAATGACGCTGTCAAAAACTAAATTGGTTTTTGCAAACGAGTGCCTCATATATGGTCATGAAGAATCATGTATTTGCATTTCAAATCGGTTATTCATCAGCTTAGGTACCATATACGTTTTCAAAAAAAATAACATTCGCATTTTAAATTGCTAATACGTTTTAATATGCGGTGCTTCGAGGAACTATTAGACTAAGGGGAGATCATAGCCCTACGCGGCTCAGGGGGTATCACAGCCCTATGCGGCTCAGGGGTAGTCATCCACCCCTGAGCCGCATGAACCATATGAAGCTATGAAGCTTTATATGGTTCAGGGGGTATCACATCCCTATGCGGCTCAGTGGTGGTCATAGCTTTGTATTGTTCAGGGGGTATCACAGCCCTATGCGGCTCAGGGGTGGTCATAGCTTTGTATTGTTCAGGGGATATCACAGCCCTATGCGGCTCAGGGGTGGTCATAGCTTTATATGGTTCGGGGATATCATATCCCTATGCGGCTCAGGGGTGGTCATAGCTTTATATTATTCAGGGGATATCACAGCCCACTGGGGCTCAGGGGTGGTCATCGCTTTATATGGTTCAGGGGAGATAATAACCCCAAGCGGCTCAGGAGCGATCATAGCATTATATGGTTCAGGGGATACCATAGCCCTATGGGGCTCCGGGGTGATCATAACTCGTGCAGTTCACAGGTGATTACAGCCCTATGCGGCTCAGGGGTGATTATAGACCTACGCGGTTTACGGGTGATTATAGCCCTACGCGGCTCAGGTGTGATTGTAGCCCTATGCGGCTCAGGGGTGATTATAGCCCTATGCGGCTTATGGTTGATTATAGCCCTACGCGGCTCAGGGGTGATTATACCCCAACGCGGTTCACGGGTGATTGTAGCCCTAAGCGCCTCAGGGGTGATTATAGCCCTATGCGGCTTATGGTTGATTATAGCCCTACTCGGCTCAGGGGTGATTATAGCCCTAATACTACAAAGCTATTTACCATGTCATCCCATAAGTAATGTAGGTTTTTAATATTTGTCGGTTTATGTTCCCTCCCCTTTTCAATTTATTTTTGTTTACATTTTTTTGTTTATTGTAGCATTAAATATACTTATATTTGTCATGTTTTGGTTGGTGAAACATAATTGTGCTGAAATTTCAGATGAAATGGATCTCCCAAGACATCAATTACGCTATGTTATGCATTGGGAATTCCATAAAGGAGAAAATACTGTTTCAACTTTTAGAAAATTTTTAGAAATATATGGGGAAAATGTCATTAGTGAGCGAAAAGTGCAGCGGTGGTTTGAACTATTTCGAGCGAGGAATCGCAAGCTTGAAGACGAGCCTCGTACAGGTCTAGCAACAGAGCTTGAGGACCAACTCCTGCAGACTGCTGTAGAAGAAAATCCTGTTGCAACAGTCGAAGAGCTAGCAGAAAAACTTGTATCGACACATTCTACAGTCCACCGACATAAACCGCAAGCTTGAAGACGAGCCTCGTACAGGTCTAGCAACAGAGCTTGACGAGCAACTCCTGCAGACTACTGTAGAAGAAAATCCTGTTGTAACAGTCGAAGAGCTAGCAGAAAAACTTGTATCCACACATTCTACAGTCCACCGACATAAACCGCAAGCTTGAAGACAAGCCTCGTACAGGTCTAGCAACAGAGCTTGACTACCAACTCCTGCAGGCTACTGTAGAAGAAAATCCTGTTGTAACAGTAGAAGAGCTTGCAGAAAAACTTGGATCGACACATTCTACAGTCCACTGACATAAACCACAAGCTTGAAGAGTAGCCTCATACAGGTCTAGCAACAGAGCGTGACGACCAACTCCTGCAGGCTATTGTAGAAGAAAATCCTGTTGTAACAGTAGAAGAGCTTGCAGAAAAACTTGGATCGACACATTCTACAGTCCACTGACATAAACCACAAGCTTGAAGACTAGCCTCATACAGGTCTAGCAACAGAGCTTGACGACCAACTCCTGCAGCCTACTGTAGAAGAAAATCCTGTTGTAACAGTAGAAGAGCTAGCAGAAGTACTTTTATCGACACATTCTACAGTCCACCGACATAAACCGCAAGCTTGAAGACGAGCCTCGTACAGGTCTAGCAACAGAGCTTGACGAGCAACTCCTGCAGACTACTGTAGAAGAAAATCCTGTTGTAACAGTCGAAGAGCTAGCAGAAAAACTTGTATCCACACATTCTACAGTCCACCGACATAAACCGCAAGCTTGAAGACAAGCCTCGTACAGGTCTAGCAACAGAGCTTGACTACCAACTCCTGCAGGCTACTGTAGAAGAAAATCCTGTTGTAACAGTAGAAGAGCTTGCAGAAAAACTTGGATCGACACATTCTACAGTCCACTGACATAAACCACAAGCTTGAAGAGTAGCCTCATACAGGTCTAGCAACAGAGCGTGACGACCAACTCCTGCAGGCTATTGTAGAAGAAAATCCTGTTGTAACAGTAGAAGAGCTTGCAGAAAAACTTGGATCGACACATTCTACAGTCCACTGACATAAACCACAAGCTTGAAGACTAGCCTCATACAGGTCTAGCAACAGAGCTTGACGACCAACTCCTGCAGCCTACTGTAGAAGAAAATCCTGTTGTAACAGTAGAAGAGCTAGCAGAAGTACTTTTATCGACACATTCTACAGTCCACCGACATAAACCGCAAGCTTGAAGACGAGCCTCGTACAGGTCTAGCAACAGAGCTTGACTACCAACTCCTGCAGGCTACTGTAGAAGAAAATCCTGTTGTATCAGTGGAAGAGCTAGCAGAAAAACTTGGATCGACACATTCTACAGTCCGCTGACATAAACCGACATTACTTATGGGAAGTGATGATATTTTTATAACCATGTACAAAGCTGTGTGGTATAGAATTATGGGGAAATAAATCGTGAGCCAACGGAATTTTAAATTTACATAAAAAGATTATAAAAAATATTTTGATTCCTTATGGAATGACCTGATACTATTTCTTCTAGAAATCCTATAGGATCTACAACAGGTGGTTATGGGGTCTATATAACCTGTTCTGCCAGCTGACAAGGGCGTATATAGGAAATAATTTCGGAGGGGGCTGAGACCATTTCCGGTGTATGGAATACTAACAATTTAGATCTTGGAAGAGTTTTAGCCAACTTAAACGCTATTACACCCAAAATAGAATAAGTTTTATGAACTAAATGATCTTATTTAATTTATTCTTAAGGGTTTTATGAAATCGTTACCGATCAAATCAAAATTGGGGGGGGGGCTGCAGCCCCCTCAGCCCCCCCTTATATACGCCCATGTCAGCTGATCCTACAGGCTGGTGTCATTGAAACCTCCTTGTACGAGTCGAACCCTCGGTCTCATACCTTAACCCTAACAACCCCTAGAGAAGTGTTTACATCAGTCTATTGAATCCCGATACCTATAGGATGTACAGGTGGTTATGGTGTCTATAATGCCTGTCCTACCAGCTGATCCTACAGGCTGGAATCATAGAAACCTCCTTGTACGAGTCGAACCCTCAACCACTGCCATAGAGTCTCATACCTTAACCCTAACAACCCCTAGAGAAGTGTTTACATCAGTCTATTGAATCCCGATACCTATAGGATGTACAGGTGGTTATGGTGTTTATAATGCCTGTCCTACCAGCTGATCCTACAGGCTGGAATCATAGAAACCTCCTTGTACGAGTCGAACCCTCAATATATATATATATATATATATATATATATATATATATATATATATATATACACACACACACACATTTACACACACACACATATATATATATATACCCACATACACATACATACATATATGAAAAGAAAAAAGAGAAAAAAACATAATATACAGCTAGGAAAACAATGTGCTATAGTAATGCTTAGATTATTAGGAGGACAGATATAAGAATAACAGATTAGATTAGGACAGATATAAGAATAACAGATTAGATTAGAACAGATATAAGAATAACAGATTAGATTAGAACAGATATAAGAATAACAGATTAGATTAGAACAGATATAAGAATAACAGATTAGATTAGAACAGATATAAGAATAACAGATTAGATTAGAACAGATATAAGAATAACAACATGGGCTTACTGATGAGAAAATTGAGAACTATACCTCACAGATGTGGGATCATTTCTGACTGTTGATACAAGGAAACCAAGGGGAAAGGAGTTGGTGAGGTATAGTTCTCAATTTTCTCATCTGTAAGCCCATCTTGTTATTCTTACATCTGTTCTAATCTAATCTGTCGATCTTATATCTGTTCTAATCTAACCTGTTATTCTTATATCCCCAAAAAAAACATAAATGTGAAATAGAGGCCAAGTTCCTGCCCCCACAAAGAAACACTCCCTTCCTCAAAAATATCCCCTCCTAAAACCCCCCAAAAAGGCCTTACCATACTACACTCCAAAAAAGTAATATGAGTTGGTGTATTAATTCAACCAAAAATATTTGCCAATACAAGAGATGATACAAGAAAGAAATGTCCAAGTTCATTACTTGGAAGACCTCATAGTTACTTACTAAGAACAGTAAAGACACTTCAACTAACCTTTATAAACAACAATAAAAATACTTATATCCAGTTACTAAAATATCAACTTTCCTCAACCAGGTATATTCTTAAACTTGGCAATGTTTTATTTGTGCCGAAATTATCTTTAGAGAAAAACTAAACATTGCCAAGTTTAAGAATATACCTGGTTGAGGAAAGTGATATTTTAGTAACTGGATATAAGTATTTTTATTGTTGTTTTTAAAGGTCAGTTGAAGTGTCTTTACTGTTCTTAGTAAGTAACTATGAGGTCTTCCAAGTAATGAACTTGGACATTTCTTTCTTGTATCATCTCTTGTATTGGCAAATATTTTTGGTTGAATTAATACACCAACACATACTACTTTTTTGGAGTGTAGAATGGTAAGGCGTTTTTGGGGGGTTTTAGGAGGGGATATTTTTGAGGAAGGGAGTGTTTCTTTGTGGGGGCAGGAACTTGGCCTCTATTTCACATTTATGTTTTTTTTGGGATCTCATTACTTTTTTCTAAGTATTAAATAGAATTTAGTTGCCGCATACCTACTGGCTTTTGTACTTCATATAAAACCAGGGTCTTTGGATTCTGCATAAGGTTCTCCTTACTGCTTGATATTTGATACCAATAATCAACCTACATACATCTAATCACTAGACTAGAAAAGTTAGAAGCTCTTCCAGATGCCATTACTCTAGAGGACAAATTGATTGCTCTCTTAACTAAACTATTACACTGTAAAACACAGGAACCTTATCCCGAGGATAAAGATCTTAATGGGGGAAGTGCAGAAGGCCTTCAAGAAAAATATAAGAACAAAGACGATACATTTTGGGTCTGTGATCCTAAAGATTGAAATTTAGATGACTTTGAAAAACTTAGTATCTGCTTTGAAGTATATTATGCAGTGAACCCCTACGACTTTATTTACTACATTTAAGAAAGAAGTCACAACTGTTTTTGTTAAGATGGGTCGAAATGTTTCTTAAAACATCAAATATAGGTTCTCCTTACCAAGACGATTCATTTGATACCCCACATGATGGGTTTCAGAAGGAATGATGGCATTTCGATGGAACAAAAAGTACAAAACGTCATAGGTAATATGACACTCCCGTATCAAGACCTACCTGCGTGCCAAGTTTGGTCAAAATCGGTCAAACGGTGTGAATGTGTATAAGGAATAAATATACAGACAGACAGCTGAAAGGCCTTTTTTACCTAGCCTAGTGCATTCCCCGTATCAAGACCTACCTGTGTGCCAAGTTTGGTCAAAATCGGTCAAATGGTGTGAATGTGTATAAGGAATAAATATACAGACAGACAGCTGAAAGGCCTTTTTTACCTAGCCTAGTGCATTCCCCGGACCAAGGCCTACCTGTGTGCCAAGTTTGGTCAAAATCGGTCAAATGGTGTGAATGTGTATAAGGAATAAATATACAGACAGACAGCTGAAAGGCCTTTTTTACCTAGCCTAGTGCATTCCCCGTATCAAGACCTACCTGTGTGCCAAGTTTGGTCAAAATCGGTCAAACGGTGTGAATGTGTATAAGGAATAAATATACAGACAGACAGCTGAAAGGCCTTTTTTACCTAGCCTAGTGCATTCCCCGTATCAAGACCTACCTGTGTGCCAAGTTTGGTCAAAATCGGTCAAATGGTGTGAATGTGTATAAGGAATAAATATACAGACAGACAGCTGAAAGGCCTTTTTTACCTAGCCTAGTGCATTCCCCGTATCAAGACCTACCTGTGTGCCAAGTTTGGTCAAAATCGGTCAAATGGTGTGAATTTGTATAAGGAATAAATATACAGACAGACAGCTGAAAGGCCTTTTTTACCTAGCCTAGTGCATTCCCCGGACCAAGGCCTACCTGTGTGCCAAGTTTGGTCAAAATCGGTCAAATGGTGTGAATGTGTATAAGGAATAAATATACAGACAGACAGCTGAAAGGCCTTTTTTACCTAGCCTAGTGCATTCCCCGGACCAAGGCCTACCTGTGTGCCAAGTTTGGTCAAAATCGGTCAAATGGTGTGAATGTGTATAAGGAATAAATATACAGACAGACAGCTGAAAGGCCTTTTTTACCTAGCCTAGTGCATTCCCCGTATCAAGACCTACCTGTGTGCCAAGTTTGGTCAAAATCGGTCAAATGGTGTGAATGTGTATAAGGAACAAACATACAGACAGACAGCTGAAAGGCCTTTTTTACCTAGCCTAGTGCATTCCCCGGGACCAAGGCCTACCTGTGTGCCAAGTTTGGTCAAAATCGGTCAAATGGTGTGAATTTGTGTAAGGAACAAACATGCAGACAGACAGCTGGTATAAGATTTTTACCGAGCCTTTATGCGTCTTATTGTTTCTTAAAACATCAAATATAGGTTCTTCATACCGAGACAATTCATTTGATACCCCACATCATGGGTTTCGGACGGAATGATGGGTTTCAGAAGGAAGTACAAAACTGGCACGCCCCCTGGCACGACTTGGTTGGACTCACATACTTAGGTTTAAAATTGTGGTTTGTAGCTGGCCGGCCCTCTCTCCCTCCTCCCTCACCAGGATGGAACTGATAATGGAACTCACTCATAATGGAACTCACTCATAATGGAACTCACTCATAATGGAACTGAAAGAGCGTAGGAAGGAATAACATAGTCTTGAATTTTCATGCCTGCACTTTCTTCTTTTCTTCTTCAGTTATCACTCACTTTTTTTTTCTCACACCATATGATTTATATAGTGATTTATTGTTCAGGTGGATGTGTGATCCCTAAACACTAATGCAGCTCCTGCGTGTCGAACTACTTCATCTACGGACTTGCTGGAAACCACTGCTGCTCCACTATGGATGTTTGAGGAAGGTGGTTACCTGTGGATAGCCCGGTGATACAAGCCTAGATGCAAATTCACCGCAATAAAAACAAATCTATTCCAGGAATAAACAGTTTAATAGAGAAGGAATTAAAATTTCCTTATTATAGGATTTCCACCAGTTTGAATAACTGTATTTCTCCGAGAAGACAATGAATTGGAGGATGGAGCAATACCAGAATCCGATGTGTCGCACATTAAACCAGTGCAGTATTTAATAGCAGGTTAATTAAACACAGGAAAATCGAAAGGATTGGAAAATTAATGTTTTTATTGGAACTCCGATATAGTTAGATGCGGACAACTTTCGCCAGGTCGTGTGTTCCGTAAAGCTGCCATTAAAGCAGGGGTTATGCAAGGTTGCATATTGGGACCTATATTATATCACCTATTTAGGAGTTGCATAGGTATTCATGGACTTATCATAGAACTAACCTAGAACCTAGAATCGTGAAGAAACGGGATACACCGCGTCATTACTAGGTATATATATATATATATTTATATATATATATATATATATATATATATCCCTACCATCCCTATGCTGTAAGGTAGAGAGATAGGATTAGCTAGCTGTCGCGAGAGTAAGGACTATCAGGCAGCTTGCTATTCCCTGAAGACACGAGATTGGATTAACCCTTTCCATACTCTCATGATGTAATCCATACCCTGCTCCTATAGTAGTAGTATACTCTCTCCTTCCTGGTCCTGGCTAAGTAGGAGGATCGGGGTATAGAAGCTCTTAGAGACAAGGCTGCGTTTGGTTTGGGGGTGGCTACTGCTGGATATTATCATGGTGGGATATTCTAATATAAAAATTTCCCAAATCCTCATGTATCAAAATCGTTCCTTAAACTATACTTTTTCAGACCGATAAGATTGACGCATGTTTTACGGTGGTTACTCATTCAAGTACTACAAACTTTCTAGCACTCCAATGATTAACCACCGTCCTGTAATCAACGGCGGGGGCCTAAAACTCAACAAACGGCACTCTCACGAGGTATATAACATATATTTATTTAAGGTAGGGATTGTCGGGGTTCGGTCACTGCTACTTAATAAAACTACATTTTATCGTAAAAATGGTTTTATTGTGCCGACGTTTCGGCTTGAGATTCAAGCCTTCATCAGGACTGTAAAAACAAGTAGGACAGATTTAGTAACAAAATCTACATATATGTATATATCTATATAGATACATGTACACACACACATTTATATATATATATATATATATATATATATATATATATATATATATATATATATATTTATATATATATATATATATATATATATATATATTTATATATATATATATATAAATATATATACCCACATACACATATACATACATACATATATGAAAAGAAAAAAAAAACATAATATACAGTTAGGAGAACAATGTGCTCTAGTAATGCTTAGATTATTAGAAGGACAGATCTAGGCTGTGGGTAGATGGCCAGGCCAAGTTCCGGCCTAAGCATACTGTGTGTATCTAGGCGGTGGGTAGATGGCCAGGCCAAGTTCCGGCCTAAGCATACTGTGTGTATCTAGGCTGTGGGTAGATGGCCAGGCCAAGTTCCGGCCTAAGCATACTGTGTGTATCTAGGCTGTGGGTAGATGGCCAGGCCAAGTTCCGGCCTAAGCATACTGTGTGTATCTAGGCTGTGGGTAGATGGCCAGGCCAAGTTCCGGCCTAAGCATACTGTGTGTATCTAGGCTGTGGGTAGATGGCCAGGCCAAGTTCCGGCCTAAGCATACTGTGTGTATCTAGGCTGTGGGTAGATGGCCAGGCCAAGTTCCGGCCTAAGCATACTGTGTGTATATTACAGGAGGTCTTAGAGCCGATTTTTACCCTCTCATAACTTTCAACCAGGTAAAGATAAAGTTATGAAATTTTACACAGGTATTATACTACTAGATGTGAGTAAAACTGGAAATTTTCATAATTCTACATCGAATAGTTTCTGAGATATAAGCGATCGAAAATCGGGATTTATAGGACTCACTCACTCACTCACTCACTAGTCAAAATTATTAGGCACTTCCCATGATGCTAGAGACTTGACATTTTGCATGAAGATAGATATGAAGACGTTATTAAAGGAAAAAATCGAAAAATCGCGAAAAGTTGTGTTTGACTCCGCTTCCGGGGCGGGGGCGTGTCAGTTTTGTACTTCCTTCGGAAACCCATCATTCCGTCCGAAACCCATGATGTGGGGTATCGAATGAATTGTCTCGGTATGAAGAACCTATATTTGATGTTTTAAGAAACAATTAGACGCATATAGGCTCGGTAAAAATCTTATACCAGCTGTCTGTCTGCATGTTTGTTCCTTACACAAATTCACACCATTTGACCGATTTTGACCAAACTTGGCACACAGGTAGGCCTTGGTCCGGGGAATGCACTAGGCTAGGTAAAAAAGGCCTTTCAGCTGTCTGTCTGTATGTTTGTTCCTTATACAAATTCACACCGTTTGGCCTATTTTGACCAAACTTGGCACACAGGTAGGCCTTGGTCCGGGGAATGCACTAGGCTAGGTAAAAAAGGCCTTTCAGCTGTCTGTCTGTATGTTTGTTCCTTATACAAATTCACACCGTTTGGCCTATTTTGACCAAACTTGGCACACAGGTAGGCCTTGGTCCGGGGAATGCACTAGGCTAGGTAAAAAAGGCCTTTCAGCTGTCTGTCTGTATGTTTGTTCCTTACACAAATTCACACCATTTGACCGATTTTGACCAAACTTGGCACACAGGTAGGCTTTGGTCCGGGGAATGCACTAGGCTAGGTAAAAAAGGCCTTTCAGCTGTCTGTCTGTATGTTTGTTCCTTATACAAATTCACACCGTTTGGCCTATTTTGACCAAACTTGGCACACAGGTAGGCCTTGGTCCGGGGAATGCACTAGGCTAGGTAAAAAAGGCCTTTCAGCTGTCTGTCTGTATGTTTGTTCCTTATACAAATTCACACCGTTTGGCCTATTTTGACCAAACTTGGCACACAGGTAGGCCTTGGTCCGAGGAATGCACTAGGCTAGGTAAAAAAGGCCTTTCAGCTGTCTGTCTGTATGTTTGTTCCTTATACAAATTCACACCGTTTGGCCTATTTTGACCAAACTTGGCACACAGGTAGGCCTTGGTCCGGGGAATGCACTAGGCTAGGTAAAAAAGGCCTTTCAGCTGTCTGTCTGTATGTTTGTTCCTTATACAAATTCACACCGTTTGGCCTATTTTGACCAAACTTGGCACACAGGTCGGCCTTGGTCCGGGGAATGCACTAGGCTAGGTAAAAAAGGCCTTTCAGCTGTCTGTCTGTATGTTTGTTCCTTATACAAATTCACACCGTTTGGCCTATTTTGACCAAACTTGGCACACAGGTCGGCCTTGGTCCGGGGAATGCACTAGGCT